>VXAY01000602.1:1467624-1597499 GCA_013399855.1 Oxyruncus cristatus | reverse complement strand
GGTATTTGTACATATATATAAGTTTGTTATTATAGGAAAACTAGTTAGAGTTGTATATATATATATATATAAGTATTTCCCTTAGTTCCTGTAGTGTAGCAATAAGTCTTAGTATTAATCCCCATTTCAAGGAGATCTGTTTTGTCTGTGCAAACTCTTCCTACTGATTAGCAAAACTTGTGGGTTGATAAATACGGTGCAAAAAAGCACAAGGGCTAAACCCTGACACCAGTTATCAGCTGTGAAACAGATCTGTTGTAAATGCATGAGTCAGGACCCCTCTGCTGAGCTGAGATTTGCATAAAGTCCTCTGTCAGTATAGCAGCTACAACAAAGATGATTGAGATTTCATCTGAACATAAGTGAGAAGCAATTCAGAAAGAAGAACACCTGACTGTATGAATGGGAAGAGGGGGGTGACTGGTAGGACCAGGGTCTTGGGCATTATTAAGTATCTGCATGAAGCCCAAATGCAGTCTTCCCTATTGCCAGTGAGGCATTCAAAGCCAGACAGGATGACAAGGACAGTTACGTCCCTGAAGCTCTCAATGAAGCGAGCAGTTCAACTTCAAGAAGAGAGAGAGCTGATAGCAACTACTGGAGGAGGAAACATGATTGAAAGATTATGTCTGAGCCACACTTAGAGGTATCAATTTGCATTGGTGTGAAGAACTTTGCAGTGGGATAAAATTCAGGCTATTCTGCAGCCAAATATGGGATCAGTAGGAAATGAGAAATATGGGAGCATTGTAAGTGGAAACCCTGAGGGAAGGTGCAGCAGTGAACAGTATTGCTTGACAACATTTTAGAAATAAATGAACTGAAAACCAGTAGTAGGTTTGTCTGAAGGGTTCATTTGCACAGAGAATTACTTTCTAAACCTTGGGCTCCTTTTAGCCAAAGTATTTCTCTGACTCTCTTCAGTTCAGGACAAAGGGTGGGGGGTGAGGAAAGGAATCTAGCTCAGAGTGAGAAAAGAAAGAGAAAAACAATGTTGTAGAGTGAAACCAAAATCCAAAGTGCAGGTTGAAAGGTTAATGAATGCAAATAGCTCAACTAGGGTGCTGCATATTGAAAACTAGAAATCACATTGAACAAGGGAATAATCAAGAAAGGATGAAAGAGAAACATGCTGGGCCACGGTAAAAGCACAATTAAACTCTCTTGATATAAGTCCAGTGTTTTTCATGGAGACGCATCCAGTGCAAATGCAGTCCATAATTGGAAAATATGATTTGCCACCTCTTTCTTTTTTCTACTGAAAACATTTCTACTGTTCTTGTTTTTGTATAAACAGATGTTTGCACTAATATTTCTAGTTTTATGTAGCCAGATTTAATCCATTAGCTTCCTTCCAAGTACTCCCAGAGCCCAAGGTGAACACAACAATGCTGCACAAAGTACCATTCCTAGTTAGCTCAGCCCAAGGGCTCAGGGTGTCAGTGGACACAGGCAGGTTTGTGAATGGGCAACAACAGAAGTGAGAGCCTGTAAACCAACCTTCAAATGGGTACAGGAAAAAACAGTGAGAAGTTTGCTGTATTTGAACAGTTTGGACAGCAGAGCTGTGCACAACTGTTCTGCATTGCAGAGAGAGAACTTCAGAGCAGGAGTAGTTTTGAATTAATGTAAAAAGTGGGAGCCAGGTATGTTGCACCTGAATGCAAGGATCTGGCTGTGACATTCTGTGATGAGCATGAGCTGCACTTGGTTTCAAAGTGAAGTTTCGTTTGCTCTGACCCATGAAACCTTAAAGAGAACGGGTTGACAGAAGGGCAGAAGGGTGTTAGGAAGCTGTAGCCTTCCCCATTAACGTTACCTGGGGCACAAGTTTTATACCACATTAATGGAAAGGACACACTGCTATGGAGATAAAGCCTTCCTTCTTACTAGCTCCTGGTTAAAATGCTTTAGACGTTTCCAGCCTGAGAAATTGCCTCTGTACTTTCCTTGGACATTTCAGCATGACATTGAAGGAATGTGAAGCTATTTTCTTTCTTTAGCAATCATGCTAAAAGCACCTAAGTGTAGGTCAAGACAAGGTAAACAGACTGAATGGTTCTATTAAATAAGGATAATTTTTTTTTCCCCAAAATCTTTCTTTTCGCTGCTTCTTTCATTCTGCTTTTTAACAGAAAACAAACAAAGAAACAAACAAACAAACAGAGAACCAAACCACGCTTGCTATAATGGGAGATTCCTGAAGCTATTATGATCAAGGGTTTTGTTTGTTTGCCCCATAGAGCCTGGTTGTTTTTTAGTTGTGGATTATGGTCTGTCATAGCAGAAGCAGCTTTTAATCAGTTTTAAAATGAAGGCAGCTTCTCAGGTGAGTATTTTTTATCTAAAAAAAAAAAAAAAAAAAACAAAAAAAACCACAAAAAACAAAAAAAACAAACAAACAAACAAAAAACAAAACAAAACAAAACAAAACAAAAAAAAAAACCAAAAAAAAACCGGGAACCAGTAAAAATGTTTGGCTTTGAAGGAGATGAGATGGGATGTGTTTTGGTGCAAGAGACAATTGGAGACCTTATTAAAGGCTCTGAGAGACAGAAACTGCCAGAGATTACATGTTCTGCAAGAAGTCTGGGTCTTATCAGACTACATGCTGTGGACCTGCCATATTCAATAAAATTAGACTTTGGTTTCTATTTTTTTCCTAATTAAAGTGTTTCTTAGGAAAATCTGCCCCCTAAAAGAAGATACCTAGCAAAAAAGAAAAGACTATCTAACCATAAAATCTCAGTATAAAATGACTTATTTCATGAAATAGAAAATTCCAGAAAAAAAAAGCATTTCACTCCCTCAGAGTTCAATACTAATGGGATTTTTTTTAAATCTGCCCTGTTGTGGTACGTTTTAAAACCCATTTCTGACCTCGGGTACTTTTCAGGGTCTCAGTAATGCCATAAGATTCCCAAGACATGAAGATATCATATAGTGATACAGGACAAAAGAAAATGAAGAAACAAGTAACTTGTTTCCTTTTCTGAACTGAAAAAAGGAGGCAAGAGAAGTATCTGATGGCTCTGCGTGAATTTAAAAAAAATCCAGTAAAAGGAAAGAGAAAGGTCACCCTCAGACCTCAAGGTGTGCTTTGTAGGAAGGGGTTTTTCCTGGGATTTTATTTCTAAGAGAGAGTCAAATAAACCAAAGGAAAACAAGTTTCAGTTTGATGCTGGTAAACAGATCCATAAATGTGCACATTGCTTCCAAAGCAAGGTGGATGAGGCAAAAAAATATTGGGATCATTGAAAAGAGATTAGAGGTTTCCCTAGGGGAAATGGAGTACAAGGGCTGGACAAACCTTAATGGGCTGAGGAACCTTTACTCAGTCCCAGAACAACTATACAGTTTTCCTGTAATAAGACATTAAGCTCCACTGCTGAAATTATGTGGTTTCAAGGTCTGAAAGGTGCTATTAGTCTTTTCTCAGTAAACCCAGTAGTAAGTAGATAGATTCAAAGACACCTGCCTGAAACAAAGTGTTCTTTATCACATTACACAAAGCACCTTTGAAGAGTTTATGGGGAGAAGGTGGTAGAATCACTGTCCACATAAGCAAAAAAAAACATCCCAGCATGATGTGCAAAGTCTCCAAGAGTAAACAGCAAAACAAGCATTTTCTTTTTTCTTTTTTTTTTTCTAGTTTATTCTTTCTTGTATAACTCCCACACCAGTAAAACAGCCTTGAAAATGAATCAGCAATATTGGCTCCCTTAGCAAGGGAGTGCTGTGGGGGGCAGGTTCCCATTTCTCATGTATAGTTAAGAAGTGCATTTGTTCTCCTTTCTTTTATACTAAACATACTGCTCTCTGTCCTTACCAGGAGGAAAACAAACAAACAAAAAAAAAAACCCAACCCAAAAAAAAAAAAAAAAAAAACAAAAAAAAAACAACCCCGCACTCAAAATCCNCCACCCCTGGCACTGAAAGCCCCAGTGAAGTTAGAATTTTATTCTCTATTAAGAAATGAGGGCATCCCAGTCTGTTAAGAGAAGAGGCTGGGGGATGTTTATGGAGAAAAAGTCCCTTAAGTGCCAACCTAAAAATTACATAGAGCCTTTTTTTATCCAGGTTCTGGAAAGAAGCTTTATTAAATGATTTACTCTCACCTTAGACACAGCACTTACCTTAGCAGAATCTGGTTGGAAGCTGCCTGCAGCCTGCTGCTAAAAACACAGCCTTGTGTCAAAGCAGGAATGCAGGAAGAAGAGATGAGCAGATCCAGCTTTGTCTGGCTCAGACTCAGTTTTGTCTGTGTATTTGGAGGGGGTTTGCTTTTGTCAGAATGGGCTTCCAGCAGCAATGCATTAGCGCAAAAATTGCACTGGGCAGGACACCCTCATGTTTGGTGGCAGCAACGAGAACTCTGTGAGCAGGGAGCTGTGTCTGGCTGACAGTTTGCCATGGACCTGCTCCTTTTTGTCCAGAGCTGGTAATATTTCCAGTATTGTCTAAAGCAAAACTAATGCTGCAACTGCCATACTGACTTGTTACTCTGGGTCTGAAAATTCCTCACACGTCCTCCTTCCCTAGACCATAAGCCAGTTTATCTTCATAATCTTCAAAGATCTCCAGTTACTCCTGCCTTACCTGTCCTTCTTATTGGTTAGCAGCTAGGTTGGCTCCTTCCTTTGCTCTTTAGGTGGCTGTACTGTTGATTTAAATATTCTTCCCTGCTCCAAATTCCTTTCTGATATCTTTTTTTTTGTGTGTGTGTGTTAGATAATCTGAAAAGTTTTAAGCCTATCAACCTGTCTGCACCTCAGTCTCAACTCAAAACCCTTAATTTAAGGCAGCAGCTGCCATGAGAAACCAGCTGAACAGCTTGTTCATTGCCACCAAACCTCTTGACTGGGAACTAAGAGCACAGTCATTTGTGTTAAAGGTTCCCACTACTCTCCTTACCCCAGATCTTTCCAAAACTGCTTATATTAATTTCCTTCTCCTGTTATGATTTCTCTGAAAACGGAGGTAAGTTGTTGATGCCTGAAGCTAAAGCCCACTGTGCAGCAGGATGAGACCTGGCCAACAGTCAGTCTGCATGGCATGCAAAGAAGGCAGGGGACTTTAAGTTTAGGGCTGTTAGTCTAAAGTTGTGGACTCTGGCACTGAAAAGCTTAACAGTTCTCAGCTGTCGCATCCTTGCAGTCTGCAGCCTTCGCCCTGCCAGGTATAGAATTTTAAATATGGATCCACCAACATATTAGTGTGTTTGTAGCCTAGCCATGTGGAGGGAGTGTTTGTTTTTTGCCTCACAGCCTGATCCCCCACAGCCTCTCCACTGTAGAGCTCGCCTGAAAACAAAAGGCAGCTTAGTCAGTTTTCCCATATAAGCAGTTCTTCTTTGAAGAGATGCAAAGAGGCTTTCACAGCTGTTAAAAAAGCAATGCCAGGATATTTAATATAGCTTCCTTCTAAATTATCTCTGAGCTGCAGAAGGGTTGGAGTCTTTGTACAAGATTATGGTGTGCTGCATCTGCCTGGGAAACTACGATTTTGTAGGTTACTTGTATGAACTGTACTTTAAAATATCAAAGACCTCACACTTTCTCTTACTGCTCTTAAACCTCAGCTTGCTATTTTTTAATCTTTCCCCTAGCTACCACCCACCTTCCTGCCTGCTCTTCTCAAACTGGTCTGTATTAATAGGGGCAGAGGCTGAGCAGAGCCTGTGGAGGCAGGGGCTGAGTGAGATCACTCCTGTGGCATTTTGGTGCAGGGTCAGTCTCAGGCTGAAGGGAAGGAACATCTGTGTGGATGGTCTGCAGCCCTGCAGCCCTCCCCCTTCTGTACCCGATGCACATGGGCTGAGGAGCTGCAGGGCACAGAGCAAATCCTCCATGCCAGTCTGAGACTTGGTGACAGTGAGTGTTCCTGAAGAGCAGCCACCAGGAGCAATCCATCCTTTCTCAAAGGCATGGATGGCTACACTGGGAGTCTCTCCTCACCACTGCTGCCCGGCTGCCCACCCTGGCTGTAAGCAGGGTCTGTTACAAATGATCCCACTGTGGAGGTGCCTGGCATGGTGCCCCTCACACGGTGCCCTTCCTTCTCCGAGGAGGAATCAGGAAACATGAGATGAGGGAGAGCTGTGGAAATGGCAGGTCCCCTGGGCTAAGGAAAGCTGAGGGTTTGGAGAAACTGTGAGGCTTGTGCTTTCATAAGGGTGAGGTCGTGAGATGGCCTCACAAAGGTCACGAGGGAAGAGCTGGGGTAGGTAATGGTCGATCTTAAAATGTTCTGTACTGTGGTGCCGCTTGACGGAGGAATAATTTCCAATTTTCTTGGCAAACATTCATATCTTTCTCATTCCACACACACTCCAGAGTGCCCACCCAAGCTGGAGAGAACAGTTCTGTCTATCGAGGCAGACATCTCTCTGGACAATAGTCAGATGGAGTGGGGAGAAGTTGTATTTCTGCCAGGCAATAGGACAATCCCAACATAAAGATCTCACCAGCTCTTTAAAACAGCCTGAGCCTCTCCTCTTGTAATCTATTCTTATTCCCTGGTTTTGGGGAGATTCACAATGCCATCTTTATATATATCAATTTTCTATATAAAACACAGGAATAATTATTTCTTCTTTCCTTCCTTCCTTGTGAAGATCAACTTTATAAAGTCTAACTTGCTGGGGTCTATATTACTATAGTCATATAGGTATTAGAAAACAGAGAGACATAGGTCCATCATATGCGCTTGGGTTAACAGGGATTTTATTCTGCCTTTTAGCTAGCAATGATGCCACTGACTACAGGTGCATTAGGACCCCTTAGAAAATCTCACTGGTCTCCTTGATACCATGTTTTGTCTATTCTTTTCCCACCATCTCAGAAGCTGAGTGGTACAAGCTAAAGAAAGAAGACAGAGCTGTGTTTCATTAGAGATGCAAGCTTAGAGCCTCAGAGAAGCTTTAGAGACAGGATAGCACCTACTGTTACTAGAAAGGTTCATCTCACCTGCCCAACACTAACTACTAACCTCCCTCTATACAAATGTCAGCATCTCCCTGAGCTGCAACCACCCAGTCCATCTTTTTGGGCCCTAGAGCAGACACCAGGCAGCACCAAGTGTATGGTGTATCTTTCCTGCCAATGCCAGTGTTTCAAATATTTGTGCTGTCCTTCATGTAGTTTTATTATCACTCATTGTGGTAATATCATTGCTAATGAAATAAAAAGCTGCATGATTCAGAAACCTCTTCTGCAATGACCTTAACTAAAGTGTAGAAATATGCAATTTCTGCATGTGAAAGACAGACAGTTTTCCTTTCCAACAAACGTTGCAAACTGCACATCTTGTTAATGCAAGTAACCAGACTCCTGAGAGTCGTCTCGCTAATGTGAAGGGAACAGCTCGTGGAAGTACATTTGTTCATATTTTATTTGCTCTGTTTCACACTGTTCAGGAGTTGTTATTGCCTAGTTCTTCAGAATTACATGTTTTAAACTGAAGCCATAGCACAGATTTTAGCTGTGCAAGTCCCAGTTCAATCTGCATTTGTTATAATTTAACTGGGGACTTGCAAGTATTTCCTGGTAGGAGATTCAAAAACTACTCATAATTTGCTGCTTACCAAACCCCTTGGCAGTGGTGTGCTCTGAACCTCCTTCCCTCCTTTGCCCCACCACCTACCTCTTACTGTAAACCTAAATTGAGTTCCATTTGTGGCAGCTGTTAAATTTCACTCTGGATATTCAGTGATTGCTGACAAGATGCAACCATCATGTAATGATTTCAACATCTGCAGAATTGAGCCATTAGACATTTCACTGATAAATAATGCTGCTGGCTGTCATGGTCCAGCAGAATGACTGGAATCTGAAAACCTAAGAACATGTTCATTTGTTTTGAGATGTATTTGAAAATACAATTCGGCATGTGCTAAATTAATGATCACGGGCATGGATCAGATGGTTGGTAGAGGAAAAAGAATCCACACTCCATGTGCCTGTTTCTGCTGTGATGTTGGTAATTAGTTTAAATATATCTGTTACATCTGTTGATTTTTTGTTTCTAGTTTTGAAAATAATCCAACATGCATCATTATTTAAAAAATAATTTAGCTCCATACTGCAGCAAAATTCATTATAAAACTGTAAATAAACCAAAATTAAGATTGTCCAAGTCCCAGGACTGTAACAATATAAATGAACAGGGATGGATAACTCATTTTAACACACACGTGAAATATTATTTAAGCTTGGCAACCTGCTGGGTTTCTTCAATATATCAAAAGCAACCTTTAAGGTTATGTAACAACTGTAAATATAGCACTGAAGCAAATCATGGTTAAAAGAGTCTTGACGGAAGCACTGTCTTTCTTAATTATTCAGCTATCAAACTTAGAGAGGCTTTGTTATCCAGCAGCAGCAGACTTCTGCCCTCCAGTGTAATTCTCACTTGTGCTGAGAATCCAGTAAAACTGAAGCACGGTCTGAAAAAAAGGGGAATTTATTGCCTTTTTTATTATAAAGATAATTTGTTACTCTGTGTCATATCTGACTGCTTTTGTGTTCATGAACACTGAACTAAGTGCTGTGTCAGAGCCCAGTTGCCCATAGAGACCTTAGATCTTCAGCTTTGTCCTTATTTAGGGTCACTCTAAAGCACCTGGTGCTGTGTAAGGAAAGCACACAGAGGTGCTTTCCTGAGCTGGCAATAGCTAAATATGTCCATACTCAGGTGATCTTCACCTTTTTGGCCAGATCAGCTTTGAAAATGTTCCCTTTCATTCTATTCTAGTGGGAGAATTGTGTTTCTGCAGTACAAAAACACCTCACAGGCTCAGGCTAATTTCAGACTGGTTTTAGTTAAACCCTTTGTGCCCTAATGCAGGACAAGGGCTTCCACTCTCTTTCTCTGTGCATCTCACATGTTGTTAGAGCTACACCAAAAACTGAAAGCTTGGTAAAGAGTCTACCCAACCATACCAAGCCAGGTTCTGTGACCTGACTGTCAAGGATTTGCAGGTTATGATGAAGCGTTTGATTTGATGTTTCCTCCAAGCTACTCAAACACACCATCTAAGAAGACTCTTCCCCTGCATGCCCTCCTGCCTGAGGTGAGATCCTCAGGGGAGCTGAAACTAGGCTCCTATGGAAGGAGTCAGAGGACACTGCTCTCCCTTGGGGACTGGTGTAATCAGAATCCTCTCTCCAGGTGTGTCTCCAATAGTCCAAATATTTTGCCTTTAAACAGCAAATTATGTACCTTTTTTTTTTTTCAGGTAGTCAAAATTGGTGGAGTAGTCATGACAAGGATCATTGAAGTGGAATGAGGTTGGAGCACAAGCTTAACACCTTAAGTGGAACTGGACCATACATTACACCATTAGGTTTCTGAGCTGTTGTATCTATTTTAAAACCACAGCAAAATTCTGGCTGATCTCAGTAGTTTGGGATTTAACCTGTAAAATCAAAATGGATTCAAAATGTTTCATTTTAGAAATGGAAGAACTGTAGCAATTCATATCATAATATAGCCAAGGTTTGTCTACGGAAGAGGGGGAGAAACAAAAGAAACCTTCAGAACACAGGGCAATAGTGAGAATCAGGTATGTTTAAGAACAGTCTTTATGTTGTCACATCCCTGAGGACTGCTGGGGAACTGGCCTCGTGTAATTGAGCAGAAATGCCATCTTTCCCGAAATAGATAGTCTTAAAAAAATATTTGTTTTGAAAAATCCATTTTCTGGGAAAGAAGTAGAACAGAAAAAGATTTTCACCTTAAATCTTTGTAAATAGCTGTACTTTAAGAACTGAGCCTAAATATAAAAACACATTTGAAGATAGTGTGAGCATGGGTGAATATTTTTTTTCCTTCACAATAATAGACCAAACTTTCCAATAAGTATGCCCATAAATTTTGCTTCTAAAACTATTGAAAATTGTATATCAGTTTGATACTGGAGTGATTCATATTTCTATTAACTTTTCAGGAGCCCAAAATATTTTCCCAATAGATATTTGATATTCTCTTCTTGGCTGCTGTAAAGGAAATATTTTCCTCCAGTGTTTAAGAATGTAGATCGGGGAAGAACTGCTTTTTTGAGGCTAGAAAGAAGCTCTCATTTGGCTTCTATAAATGTAGGACAAAACCAGCAAGCAATCCAAGTTACTGCAATCTCAACTGCATACTATTTAGGTTGTCAGATTCACAAAAAAAATAAATGACACTCTGGCTGATGGATCTCTATTTTCTATAGATGTGAATAATTTAAACAGAATTATCGGGATGCGGTTATTCTACGTAATTTTCAAAATTTCACAGTGTGGAAGTACCCTGTTTGGTGGGAGATGGATCGCTAGCTCATTACTCGGGAACAGGTCTAGAATACTTTGACCCTTGGCGAAATTGCATTGTCACTTTTGGGTGTATCAAAGATGAATCTAACTGTGTTATTCTCTCAGTTACAGCACCGCTGCTTCCCACTGCTTCATGAAAGCAGAAACAATCTACCTAAAATATCCTCCTCTGTCAAAGTTTTAATTTTGTTTCTATGTAAATAATGCATGTGCACAGGCACCAGTGCTACTGTCATTAACTGGGAATAAACCTGGAGCTTTCAGCTCTGAAAGTAGAGATCCACACAATTTGAGCAAAAGAAGCAGTTCTGTCACATACTATTAAATAACAGCCTGTTACTCACCACTGGGAGGGCGAATCTGCATGCATTAAACACTGTTTATAATATTAAACCTGGAGATTCCAGCAGACACTGTGGAGCCCTCATTTGATCAGTTTTAAACCGTAGGAATCAGGCATGGCAGGGAGACAGGTTGCACGTACCTTTGCTTGCAAGCACATCTACGTAACTGTTGCTTTCTCTGGGTGTGCTATAGTCATCAACTACCACAGCTGCGTGATTCCAAACAAACCACACTGGAAGTAGCAACTGCAAATGAAATAATTAAAGTTATCTCTGCTTTACTGAATGTTAAGAGGCTAATTGTTCTACAGACACTTCATGAAAGCCTGTATCTTTTCCCTCTGTAAAGCAGTGAAAGCTTAGTTAAATGCTGCAGATGTGCCTGAAATGATCCAGCTAGAGACGCTACGTGCTGCAGAGGGAAAAGCAAAAAAATACTTTTTTCTCAAGTCTCAAAGTGATGAAATCTCGATTGCAAGGGTAAGGCTGTCTTGAAATGCCTGAGAAATAACCCATTGCATTGATATTCTGTCAGAGCCTTTCACTGTTGAAGATACAGAAGTAAAATAAATAAATCCCTTCACTAAGGAGCAAGTGCACATCGACACAGTACACAATGTTTGCAAGGTCACTCTGTGCTCTTTATAGGCAGGTCTGTTTACAACTGCTGTGTTGAAAACCAAAGCCCACTGTTGATCCCCATGTGCTGACAGCAGTTACAGTCACACTGAAACCAAAATAACAAATTGTACCAAATTGCACCATTCTTTAAAAAGAGACCTGTATTCTCCAGGGTTAACTCTGCAGAGGAGGAGAGTCATGTCAGCATGTAGGCAAACACTAAAACACACTCTTGGAAACGATTTGAAGATCACTTGGACTCTGGGAGGGGAAGAGTCCAGAAGTCACATTGATTCTTCCATCACCCTTCTCTTTCCAGACAATCTCCATTTCTTTAGTTGCCATTCCTGTTTTCTGGATGTTTCATTGTATTCTTCTGTGCCTAAACTTGAAGAACCCCTTTACTGTAATTTTTAAGATCTCTTTACTCAGCTCTTCCCCTTTCAAGCTACACGAAATGGGTATAATTGAAGTGTTGTGCTGCTTGAGAATGAGTGGATCGTTTATCATGGTCTGCATAACTGTATCACACCCACAGAGCACATTCACGCAGTGAATATACAGATCAAAAGTTGTGTGGCTCTCTATAGCTGACCACACCCTCACTAATTACCTTCCTTGTCACTCTCATCAGGAGGCTGAATGACGTTCCCCACTAAGAGGTGTCCATTCCAAGGGAAGCACACAAAACAATGGGTTTTAGGGTCCCCAATAACCCAAGAAGGCAGCCAATCCTTCTGCTAGGACACCAGTAAGCAGGTCATAGGAATCAGCCATCAGCCCTCAACGCTCCTGTGCACACTTTCAAATCTAGGAGAGAATAAGTGATTCAGGTAGAGAACAGATGTTTAGGCTGTGACTGCTCACCGTTTGAAAAGGAGAAAGATTTTTTTTTTCCTCTGTTGATGTCAATAAGGTTATTTTATCCTTTTATTTGAGGGAAAATAAAAGCTGTTTTGAAATGCCACCCCTAACTTGGGGTTGTACCTGCTGAGGAGCAGTCACAACGAGCCAACTGCAACACATTAACTGGAAAGGGCAAAATGGGCAAAACTATCAACCTCTGCTGTACAGAAGAACTCTGTGTACACCTCACCACTCTTCCTGTCTCATTAAATTAAACTAAATCGAATCAAATCACTTCTGAGGTTTAGATGGTAGAACTGTGCACAACAGAGATCTGTCTGTGCTTTAAATTCTGCATGAAGTGCAGATAAGAGGAATGTGCCTTTGCAGCTCAGTTTCATTGATGTATGAGCTAGTATTCATGTCAGGTTTTCTTTTAAAGATACTTGAATGACTCTATTTTTAGATTTTACTGTGATATTACTTCATCAGCTATTGCATGCATAATGCATCATCAGCAACAAAAATTTTAATCATAGCATAAATCAGCCAAAAGATGCTACAAGAAATCAAAGTCCAAATTGCCCTGCTTTGGGACTTGAGTAAATGGATTTTGATTTTTAATTCCTAAATTCAGAGAGACTCTGGGGGGTGCTCCCCAGATGTGTGGCTGATTGGGGAATGTGTGTTGCAAGGCCCCTCAGGTTCAGTTCTAAATCCTGAAACATCATATTTCAATCTGAAAGCAGCTTTTACCTTTACAGTTTTCTTAAGAGAAATCGAGACCACAATTTGGTTCTCTCATTTAAATAATTCAGTTAAAGTAGAGCTCCTGATTGATGGCAGAAAACCACTTGCTGATCATTCACAAATTCCAAACCAAGGAAGACTCTGAAAAGTAATTTCAGTGCAGTCCCTCATGACCCAGCAAGCAAACCCTTCACAGGCACAGGAGGCTCAAATTCTTCCTGTTTAATTTCCAGCAGCAAAGAAAGAGTAATTACCTGAGGCTGTGCCCTGTTATTAATGTGTTAAGGAAATAGAATTTAAATCAGACACCTTCTGGAACAGCAAAAAGCACTGAAACAGGATTAACAGACCTTTTTTTCAGCTAGGAGAGCTTTTTACTCATCGTTGCTGGTTTTGTTATGAGCAATCCATTTTATCTGGCTCAACAGCTTTAAAAAGGGAGTCAAATATGTTATTTGCGGGGTCAGATTTGGGAGGGAGGGCATATTCCTTTTCCTTGCAGGTAACATGGATGTGACAGCACCAGCCATTTCAGCTGGACAAGGCTCAACTGTTTGTGCAAGCAGATGTCTGCTCCTTGTTTCCCACTCTCTGGGAAGCAGAGGCAGGACCAGTTCGTGGCATGCTGCATACAGGGACACCCTGGGCTTGAAAGGAAGTGCTTAGGGATTATGGCAGCTCTTGCTGCCCAAATAGCTGCTCTAGGTTGGATAGATGAGCCCGATCTGGGGAGCAGGTCAGCAGCTGGACCTCTCCAATCCCAATAGGACAAATGTTGAGTAAAGGTATCATTTAATTGAAGGACCATAACTATGACCGCAGGAATATTTTTTCCTGACCACCATGACTCTTCTTCACACAGTGTTTTATCTTGTACAGGGAAAAGCTTTCTCCTCCACACCTCTGCAATCTGGAGAAGCCTTTTGTAATTCTCTGTTTCACGGTTCCA
The DNA here is from genome assembly GCA_013399855.1 of Oxyruncus cristatus. Lineage (NCBI taxonomy): Eukaryota > Metazoa > Chordata > Aves > Passeriformes > Cotingidae > Oxyruncus > Oxyruncus cristatus. The sequence continues at coordinate 1,583,673 of VXAY01000602.1, read as the reverse complement.
TCACATTTATCTTCAAGTTATCTCTTTCCTTTGATTAGGCCTTTTATTTCTCTTTCCCCTGGGTTATCCACCTCTATTTCCATAGTACATAATTGAGCTGCTGAATATTCATTATTAGTCCCTGGAGTCACATAAAGACCTCCAGAGCATGATAAAAGCCTCCTCGGGTGTGTTTTGGTTTGATTAGAGCCAAAATACTGAATGTGACTGGGAGACTCAGTATCTCCCCTTAGTTTAGAAAGAAACAGAGAGGGAACAATTATCCTTTCATAAGGGAAAGGAAAGAAAAAAAGACAGCTGGGGAGTGAGAGGGAAGGAGGATGGAGGAAGAAAGCATCCAGGCAGCGAGCAAGAAGGGGAAAGACAGACCACACACCATGATTTGAAATCCTGTCTGTCCTGACACCCTCGTGTCAGGGGTTTGCATCACTGAGGGGTTTGCATCACTGCTTGGTGACGATGTCACAACATACAGATTTTCAAAGCAGCAGGGATAAAAAATTCAAGCAACTAACTTCTTCCTCCGACAAGCATACCTGCCAGAACCAAGCCCCACTGTGCAAGCAGAGGGGTGACAGTGCCAGCAGTGCTTCAGATGGTCTAACTGTTACATGTGCCTGAGCACAGCACAGAGACATTGCTTCCCTAGTCAGAGGCATGGTTTCATGCCCTGGGGATCTCAGTCCCACTAGGACACAAACCTGCAGCAAGGGAAGGCTGTATGCAGACTGCTACCCTGCCTGCTTTGAGCCCTGCACCAGCAGGCTGATTTCCCCAGGCTGGGTATGGAGGCAGCAGGGAAAGCGACATTCCCAGAGGGCAACTCAGAGCATCTGGAGGTCTCGTCCTCAGCACCAACTGTTTGCTTCATCCTTGATGAATTCCCCATCTGATATTGCAGGTTATAAGCTGAACAAACAGATCAGGAAAACATGCCAATTTGGAAAAGCAAACCAATATATTTTTTCCTTAATAGAATGATCTGCATGACAGAGGGATTTGAACAGTTTTGGATTTGTCAGGCAAATGCTATGTTTGGCTGTAGCAAATACTCCTAATATTCTCATTTAGAAGGAATTCAGTTTGACCTTTTTACACTTTGTGAATAAAACTATATGAAATATTCCCTCATGACTGTGACTGGGACACTAACCTAGATCTGCATCCAGGGATATAATGAGTATTTACAAATAGGAGTAGGAGAGAATTAAAAGCTCTAGCCTTTCTAGGAAGGTAGAAGGACATATTCCTGAATGGGATAAAGCTGGATCAATCTCCTCAAGCGCCAGGTAAAATTAAACCTGATGTTTCTGTCCACTCTGTATTGCTGTTGCTTACACCACTGCAAACCTCTGATGGCTTTACTCAGGCCCCCTCCCTCAGTACAGGCCATTTATCCACCAAGGATCTGTGCAGCCAGCCAGTGTGTTACATATGCTACACTTACGTTAAATCCACCATGAGGGTTTCAAGCAGTTTCTTACATTTGTATGCACGAATTCCCATGTTGGACCTTTGTGCTGACAAGGGCAGACATGCAGCATTTACATCCCGAGAGGCAATGACAGGATGTATCCCCATGATCATCCCTCTCTACATACCCAAAGTGACTCCCAGCACTTCAAAGTTGCCTGTAATGCTGAAAAAAAAAAAAAAAAAAAAAAAAGGTCAGTACACATTTTCAATTAACATTCCCCCCCCCCCAGATTTGTGTTACATAAATCATATAAATTGCAAAGCAGTGCCTTACAGACGGTGATCTATCTGAATGACACTGCCTTTGCTGCCTTAGGGAGTTTTCAGAAACAATATATTCTAATGAGTCAGTGTAATAACTTAAAATCAAGTCAGAAAGAAAAACTTTCTGTAAGGGGCTACTTTTAATTGGGAACGTGAGATATTATTCAGGAAGTATCATATATCTCCTGCTCATGTAAAGATTCTTTACAAACCTAGTGACAAACTTTTCCCTAACTGCTGTGTTAATGGATAAGATAAACACTGGCCCAAGATAACCATTGTTATTCTTTTATTTGGAATTGCAAAGGAAAGTAATTTTCACTCAGAATAATTTTCATTTCTTTGGCATGTGTGTTTATAATCTTGCTTTCAAAACAAACAAAATTAAGATTACTAAATGTCCAGAACAAGTTTCCTGAAAGTTGGAGGGCTTGTGCTGCTTGGCTTAAACACTTTTCCTTCATTTCATCACTAGTTTTACTCTGGCTGGTCTCAATATGAACCTTATGGCAGAATGAATGTCATGAATTTAACAAGATCATTATAAAATGATTTATTTCATTTATATGTTTTATAGAAAGTAGTCATATGTACTGCTGAGTTTTCAAAAGACTGTAAGGGGAAAAGCCAAGCAGGCAGGAAAAGAGCAACATAATGGACCATAAGAAGGACTGAGGAAAAGGAAAGGAAAGGAAAGAACAACCTGCTTTACTGGGAGATATCCCAGTAATAACTACTGAGACCAAGGGACATGTTTTTTTACTACAGGGACCTTCTCCAGGCTGACATAGCAGGGGTAGTCAGTAAGCACAAAGAGGATACCCCAAATTTAAGTCACATAAAAATTAGTGTACTTTCCATGTAGTTTCTGAGGCACCCTTTTAGATGTAACTGTGTGTCTCCAAGTCTTCTGTAACAAACTCAATGAAAGAAGCTTCTTAGCTTAAGGATATAAATTTTAAATACCTAAAACTTCATGATCCAAAAATCCATCCTAACTATGCGACTTGTTTAGCCTTTCATCTATAATTTTGCTGGCCAGAAGTGGAGGGGGCCACAGCCAGACATGGAACCATAGAATCACAGGATAGCTAGGGTTGGAAGACACCTTAAAGATCATCTAGGCAGTCTGTAAGGAAACAAAGCACAGAATTTACCCAGATGGTTGTATTTCTCTCTTTCAGTCCTGAAGCAGGGATCACTGAAATTAAAACTAAATGGGAAAAAGCACCCTTTTCTTGAAATTTTCATTATTAACCTTTTTGCAGAGATCAAATAAGAGGACACAGATGTTACACAAGGAAGCAAGGAAAGCATTTGACTTAATTGTGTACAGAGGGACTGGAATGGAGAACACAAATCAGGATTCCCTCTTAGCAAGAAACCGTTTTTCACTTTGAAACATTTACCAGTGATTCTAAACTCATTTTAATTCACTTATTTTAATTAAAAAATAGATTGGTTTTGACTTTATTTCTAAATAATCCATGTTAAATTTAAGTTAGCAGAGTAAAAGACTATTGATTTAAAATAAAAAAATTAATTGAGACATCCAGGGAAAATTAAACATTACATGAAATATATCTTTGTTTTTTTAAAGAGATAATGAAAGACAGGATATTTTTTCAATCCATGCCCCAGTAATCACAAGAAAGAGACCATTATAAAAAGTATTGAAGGTGTTAAGTAAGGAAACAATAAAAAGACCAAAAGAGCAACTCCTGAAACTTAAAAATTGAAATAACTCAGAGCCATCAAATCTTTGAATGACATATGATTAGCTCCACTTTTTACCCATGTGAAAATGAACAAAAGATATACTGAACTACTTTACATAACGAATTACAATCGGATGTACCATGGGAACGTAATGTATAGTAAGTGCTGAAGTATTTGTTATAAATAAAAAAAAAAAATACAGGAAAGATACAGATTCCTCCAAACACTTTGGTCAGGAAAGGATGGTTCTCTCACTCCGTCTGATGACACGGGTGGACCCAATGAATGTTTATTTGGTCATGACAAACACCCAAACTCGCAGCACTCAGTGTTGGTGTTTCAGAAGGTGTCGCTGTGGAGCTGCATCAGATCTTCCCCGGGGTGGGGGGGGGGGAGCTGAGGAAAAAGAGCAATTTGCAACGCTGACAGCACTTACAAATTTTCTGAGCCATAAAATATGGTGCTTTATGTCTGCCCTGGAGAAGGTCAGGAAGGTATGGAAAAATTTAGCAAAAGCATAGAAACTCAAGTTCTAGTGACTTCTCCCCATTAAAAGCTGTGTAATCACTAATTTATTAGCTGAGTGTAGAAGTTCAAGTCACAATGTCTCAGCCATGTTCCAGTTTGGATAATTACAGTCTGCATAGCTAAAACCCCTCTCCTGGTTAAGTGGACATCATCTGTGTGCCACCCTTCCCCTGGCCTTCGTTAACACACTTGCTTTCCAGCTTTCCTCTTCCGTTTCCATCTCTTTGTTTGGAATTTCTTTCCCCACACATGGGTTAGCTTGAGCCCTTTTCCATGCTGAGTTTCATTTTGTTATTTTCAGCTCTGCTCTGAATGAGTTAGATGATGCTCATGCTGCAGAGCATTGCCAATCTTGTCACACCATCTGTTTCAAAAATTAGAGAAGAAGCTGAATCCCATAATGGGATGAAATTACTGTACTCTGCTCTGGGAGTTTTCTTCGTGGGTTATGTTTTTTGTTCACTTGTTGATAGTTCTGTCTTTTATGGCCCAGTAATTTAAATACCATTATGTTCTCTGCCATTATGCCTTCCCAAAAGCTTCATTTTGCCTAAGACTGCTGACACTCTATACAATTCAATTTATTTTTCATTTCCAAACACAAAAGTCTTTACAGATTTTTTAAAAACTCAAGCATTAATGAAGAACAGCATGTTTTATGAGATGATAACTGAGTGGCCCTTTTACTGATATTTAAGGTCATATAGACTTCTGCATCGTCACCTAAAATAATAAAATGAAATAATTGTAGTATTCCTCTTTAAAAAAGCTTGTGATTTTTGCTTAAGCTGAACTTTACTCGGGTTCTTTTTTGCATCCAGTTGCTCCTGCCTTAGATCTGGATGATTCCTGAAGAGTCAGTGAGCATGTGCCCATCTATCCCTATGGCAGGCAGATAAAAAGCAACCTGAAAAAGGTCCAAGGGAAAGATACAGCCATGGGAGTGAGTAAGCATTGTTTCTCCTGTGTGCACAGCTGAGCATAAGCTTGTTACACACCAGTTACACTCCATCTTCCTGCTCCTCTCAGCAAGCTGTCAGTAAAGATGAGCATGTGACTTGGCAATAATTAGATATGATAAATAATAATATGATAATAAAATGATAAAATAGATATTTTATTTTGCAAAGGTAATGAGCATGTATAAAAATTATATATATTTTTATTATATATATAATATAATAATTAAAACATATACTTTCTCCTAATACAGTCCTATGGATGTATGAGAGTGGTTTTTGTTTTTTTTTTCCAAATGAATTCATCATTTCATTGTTTTCTGGTGACTGATTTGACCTGGTTCCTCCAGAGGATGGTATTTTAAGAAAGAAAACGACTGAGAAAGAGTACAGCAGTGGAAGAGGATTCAAGAGGAGCTGAACACTTCAAAAGTTGTATGAAGTTCATGTAGCAGCTGTTGACAGATTTCTCTGTTTCAAGCCTAGCTGCAAGCTGCTATTGATAGGGAGTATCACAGTCCTGTAGTCCCTACTCTCTGCTAACCAGGTTTATCTTCAGCACTTTAGGCTTTCTTCCTTCAATTGAGCTTTTTCTTCTGCTGGACTTGCTGGAGCTGTTCTGGGAAAATGGAAGACAGCAGTAATTCAAGTGTAGAAGTATGTGCCAGAACACAAAGCACGGCTAGAAATAAGTGAGTAGTAGAGGTCTATGGTGTCTCTCAAGCACCTAAACAATCCACAGTTACCTGCCCTGCAAACACCCATGGTGAGCAGTGCCTTAGCCCACCCCCTTTGGACAGATGTGAATCTCTCTCTTCCCTGGAGCTGAGGAGGGGACAAAAGTCACTAACCCATTCTTACTACCCTCTGTTCTCTTTACTTCATGCAAACAAAACAAAGATTATAAAGCTGTGGCCATGGATCCATTTTAAAGGAGACAAGTGAACTAACAGGAGTTAGAATGGCAAGCTTTTATGCCACCTTTTCTTTTGTTAAAGCACTGTTACTGTTTCAAAGAATAAGGTGAAAAAAAAAGAATTAAAAAATATTAATGTCTATTAGGAAGGATTAGACTACAGCTTCAACTCAAGAAATGGTTTTTCAGATTGGATCATTTTTAATAAAACACTCATTCTTCCTTCATCTGATCTCATCTCCTAAGCCTTGAAGTCTTTCCTTTCATAGGCAAACTTCTGGTTTCTGTGGGACTTTCAATTGCATAAGGATTGAAAATGATCACAAGATTCAAATTACTTTTAATTTTTTATAATCTTTGAGATTAATTATTTATGTGCACTTTTTAGAAACTTTCAAGTGTGGTGTTACTAATTTAATGCAGCTTTTCTTCTCCAGATCCTTTCGATAGTGCATTTATATACAGCTCAGGCTTTAAATGTTTTCTAATAAAGGCCTCTATTTACTGAGAGGGGCTTTTATTCCTTTAATTTCTGGTAACAAAAAGTCCAGCCCAAACAAGGATCAGAATTTTTATACCAAAACAGGGAAATCCGANATATTATATATATATTTAATATATATATGTTAACATCATCAGGATGGTTGAATTGTATAAAAAATACAGTTCCATACAAAGCTGCTACCCATACCACTTTTTTGATGGTAGCAGATAAAATTCAAGAGATTCCCACCTCTGCTACATCTACCACCTAGACAAAGCACCCAAATGTGGGTTCTTACCTGTCAGTAGAGGAAAGGCCTCAGTTGCCCAGTCTGAGTTTCATTTCAGATGCTGTAATGGTTTGACTGGGAAAAAAGTTACAGCTTATCTGGAGCTGTGTTTTGGATTTGTGCTGGAAACAGCTTTGATAACACAGGGATGTTTTAGTCATTGCTGAGCAGGGTGCTAAGACCCTTTCTGCTCCTCACAGAAACAAGTGCACAAGGAGCTGGGAGGGAACACAGCTGGGACAGGTGACTCCAACTGACCACAGGTATATTCCAAACCATATGGTGTTGTACTCAGCATATAAAGCTGGGGAAGAAGAAGGAAGGGGGAGGACATTTAGAGTAATGTCATTCATCTTCCCAAGTTATGTTTCATGTGATGGATCCTTGCTGTCCTGAAGGTGGCTGAACACCTGCCTGCCCGTGGGAAGTGGTGAATGAATTCCCTGGTTTGCTTTGCTTGTGTGTGCAGCTTTTGCTTTACTTATTGAACTGTTTTACCTCAACTCACAAGTCTTCTCACTTCTACTCTTCCGATTCTCTCCCGCGACCAGCTGGTGGGCAGAGAACCGGCAGCTGTGTGGGGCTTAGTTGCTGGCCAGGGTTAAACCATGGCAGAAGTCTTGGCATATCTGGAGTGCTCTGGGGATGCCAACATGCAGAGCTTTCCAACAGGCAGTTTGCCCAGAGTGGACAGATCTAACCTGAGGAATGTAAATGGCAGCACTTCACAGGACTGCACATTGATCCTGCAGCCTTCAGGGATGGCAGAATAATTGTACTTTTACGGATACATAATAGCAAAATACTGTGCTACTTGCCCCAATTTCTTATTACCTTTATCAAGAGGGTAGGGAGGAGGGGGTGAGGAACTTTGCAAGGATCACATTGCGGAAAACAATCTCATCGAGAGGTGGTGCTGTATGTTCATTTTAGAGTGAAGTTTTATCTGCTGTTCAGTGCCGGTTAGGAGAGAGGAGTGGGAGGCAAGTGCTATCAATCTACAACAGGGTTGTTACAATCAAGCCATTGACTCCTTTACAAGAGCAGTACAGTACTTTTTTCTCTATTGCGGTCAACAGGATTTATATCCACTCACAGAGAGATCTGTGCAGCTGATTTTTGCTTGTACTTCACATCAGTCGTGGTTATAAATTCAAGGTGACCTCGGAGCCCTTCTTTTCAACTGAAGTGTTCTACAGCTTCAGTGGCAGATGTTTTTACTGTCAGTGATGCAATTTTCAGCCTCTAATATTGAAATGATACTGCATAAGCATCTTGGCTCAGTTAATCATTATAGATAGATCTTTGATTAAAAAACTTGTAGATAGAAGATTGAGCTTTCAGCATTTGTCACAATATTACACATGAAAACTGTAACTTAAAAGATAGTGGATCCCATAAGGAATGGTGTGCTGCCTGACCTCATACGAACAAAACAGGGAAGGCCTTGCTGGAGATGTGAAGGCTGGGGGCTGTCTTGGCTGCAGTGACCATAAGATTGTGGAATTCAGTATCAGTTGAAGAAGAAGCCGGACAGAAAGTAACCTACAACCCTGGACTTCAGGAGAGATAACTTGCTGGTCATAGTGGACCTGGAGGTGAAGCTCAAGGTTGACTACTTCAGGGAAGGGGTTGTGACTGAGGCTGAAGTCCTTGTAGCAAAGTTTTTCCCAAAAAAGCTGTTAGAACTCAGTGTTTTCTTTAAGGAGCCTATCCTGAATATTCATGATCTCAATCAGATCCATTTGAATGCGAACTTCCCAGTACCCGACTCAATTCTTCTCACAAGCAGCCATGATGCACTAGACAGGCTAATTATGAAAAAGAGGAAGCTGGAAGACTGTGAAGAGACCTTTTAGGGTACCAAAGTGTTTGTGATGCCCACTGGGATGCTGAAGAGCAACCAGCAGATAATGGACATCATGGAGAAAATGATACCAGAAATAAGGCTGCTGAGTCCTGAGGGAATAGGCTGATGTAGTTGCCAATCCGCTCTTCATGATGTTTGAAAAGTCATGGCAGTCAGGGAAAGTCCCAGGTGACTGGGAAAAGGGAAACATTATACCCAGCTTTAAAGAGTGTAGAAAGGAGGACCCTAGGAACCACTGACCTGTCTGCCTCAGCTCTGTGCCTGGGAAGATTGTGAAACAGATCCCCCTAGAAGCTTTGCTAAGGTACATAGAGAAATGGGAAGTGATTTGAGACAGTCTGCATGGCTTCCCCAAGGGAAAGTCCTGCCTGACTAACTGAGGGGCCTTCTATGATGGAGTAACTACATCAGTGGACAAGGGAAGGGCTATAGATGTCATTTATCTGGAGTACCATAAAGCCTTTGGCAGGGGCTCCACAACATCCCTCTCTATATATATTGGAGATGGATTTGATGAGTGAACTGTTGGATGGATAAGAAATTGGCTGAATGGTCACATCCAGAGGGTTGTGGTCAATGGCTCAGAGTCCCAATGGACATCAGTGATAAGTGGTGTCCCTCAGGGGTCTGTATTGGGACCGGTGTTATTTAACATCTTCATTAATAATGTAAATAAAGGCACTGAGTGCACCCTCAGCAAATTTGCAGATGACACCAAATTGGGTGGTGCAATTGACACTCCTGAAGGACGGGATGCCATCCAGAAGGACCTGGACAAACTTGAGAAGTGGACCAATATGAATGTCATGAGTTTTATTAAGTAAGACAAAGTGCTGGTCCTGCACCTGGGTCAGGGTATCAATCCAGGCTGGGGGATGAACAGATTGAGAGCAGACCTGACAAGAAGGACTTTAGGGGTGCTGGTGGTGCAGAGGCTGGGCATGAGCCAGCAACACACACTTGCGCCCAGAAAGCCAAACATGTCCTGGGCTGCATCCAAGGCAGTTTGGGCAGCAGGTTGAGGTGAGGGATTTTGCCTCTCTACTCTGCTCTGGTGAGATCCCTCCTGTAGTGCTGCATCCAGCTCTGGGCTCCCCAACATGGGAAAGACATCAATCTGTCGGAGCAAGTCCAGTGGAGGCCACCAAGATGACAAAAGGGGTGGAGCACCTCTCCTATGAGGAAAGGATGGGAGAACTGGAATTATTCAGCCTGGAAAAGAGAAGTTTTAGAGGGTGATCTAATTGTGGCTTTCCAGTACTTGAAGGACCATAACAGCCAAGACAGCAGGTGGGAGGATTGGCCAGTTTGCAATATTATCAGAACATCTGGCTCCCGTAGAAGTGTTTTACATCAGTGAAAGTGAATGTTCTTTATATAGAACGTAGCAATTACTGGTCCCATTTCAAACATGAGGAGTGGGAAAACACCCTGGAGCACATAGTAGGGCAAGGGCAGAGTCTGAGTCCCTGCTCATGGAGAGCACATTTGTTTATTACAGGGGTACTTTATACAATCTATATTTTTCAGCCAGCCAACAAGTTTAACAGGAAAGGTAAATTTGCAACAAAATGTTCTGATATAAATTTTATTTCCTGCAGGTAAATTTATTAATCTAAACTAGAGAACGTATAAAAATGTTTCTGCACTCTGTGTAAGATACATCCTACCGTAATGTAGGAACTAGGCATCAGTTTCTCAGCATATCCCTAGAGATTCTGAAATTAATAGCTATATTTATAACTGAATTATATTTTGAATCCTAGCAATGGCAAGGGACATTGTATATGAACTGAGCCATGTTGTTATTCTAGTGAGATACTGTCTCGCTAAAGGAGGAACAGAACTGGGTCAGCCCAAGCAAAGGCAGAATCTGTGCCAGAGAGAGAACTAGTGTTATCCCTTAAGCATTTTTGGAATTTCAATTTTCTTCCTTGTGGGCAAAACACTGGGGAGTCATTCTGTGAAATGCAAATATTGCAAGCCCAGTGACGCTTTTTGTCTCCCAGTTCTAAACGTACCTCACAGCTCGTGGGCACAGTCTCCTGTCTCCTGTCTGTCCCCTTCCCTTACTGCCACCAAACAGCAGCCCCTGAAGGGTGGAAATAGTACCATGGAGAATGGCCCTGCAGCCTCCCTGGTGCCTGAAACCTGCTGATGGAGCCAAAGACAGGTTTTTGCAGGATCAGTGGAAGTGGGTGATAAGAGAATGGTATTAATGTTCCCTTTATCCTCTATGTTCCTCTCACCCCAGCTTCATCTTACTTGGATTCTCTCTGGAGACAGAAGTTATCAGAATAATCTGCAGTGCTACAGCACCTACAGTAATTCTGAAGGGTGAGTCAGTGTATTACAAATGAGGAATTATGTACCATTTGTAGTCAGTATTCAGATGACCCATTCACTTCTGCAGGTGTAACAATGCATTTATAACTATTTTTCTTATAAACATATAAGCATATAATGCAAGATTTGTTAGCACTTCCCTCACTATGCTGAATCAGCTTGAAACTTAAGGAGATGTACACATTAGGGAAAAAGCTGCATAATGAGAGACCTGGTTTTGGCTGCTTCTCATTTTGAATTCAAAGTCACGGTAGAGCAACCTGGGTGACATCAGTTACTGTCCTCAATCCCTCTCTCCCCAGACACATCACCACTGAAGTCAACCACCACATCACCTAAACAGCATGAGTGTTCACTGAGATTTTCATTTCTTATGGGAGTCTCCTGATCTGTTGGGCGTTATTCCTCAGCAAGGCATGGGATGGGAATGTAAGAATGTTACCAGACGAGCATCACAGCCGGAGACACAGCTGGGAGGAAATTCTGTGGCTGAGATACAATTCAGAGAGCAACACAGAGAAGTTATTTCCAGTTCTGAAGTTCTCCACTAACCTTCACCTCATCTTCTGTGCCCTACCTTGTCCCTGTCATAATTTTATACCCCTACAGATTAGTTAATGACATCACAGTAATCTATTATGAGAATTAAAGAAAGGACCTTTTCAAGCTGTGCTGATCAGAATTGTTATCTGTTGAACATTTCAAATACACAGAGAGTTGTGGGAAAATAGTCTTCAAGTTGGACAGGCAATCACACAAATCCATTCCCAATGAATACTCTAAGAGAAAAAAAGCAACCTCATATGAAGAAACCACAAACCCAACCCCACTTCCATCTGATCTGAACAGCCATTTTAAAACTCCTGAACACAGGCCCAAGAGGCTAAAGGTGAGAAGCTGCTGGAGTCTTTCAGTCTCTCAGTCTTCAGAAGTAAAATTAAGGTTGAAGTCATGGATAATTTTCAAACAACAGTTACGGGATTTTTTAATTGTAACTTGTTTCAAATTCAGGTTACTGCCTCTCATGGCAGGGGTGTTGGAACAACATGATCTTTGAATTTCATTCCAACCCAAACCATTCTGTGATTCTATGATTCTTCTGGCTTGTAAAGTTGCTACTTGTCACTACACAGAGTTCCCTAAAAAAACTGTTCCTTCCTTTATTTTTATTCCTTCTTTTGCTTCACAAAGTTTTGTCCTATGCAAGAGAGCAAAAAGCTAGTCTGTTGCCAGCCAGGTGGAAAGGTGTAATTTTATGGACCACTACTCTCTGGAATGGGACTGATGAGGTAGGAAACAGTAAGTCAGTTATAGCACTATAGCTGGGAGGGAAGAGAGGTTTATGCAAGCCTGGTTCCCTAAAAAGGTCAAATAAGGAGAAAAAATCTTCTCCTCAAGAAGGCTTTGCTTGTGCTTATGCTTTCTACCTACCCTTTGAAAGAGAATACAAGAGTACAGGGAATATTGAGGTATCTTCTGAGCCAATAATAAGTAGTAACATGAACGTGACTGAGTAATCACATCAGAAGTCTGCAATCAATGACAAATATCTGTCTAAAGATAGTGGGAGAAGATGTAGGACATGTTAATCTTTTGCATTTTATGCAATATCAGAAAACAAAAAATGTCCATAGTTTGCCTTTAATTTTGCCGTTAAACATTTTATTGTTAATACAATAAAAATGTGTTTCACTCAGTCGCCTTTCACTTAAGAATCAAGTGCACAAACACCAGTTGTAAACCAAGGCCTGCAGCTTTTGTAAATACAAAGAGAGCAACACCAAGGTTGTAGAAAGATGATGCCTGAGACCACAGCCTGCTTGTGTGAGATCTGAACATGTTTAGAGTCCCTGACAGAAGTCAGATCAGACATTCAAAGCAATGAATTCTTTGGACACTATCCAAATAGAGCTCCTGCATTTGGAGATAAAAGAATTGACAGTGTAAATCGCGCTGAGGATGGGATAAACTGCAAATGCTATGTTAATAAATCTGGTGGGTGACACATATCAACTATGAGCAGTGACAACCAAACACTTTATCCTAAGTTTTAGAGGCTAACCCTGGAGCGATTTATTTGCAAGTGTATCTGCAGTTGCAAAACATCTGAAAATGGTCAGAAAATGACTAAAACAGGTGTGAATTACACCATTGCACAGTATTTTTTGGTTGTTGCTATGGGTTTCTCTTCAGTACACATGTTGATAGTTGTGGTTTGTTTTAAATAACTGGGGTTTTTTTAATTATTTGCATATAACAAGCAAAGCAAATCTTACATTAGGCCTAAGTGAGAAATATTTCCTATTAGCCAAATTCTCCTTTTACACTAGAATATAGATAACAAGATCCATTAACCATAACATGAAAGGCCAGATGACTGCAAGACAGAACTTCTATTCTGTCTTGCCTTATCCCTTGTGAAATCAGCTTTACTGTTTTCAAAAACCATAAGGAGACAGTATGTCATCCATGATTAGTCATACTGATGCAACATAAGATGGGATTATTTTCCAATTGCAGAGTGAATGTCATCACAGCTTCCAGAGAAGTTATCCTGATACACAGAAAAGAGAAGGAGGGAAGGAATGAGGGAGGAAAATTGGCAAATCTGACAGATCTCTCTACAGAACTGATTTGAAGTTCTGAAGATTTGATTAATGTTTGTAAAAGGCAAACAAATGAAAAATCAGATGCATCTCAGGCTTTATTATGCACAACAACCAATGGAGTGATTATGTGATAAATTAGAATCCCACTCCTGTGTCTTGGTCGCAAAAGCATTTTAAACAGTCCTTTCTGTAACATGGAAAATTTTAATAAGGTCCTGAAGAAGAACCTTTAGCTCCAGATGACCTATGTTTGTCTTCACAGACTTCTGCATGTCATATATATGGTATTAAAGTCTATTTTGTCTTGGAACCACATGTTTTAGTGATGCATAAAGAACACTGCACATTTGCAGTAAAAATACAGCACACACTAAAAGATTTTCCAGTTACACACCATTTTCCCCAGCCTTTTCTATGCACTAATCTGAACAACAAAACCATGTTAGTGGGAGGAAAGAGATGACTGCTGCTAGAGTAACATAGTTATCCTTCCAAAAATTAAAAGTAAGAAAACTACATATTACAATAGTTATTATAGGATATACTACTTCTAGGAGTCCTTTGAAATAAAGAAAATATTTAATTTACTCGGTTTTGTTCTTCTGAAGGTCTTAAACATTACATACAGACTAAAGTCTATACTTAAAAGTAAATTCATGTGACAATCAAGGAATGGTGCTTCCAAAAGCCAAACCTATTTCTTTCCTTTCCATATACCGACAGGTTGTAAACAATACTCTGTAAAGAAAGCAAAGGGTTATTCACCTTTTTCTGGTCTCTATGCAAAAACACTGTGATGTCTTCTAAGCAAAAATCTCAGATACTTTAGGAGCATGATGCAACTGCCTTTCACTCTCTGACCATTAACAGTTTAAATGACTACATAACCATGTGCAAGGCACCCTAGGAATGATTGGACAGAAGTAGTTGGGAAGAGATTCTTGCAGAATCTGTATTTGTAAAATCTGTCCAGTTTCTTTAGGTAAAAGGCATTATCACAGAATCATAGAATGGTTTGGGCTGGAAAGGGAACTTGAAGATTGTCTAGTTCCAAACCACCAGCCATGGGCAGGGACACCTTCCACTAGACCAGATTGCTCAAAGACCCATCAAACCTGGCCTTGAACGCTTTTCCAGGTATGGGGCAGCCACAGCTTCTCTGGGTAATGTATTCCAGTATCTCACCACTCACAATAAAGAATTTTTTCCTAATATCTAATCTAAACCTACTCTCTTTCAATTTGAACACATTCCTCCTTATCCTGTCACTACATGCTCTTGTAAATAGTCTTGCCCCAGTAAGTTCCTGTAAGTTCCCTTCAGGTACAGGTATGTTAAATTTCTATATTCAGGTATATTAAATATATTACTCACAGTTTAGGCATGAGTACTACCAATACTGTGTAGCATTTTTAATGTTTTCTGTGGTTCATGAGTGAAAGGTCACAAAGAAAATGAGAATTTTTTTAACTCAACTAGAATTTTTTGTTTGCTTCTTTTATTTTCTTCAATACTGTGAGGATTTGAATTTAGAAGATTAAAAATACATACAAGCTCTTTTGCTTCAGAAACTTTAAAGTGGAAATCAATTCAAGATTGCAAAATAAAGTTTTTATTCCTCAGAAATAGTGACTTGTTATTTCTGAAACAAAAGTCCTATCTTCTGCAGGCTATTTCAAAAGTAAAGCAAATATCTCTTTCATGCTTTCTTTAGAAAGCCAATCATGAAGCCAGCAGAAAATAGAACCAATTGGAATACATAAGCAATTTAGAGACACTTGTTTAATCCCAGTGATTACCTATTCACAGAGAGAGGATTGGTTAGAAATGGCTATAGATATTTTTCTATTTAAAACTTTAAAGAGTTTCCTGAAATGTGTTAAACACAGGATAAATGTCGTATCTCTTCTTCTGTCAAAATCATACCAAGATAAAGGACAGAATGTGGTCAAGCAATACATAATATTTTCTATGCAGCAGTTACAGCAGATGAACAACTCTGAGGTACATTTTGTCCATTCACATGTATACAAATCTTGCTTATTCCATTGAACTTCCTTCTATAGGGCAAAGTGAGGGCAGAAATCAAACCCTTCACTGAGTTTCTGAACACCATTTCTCAGCAATGTGGAGAAGCTGCATTTTAACACTGCATCCTCTTTACATTTTCGGTGTGCTTTGTGTTTTTTTTTTTTTTTTTTTTTAGTCAGATTCCATACTATTTAAATGCATGCTCATCCCTTCACTCTTTCATTGGGCATCCCGATTAGCTTGGGAAAGTCACATGAATTTGAGAATCTCACCTCTTCCCAGCGAGCAGGGATAAGCTTCAGGGGATTAAGAAGTACATGGCAGGATACAGCCCTTGGCTGTGCAAGTTCTAGATCACTTTGGGCAAAATTAATAAATTCCAGTGCCTAAAGAAAAAGCATGTGAATGATAGACAGCATCAGGCTACTTCACTGACAGCAGTAACCTCTCTGTGGAAGTGCTGGCCTTCCTCGCTGCCAACTTTTTGATCAGTTTTGGCCCTCAAGATTTTTGTCTTCAGGGTGACACCTGACATGAACCCTTAATGAAGGACATAGGGCTTAGGGAATCGGGTTGTAAGCACAAGGACCGGCTGGCACACCTGAGAGCAAAGCTGAAACTAGTTTGAGATTTTGATAGTCACAAATGTCATGTCAGGGCATGACCTCCTCCCAGGCTGCTGAATCCAGCACAAACTGCATAAAGCAACACCTTTACCACAGTTTTCTGTTTATGAACTTGGCTTATTGATATAACTAAACACATGAAGAAGGGAAGAGAAGGGGGGGAGAGGGGAGAGGAGAGGGAGAAGAGGGGAGGGCAAGGGAGGGGAAGGAAAGAGAGGGGAGGAGATGGGAAAAATAATGATGCTGAAGTTGGCAAATAACTTTCTATGTATTTGGTGATGGCAGCTTTATTCAGTTTTTCAGCTCTGTAGGCAAAATTGAACTTGTTAATGTTGGCAGCAAGTGGGGAAAACGAAAGCTGTCAGGAGATGACTAAAGGAAAATATGAGAAATTCATGCAGGGTCTGGCAAGACCAAGGGACTGTGAGGCAAGTAGGGGAATTTGGGTGGGATTTTAGAGAGGAATACTGAGTGATGCCAGCATGACTTTGGAAGACTGGGATACAGTAAGGCACAGCGACTTTACCTCCACCTATCCTTCTCCTCTCCCACCATCTTCTATACTTAGTCTCCCTCCTCTTGCTCTAGTTCCCCTGAACTATAGGTATCCCACCTCTCCTATAGCCCACAAATGCTATCTTGCCCTTAGCAACTCTTTTACATTTTTTCCAACTGTCCAACTTTAGACCTAGGAGACAGGACTGGAGTGGGAAAGCACTGGAGATAATGCAAATTAGCAGGTAGACATTGACAGTGATTGCTTCTGCAAGGGGCCATATGTATAGCAATTGTCCTAGATAAATACTTCAGGAAAAAAAAAAAAAAAACCTCAATAAGTTTTCTGCATTGCAAACTCTGTATCCCACAACTTAATGTCTCTGTGCCTCAGTTCAAGTAAGGTAAAAGTGTCTTAGGTACTTATCTCAAAAATGTGCTGTATAAAGCAAATTAACATGTACATTTTGTGAGGAACTCAGATAAGTATCGATGAGCACTAAGGCAAAAGTCCACAAGAAAATTAAGTCATAAAAGCAAAATCTAAAGAGGTAAAAAAGGCTCCACTGGTGCACACGCTGAACAGTGACAAGCAAAAAAAATTAGAGAATAGCTTCTCATTTGGTAAACACTAATTGCTATGTACCTAAAACATGGCAGAAGTCCAAGTGGAAGCAAATGCCTATATATGATCAGGTACTCAAAGTGCAGAACTGTGTGCTTGAGTCTGAGGGAGGAAATTAAGGAGTCACACGCCATCTCCTGGCATTTTTAAAATAAAGCTCAGTGACTTATTTATATATTGCCCACATTGTAACTTTGCAGAAAAATGCAAATCTGACATATGTGCCAAACTGTGACTAGAAAAAAATAGAAAAAAAATGTTACATCTATATCATTATTTTCAAAATGAAATCTCCTGGGACTTTTGTTCCATGTAGTATTATTTCAAAAAAATAACACAGGAGGGGTTGGTTAAAACATTATAAACCAGCTCAAAAAAAACTTGTTGAGTCACCTGTAGTTGGGGCAGGGGGAATTTATTTTTTAAAATATATAAAATTATGTGATCCAAGACCCTAACCCCAGTATTTCCAGTTAACAAGTACTTCTTAAAAAGATCAGGTACCAGCAGAGGGGTAGGGGGATTCCTGTGCCTCGGAGCCTCTTCCTAACACAGGAGAGAGGATGCTGTAGTGAGCGCAGATGACCCTGTGCACTTCAACCGAGATTCCCAGGCTCTGCTCTCCTAATGCCACTCCATGTTTCACAATGTCACCGACTCCTCCTTGTGCCCATGTTTCAGGCTTTTGCCCCAGCCTAGGTCTTCTTGCCAAACAGGTACTACTTCCTGTAACTGGGTAAAGAAAACTGAGAAATGTTTTGGGACAGAAAGGGATGAATATCCTACTTAGTCTTGATACACTTAAAATAGTTAATATAGTTAACACTGTAATTTTATGCCCATTTCTCTGAAAAATATTCCTAATATTTTTCGTTTATTTTCATCATTATGTCATCCCCTGATAGTTTAAGTAGCCCCCCGACATTCCCTCACTGCCATCTGGGATGAAAGAAGCACACATCAGGCCTGGCTTGGTGTTGTGTCTGTGCTGTCTGATGTTGGTTCTGCCTGTAGTTTGTGTGCACAGCATGGCCAGGCCAACAAAAAAATGCTGAGTTCATGGGAGGCTTTTTTGTCTCAGTGAGGTCACTAATTCAATTCGCTCTTGCCAACCACTGAATAGATTTTCACAAGTCCTCCGGAATCGTTTCACCTGTTAGACTTCTATTTCTGTTTATTATAGCTGAATTTGGTCTATTGGTTCCCAGATTATTAGAGACTGGCCAGTGTAATTGCAAAAAACCCTGGAAAACAAAGAAAAATTTTTTAAAAATTATGGGTCATAATGTGCATTATTAGTTAACAGTACTTTAAATGACACAGAATAAACATGCTTTGCAGCAAGAGCAAAGATTTTTGGTGCACATTCATTCTTTTCTAAAGGGTTTTAATTGATTCTCAAAGAAATAATCTAGCCAGGGCTGAAAACGGAAGAGAATAATTAGGTTCTATTTGTGGATGTTATGGTAATAAAACATTTTGACGTTACTCTCCTATTTTATAGGAGAGGGAAGAGAATGCTTCAAATAAAGATATACAGAATATGCCAAGGCACATCAGCAGCTCAGTGGAATGGAGTGGGAGCTTGTCTAATATACAAAGTCACTGATTTGGATCATGAGAAACTGCAATGGGATCAGCTGGGACCCATGCACATGTCCTTACAGACAACACTTGAGGAAATCTGAGTGTCACATGCCATATGTGAGGCATTCCATTGCCACCCACTCTGGACTGGTGAAAGCTCTGTACTTCATTCCCGTTTTGTTCCCAGTTGGACAAGTAGGTTAAATTTTAATAACACAGACTTCATTTTAATATGATATTATAGCCCCTTTTACTTTATAGACAAACTGCCTATCCTAAAAATGAAATTTATCAAAAATGCTCCAATCTGCCAGAAAAAATCATCATTACAGACACTTCTGATGCCAGAGGAAAGGATGGAAAGTATGTAATCCAATGGAATAAAAATGTCTCCTCTGCCTGAATAATTTTGTTGCAAAGCATCTTTAAGACATAATTAATGACATAAGAATAAAACATCTCTGAATCTAATCTATTATTTGTTATCAAATACATACATGTGTGTAGATATGAAAACTTTTCTTACACATCTAAGGATTCTGTAATGTTGACATCTTTAACTTTGATGTGGAATTTACTCTCCAAGTGTGTATGGCCATAGTTTTGAAAAGTATTTGGGGATTTTGGCTGCAATTTTAAGATTCTTGCTCTGTGACATCTGCAAGACACTCACTTTTCTGGCAGTGGCTGCTCAGCACTTCCTGGGAATTTCTAAAAAAAAATGTAGTCATTCCAATCTATTTTTGCTGTCCCTCTGACAGCTGTCTTCCCAGTGAGCAGAGCTGTCACTGAGAGCTATCGCTTGAGATGAGACTGGGAAAAAAAAAAGAGAGATCAACCAGGAACTAATGGATGGTTTGGGGGGCAGAATTGGCATGAAGTCTCTACTCTGCTTTTCATGGCTGGTTGATGTCGTTAGTTGGCATCCACCATGGCTCCTGACAAAACGAACAGAGAACAATGACAGAGTAAAAGTCCTAACACAGGCCCTGGGGATTTGATCTCTGCAGTCTAACAACGCTTGGTAGAAACATCTTCTATCATCAACTACATTTGGATGGTCATAAAATGTTGTAATTACCATCCATTTACAGAATCAACCATAAAAATACAAGGTTGGAAAAATGCACCAACACACATGTATTAACAAAATGATTTCTTCCTTTGGTGACTGACTTTTTTTATAAGTAAAACATAATTCAGAGAAATGCCTGTAAGTGGTTTTCTTTACTGGTGGCTGGGCAAGTAATGGAGTCATTGCTATGAAAACTCCTGTTTTCTCACTATTGAAAGCCAAAATCAATGTTATAATGAATTATAATTGCTCAGCAATTGGATTATTAATGTTCATCAATCCAGCCTCTAATAATTTCTGTTGATGAATACTGTACATTTCCTTATCTCTTTTTCTTTATCTACAACATTTTAAACTTTTACTGTATAAAAGTAATATTAATTCTCTGTCATTCCTGCATTATATTGTTGTTGGGGTACATTAACTCCTTCAGGGTTTCTTAGTTTTCTTTATCTTTAAAACTCATTCTCTTAGACCATCTAAGACTAACTACTCATTCCTGATACCCTTTTGAACCTCCATGAGCATTTCAAACTAAGGTACTTTTTGCTGCTTGCTGCAGACACTGAATATTTGATTGTACTTTTAGGTGAATTAATAATCCAATTAGAAAACATAGAACTGCTGCTGCCAAATTACTCATGCAATTCACATTTTATTATTGGCCTCAGAACAGGACATTTCTGTCTCAATTTAGATACTACTAGAGTGAAAGCTCTAAAAGCTCTGCTGATGTAATGATCACAGAATCACAGAATGGGTCAGGTTGGAAGGGGCCACAGTGGGTCATCTGGTCCAAGCTCCCTGCTCGAGCAGGGTCATCCTAGAGCACATGGCAGAGGGTTGTGTTCAGACAGCTCTTGAATATCTCCAGTGAGGGAGACCCCACAATCTCTCCGGGCAATTTGTTCCAGTGCTTGGTCACTTGTAATTCAGGTGGAAGCTCCTGTGCATCCATTTCTACCTGTTGCTTTTTGTCCTATTGCTTGGCACCACTGAGCAGAGCCTGGTCCTTCCTCCTGCCACCCTCCCTTTGGATACTGACAGACATGCATGAGGCCCCCTCTCAGTTGTCACTTTTTGAGGCTGAACAGGCCCAGCTCCCTCAGCCTTTCCTGATAAGAGAGATGCTCCAGTCCCTTAATTATCTCTGCAGTCCTCTGTTAGACCTGCTCCAAAATTATGACCATAACTTTTTAAAGAAATGTAAAGGCAGGTCACTTGAGCAATGGAATTTTGTGTATATGGGGATCAACACACATATGAACTGTTGCTCCAGGAGATTCAAGGTATGTTCAAGCAAAACTGGGCGGTCCAATTAGCTGGGCTTGGGATGAGAGGGAGTAAAATGAGAGAGTTTGGCAATTCAACATTTTGGCAATTCAACATTTTCTTAATCTTACTGGATAGTGTGATCGTCATTCTTCATGTGGTCAAATGATCAGGTCCGTCTTTCATTGACAATAAATGAAAAATTGGTGTTGAGCAGAAAGGTGTCTGGATCCTCCTCACTAAACCGAAAAATTCTTGTATTTCACAACTAAATTTGCTATCCATTATATAACACATAAGGAAGCTCAAAGAGATCAACACATGCATATTCATAGACTACAGCTGTTTCCTCTGTTTTGAAATTGAATTAGGAAAACAGTTGTTTTGAATAACAACACTGTAATTACACTAAGGGCTTTACTGACTTTTATTGAACATTAGATACCACATGGTTTATGTAATAATGTTATAAAAGAGGCCTGCTTTAAAACATGCTAGCTCTCTTCAAACAAACCTCAATCCCAACACTGTATTTATTTTGTAATTTGAGCTTTATAAGGCTACTCCATATTCACAGATGCTTGTAACACAATAGAAATGGAGGAAAATATTTTTAAAAGCCTCAGAGAACAGAAGGTATTCATCACAGAAACAGGATCTGTAACGTCAGGCAACTGAAATTTTGGGTTTAAACTGTTTAAGAGAAATTTGGATGTTACATTTATATCCGTGAGTACTGGCTGAATGAACACCAACCTGACTCGCTGCTTGTCTCATTCAGACAACTAGTAAGATCTGGTGACTGCACTACTTGCCAGCATTTTGGTGAAACCCTATGGCTTGATGAGCACGTTGGAGCCTGCTCGCCCTCATGCACAGCTAATAGAAAAATGAGACAAATAGCTGGAATGAAACACTTCAATAAAGAGAGCAGACTGCCTGGAGCTGATGGATGGAAGAATGATCTTTGAACTAAAGCTGCATCTGACGTGAGTTAAGGGCATGATTTGCATTTTTGGCTGATGAAAAAATTTTTTAAAACTTTCCTCTAGGTTTCTGAAAATAACGAGGAGGGTTATTATCACCAGCTGTACTTAAAGGACAAAGGACAAATGTAGCTCTACGGAATAGCTAAGTGCTGACTGTTGTTGGCAGAAACATCAATAAATTGCATGGTAATTCCAACATGTTCTGCTTTGCAGGCAGTGACTCAACACGCATATTGAGTATGACTGTTCACTGTGTGTTATTACTTTCGTTATGTTTGGCCCCAAGAGTTCAAAACCATAAGCTGTATTTCAGAAATCATATAAAGGAACAAGAGGGACTTTGGTTTCTTCCTTTCACTCCCTCAGTTGCACCCACATATGATAGTCTGGCCAATTTTTGCAAATTAACATGCCTTGGATACTGCTGAAAACTGCGAGACGTGTAGACATCTCACCTCCTCAGTTTCACATTTTTAGGGATTATTTTCAAGGAACACAATTGAGAAACACTGATCCTGTTTTGACTATTGTTGAAAGGAAAGAAAATAGATTCAAAAAGTGTAAGAAAATAAAATGCAAGTCTTTAGTAGATGCAACATGAGCAGGCCTGAAGTCAGTAAAATACATAAACTCAAATGTACTCATCCACCCAACCTGGCAGGTGGATTGACGTCTTCCCTCAGAAGGAACAACAACAGGGAAGGGGCTTTTAGGGTTGCAGCTTTAGGCTGCATTGATGGGCTGAGGTGAAGTGTCGGGTCCTGCACTTGGGTCACAACAATGCCTGCAGCGCTGCAGGCTGGGGGAAGAGTGTCTGGGAGTGTCCCTGAGGAAAAGGACCTGGGGGTACTGATCAACAGTGGCTGAATATGAGCCACTTTGTGCCCAGGTGGCCAAGAAGGCCAATGGCATCCTGGCCTGTGTCAACAATAGTGTGACCAGCAGGACCAGGGGCAGTGATCATCCCCCTGTAGCCAAAGGGGGCACTGGTGAGGCCACACCCCAGATCCTGTGTTCAGTTTTGGGCCCCTCACAACAAGACATTGAGGTGCTGGAACATGTCCAGAGAAGGGCAACAGAGCTGGGGAAGGGTCTGGAGCACAAGTCCTGTGAGGAGCAGCTGAGGGAGCTGGGGGTGTTTAGCCTGGAGAAAAGGAGGCTCAAGAGAGACCTTACTGCTCTCTACAACTCCCTGACAGGAGGTTGTAGCCAGATGGGGGTTGGTCCCTTCTCCCAGGCAACAAGTGACAAGACCAGAAGAAATGGCCTCAAGCTGTACCAGGGCAGGTTCAGGTTGTTCATCAGAGACAATTTCTTCACTGAAAGAGTGGTCAAGCATTGGAAGGGGCTGCCAGGACAGTGGTGAAGTCACCATCCCTGAAAGTGTTTAAGAAACGACTGGACGTGGCAGTTAGTGTCACTTGACAAGGTGACTATTGATCTAAGTCAGGACTCAATGATCCTGGAGGTGTTTTCCAAACTTAATGATTCTATGATTCAATGAAACAAACTTTTCAGATTTCTCCTTGCCCGTCTAGAAAACCAGGCATCAAAGGCATCAGATTTGGGAGCCAGGTAGAAAGGGATCTGGGGGTGCTGATTGACAGGAAGCTGAACATGAGCCAGCAGTGTGCTCAGGTGGCCAAGAAGGCCAATGGCATCCTGGCCTGGATCAGGAACAGTGTGGCCAGCCGGAACAGGGAGGTGATTGTGCCCCTGTACTCAGCGCTGGTGAGGCCACACCTGGAGTGCTGTGTCCAGTTCTGGGCCCCTCAGTTCAGGAGGGATATTGAGGTGCTGGAGCAGGTCCAGAGAAGAGCAACCAGGCTGGTGAAGGGACTTGAGCACAAGTCCTATGAGGAGAGGCTGAAGGAGCTGGGGTTGTTTAGCCTGGAGAAGAGAAGACTCAGGGGAGACCTCATCGCTCTCTACAACTACCTGAGAGGAGGTTGTAGCCAGGTGGGGGTTGGTCCCTTCTCCCAGGCAACCAACAGTAGGACAAGAGGGCATGGCCTTAAGCTGTGCCAGGGGAGGGTTAGGTTGGACATTAGAAAGAAATTCTTTACAGAAAGAGTAATCAGGCTCTGGAATGGGCTGCCCAGGGAAGTGGTGGATTCTCCATCCCTGGAGGTTTTCAAGATGAGGCTGGACGTGGCACTTAGTTCCATAGTCTAGTAACTGCGGTGGTGTTGGGTCAAGGGTTGGACTTGATGATCTCAGAGGTCCTTTCCAACCCCTCTGATTCTATGATTCTATGATTCTATGATTATTTCCAGGAGAACAGACTAGGAGGTTGTGTCGCCTTGGGTTTCACATGATTCTTGTCGGGGTTTGGCACCAGGGTCTGTATAGGTGCATTTGAGCTCTGGTCTTAGCGGAGCCCCCAAATACCACTCGTCCTCCCATTCCCCTTCCTATAGTCCACGGCTGAGGGGAGCCCAGCACAGCCACGGCAGCTCCCACAGCCCCGATCCGATGGATATCAGCAAAAATTCCCACCCGAGGCCCGAATCCTCCCTCAGGGGCGCCCCTGCCCCGTCTGGCGCAGGACACGTGACCCGGGACGCTGCCCCCTGGAAGAGGACTAGTCCGCCGCAAGTCCTGCTGGGAGTTGTAGTCCGCTGTGGAAGCCTCCGTCCGCCCGGCCCGCGTGTGGCGCTGCCCAACCGGCCCCATGCCCGGGTCTGTTCCCCAGGGCCGTGCCGAGACGCTCCTTTGTCCTGGTGAGCCCCCGATGCTCCCTCCGTGCGGGAACGATGGGCGGCGAAGGGCAAGGCACAGCTTCTGACACAACTACAGCTCCCGGCGTGCACTGCGCCCTGCGCACCTCAACAAGGGGTGTGGGGGGAAGATGGCGGCTGCGGAGCCGAGCGGGAGCGGTGGTTGAGGTGAGTTTGGGGCGGCCCGGCAGCGCTCCTGTCACCCGCGCTCACCCACAGCCGCTTCCTCTTCCCGACCTTCTGCTCCCTTTCCCCTCTCCACGCTTGGGACCGAGGAGGATGCGCCAGAGGAGCGGGCGGTGAGAGGCTCGGGCCGCCCGGCTGCGGCGGGAGGAGAATCCTCAGGGCATCGCCTCAGCCCGGACTCGCCGGGACGGCGGCTCGGGGTGTCCCTGTGGTCCCGCGGGAATGTTGGCTCTCCGCCCCCGGAACGAGCGGCTGCTCCCCACAGGAGCTCTGCCGGGGGGATCCTCCCGGCTTTCCCGGCGAGGGCTGTGGCTTTGGGATTTCCCTCAGCCTGTTTTCCTCAAATGGGCTTTTACACAGCGAATATTAACCGAACGCTATGCAGATTTACAGACAGACGACACTGTGAGCTTTCGTAGCTTCGTCTTCTACTTTAAAGTTAATTGTGAGTCACGGAGCCGTGCTTTGGATAATTGGGATGTAGGTTCACAAATCCTGTTATGGAGAACTAATTATAGTGCAATGTGTCTCTCTGGATACATCTAGGAAGGGATCCCGTGGTATTTTGAGCTGATACACAGGAAGGAAATGATCCCGTGTTGGATAGATCTCTGTTCTGTTGTAGAACTTGTGGGAAGCAGAGTAACTAACTAACTTAGAAGCAGAGTTTTAGTGCCTTTATCAAAACCAAATTTGCTCGCCCAGATTTTATACTTTGTAAAGCTACGTCAAATGTTTGCAAATCGAGTTGGGAAGCTAAAACCAGAGTTAACAGCCAAGGCTTTGGGATTTTATGGGTAATTACTTCCTGAATTATTTGTAATTCATCCTAGTTAATTTGAATTTTTTTCTCAAATAGCATCAGGGCATCTTGCTGTAAGACTGCATGGATGCTCTTAAACGTATGGTGAAATTTCTCTGAGAAATTGGTGCTTCAGAATTGAAACCTTGACTGTAGTGCCCTGATATGCCTAAAGGCTTATCCATTAAACCTTTTAATATTTGTCTAAAAAAATGCTGCTAGAATAGGATTAATTTCTGATTCAGGAAAAACCTCACAAAAATGGGAAATATAGTACAGTTCGTAACTGTTTTAAAACTAAATATTTTTATATTTAATCCTGTTATGGAAATGTTTTGTGGTTAATGATGGCAAGTAACTTCTCTCTACTTCTGGTCCAAACTTGTTCTGGAGAAAAGAATGAACAAATTTCATATTGCATGCAAGTTGAGGGAGGCATTAGAATACTAGTTGGACTTGGCAATCAAACTTCTAATTATGAAATCTGAATTATAAAGAGTACGAGTTAGAAACAGCTTCGGTTGGTATCAGTGACTTTTAACTGCCCAGCCTAACTCTGTAAGGAGTAATTCTTGTAAGATTATTGTATAATTTTTAAACAACTTTGAAGATACTTAATTTTATTAAGTAGAAACAAATCTTGTTTTTTGTAGTTGTATTCTCTCTTAGGGAGGAGAACAGGGTAGTCTCATTAACTGGGCTCATGCATGGTGTTGCTTCTTCACCTGAGAAAGCTAATTCAAAATAAAGTCAGTACTTTCACAGAATTACACTGTGCTATGTAAATCCATCTTATATTGCATTTTGAGGTTTTGGTATGGGGAGTTGGGGCCTAACTTGTCTATATTTAGGAATGATTATGTGACATTAATCTTGCATTGCACTGGCCGTTTTCCTACCTTCAAAGCTAAAGGCATTGATTAATTTTTCAAATAGGAAATATGAGTGGAGAACCAAGTGATGTAAAAACTTAATGTGCAGTGGATTTTTAATTTTTCAGTTCATGCCTGCATAGCTTGAGTTGCCTGACTGTCAGAGATGCTTAAACCTCTGCTCTACTTTGGCTTAAGTTGGAGGAATGAATCGGGGCGCAGCTGACAGTTTCATTTTGAAGACTTAAAATCAAGTTAAACATTTACGGTGTTACATAATAGAATAACGTATTAGAAAACTTATTATAAGAAAGTACAAAAACTCAGATATGCTTGTGGCACAAGGTTATATACATTTTTCCATTTTAGGTGTTTTAAAGAGGTCCAGTGTTTTAGGGCAGACAGGAAACAGATCTTTGCTCTTCTGTTTGGCTTTCAGTGCCACTTATGGAATCTTGTGATAATAATAAGTAGTTTGTGCTTATAAACTGTCCTTTCAGATCCCAGGTTAGTTAATGTAAAAAATTCAGCAAGACAAACAAACTGTATTTTCATTCTTGTTCTGATAGAACAACACATTGACATTGGGTTTCCTGTGCTGGCCAAATTGTGTAGAATCTTCTCTAAACTGAAAGGTTTTGTTCAGAACAGTGACTCTTGCATGTCATGCAAGTGTTGATCGGCGTTTTAAGGTACGTTCGCTATCATGGCGCTTTGATTATGATTGGATTTAGAATTATTGTTATATCCCTGGAAAACAAAGTAAGTTTCAGTCCTCCACAAAAGAGTAGACATGATTTTATTTACCATTTTAATATCCAAGAGTCAGTTCCTTTGGTGCCGGAAACACTGTATGCATACATAATGTCCTTAAGTTGCTTCTGGTAATCTCAAATGTCACAAAATGACATGGAATATGTTAAAACAGTGTTAGACACTATTTAGTAATCTAAATGGTATCTCATGATTTCCCATATCTCTTTTAATTGGAGCCAAGTTCTGCTTCAGATTCTGTGGAGTATTTTTGTTTTTTTTTCCTCTTGCTATGTAAAATTTTAATTCGGTGGCAAACAACTGAGCAGACTCATGGTGGGAAGCTTCTTAGTTTGGTTTAGTTTAGTTCTGTTCTGCTGGAACAGAAAACAGCATCTGTGGGTTAAACTTTGCTCTAGGCCAAACGAGACAGGGATTGAAGGCTTTATGGAGAGGGAATTGTGTGGTCTGTTCTGCATGTAGAAGGCAGGCCACCTCCATATTGAATTTTTGGTCCTGTTACAGATCTTAAAATGGTTAAAACTCCAGTGAATTATTTAAAAACAGAGCCAAATACTTTCTACTTGTTTTAGTAGTTTTCTTACTTTTCTAGTCATTTCTGCATTAATATCTTCCCAAGTGATTTGACTTTGCTGGCAGCAGCAGTCATTTCCTAGTTGCTGATGATGGTCAGTAAAACACTCAGAGTTTCTGGCACTTGACTCCCTGAAACTGTCACGAGGTTCTTTGCATTTTTATGTTCTAATATGCGAGTAAATCTGTCTTCTGTAATCTCTCAGCTAAGTTAACTACACTCTGAATTAGAGATTTTGCTTTTCCATGTGTCTATTGTCCATCACAATCCACAGCATGTTTTCTTCTATAAAATTATGGTGCTTCTCACTCTGTCCTTGGAGAGGGACACACATAGCTTTCTAATAGGAAGGGTTATTTTAAATGAGTTACTTTGAAATACTATTTTCAATCACAGTTGCTGTCAGCAAATTGAAGCCTTTGATTGAAATACATGTACAATGAGAAAAAAGTTTATTGTTAGCAACAATGAGTATTGATTTAATGTGTGGTCATTAAAACATATGACCAAATAAAATGTTTATTCTCACATTAGCATGTTAGCAGTCTCTGGAATTACTTTTTTTGGTGTGCATATACATGCAATTCTTAGATGACTATCTTTAATTTTTGTTGTATTTTTTTAAAACAGCAAACCTCAGTATCTTTAACTGAGATTTTGGTTTTATTTGTGTAAAGGTACGTTTGCAGGGAGGTTGCATTGGGCAGTTAATAAAACCCAAAATGCACTGCTGTAAAATAGAAAAATCTTCAAATGATTTGTGCTTTAATGCTAATTAATTAAACGGTGGATTAGGCTACTTTTATCCTCACAATAGATTGTTGTAACTACAATTGAGTTAATTGTATGAATATATTTAATTGCATCAGAAATCCTTTGGTCAGCTAATGTTTATAGTACTTTGCACTCTGATCTACAAAATCTGCTTTTTTTGACAGTGGGAGAAAAATGCCGTAGAAAGTGTCACAGACCTTGTTTTTTCATACTGTTGGACAGAAACCTCTCACAGGCATTTTAGCGGGGAAGTGCTGAGATTTCCATCTGAAGGGGAAGTATCCTGTGAGGCTGTACCCGGTTTAGCATCCTGAAACAGTGGTAGTTGGAAAGGTCATCCCAATACACACAGGGAAAAATGTTTATTCCGGCATCAAAGGAGAGAATGGAATGACTGCATTTCAAGCACTGGCAAAACCTACATATAGTCTGGTCAGATAAAGTGATATCTGGGTTTCTGTGGTAACAGCCTCTTTGGTGTTGGAGCTGAAGAATGTGACTTTGGCTCATTCTGCAGAAGTTACTGTGCATATTTGGATGTAAATTGTGTAAAGCTGTTGTCTTGACTTTTTGTTTGTTTGTTTTCTTTATAGTTTATTATATTTTTGCAAAATTGAAGACAGATTCCTGATTAATAATGCCTGCCAGTAAGTATTCTTATCTTAAGTACATTAAAACAATATTTAAGGATGTTTACTATTAAGCTATTTTCTTTGGGATTTAAAAATTCTAGAAAAATTAAGATGGAAAAAAGAAACATTATACTTTCTGTCATTTTTAGGTATTTAAAGATCTCAGTGATATCTGGTCTTTATAAATCAACATATATTTTTCAAAGAAACTGAGATAGGCTCTGCATTTTCCTTTTCTATCAGAAATTTACAGTTTAACATTGATGAATTTTGTGATTTCAGGTATGTTCTGAAATAGTTGTATTCAAAAAATAAAAAGATATTCTGGTATTACTATAATCCTGTCTTTGGAAAATGATAACTAGTATTTATAGAAGATAGAATCACTGTTTAGGATAAAAAGTGATAAGGCTTAAAATTTTTAACATTCAAAGTTAAGTGAGATTTTTGAGGCAGATGTTTCTAAGAATCAAATTACCTTCAAGAGTAGCAAATTTCACTAAAACAAATGCTCAAGGTATGAAATGTGTTATAATAGTATTAATTCAACAATTTCTTTTAGATTATTTTTTCTGTTTAGAAAACATTCTGCATGATCTCTAGTAAGATTACCAACATCAGACTTTAGATAAAGCAGTGTGCTTTATCCAGAGGATAAGGAGGTAATCATAAAGTTACAGTCATATTGAATGTACTTTAATTATATAGCTTTGTATTGGATTTCATGGATGTTTAATTTCATGAGGAAATGTTTGAGCACTTTTTTTTTTTGGCAGTGATTTGTAATAAGCTGTGACTACTGGATACTAGAACTGCCTTACAGTAATTCTGGGTTGTGGT
Source organism: Oxyruncus cristatus (assembly GCA_013399855.1). Classification (NCBI taxonomy): domain Eukaryota; kingdom Metazoa; phylum Chordata; class Aves; order Passeriformes; family Cotingidae; genus Oxyruncus; species Oxyruncus cristatus. The sequence continues at coordinate 1,553,339 of VXAY01000602.1, read as the reverse complement.
TTGAACCATTGTCATGTAAAATATCTTACTGTATTTAGATCTCTTCTGCTTTTGTGGTAAAAACTGAATCGGTTGACATGATTTCTCTGCATGGACATGGGTTTGTAACACTCTAGTTGCACATGTGTGTATTGTCATATATGTATATGAGAAGCTGCCGGCGTGGATTGTGTCTGCTGGGATTCAGGTTTGTAACATGGGGAGCTGCTGGTGAGGCTCCAGCTGCAGGTCAGTGCTGCTGAGGCCTCTGTCACGGGACTCACTGCTGCTGTGAAGGAGTATGTGGGTTTTTTAAGCAATTAAACTGGAAAAGTAATGTTTTTTTTCTTCTAAACCAGTTGTACTTGTGTTCAGGATCGTTAGTGCTAATGCATGTGGAGCCTGCATTTCTGCAGCAGATGGAACTTGGGGGAGACCAAAACAATGGATCGCAGTGTTTGTCAGCAGCGAGACATCCAGAGCTCCACAGCCACTTATTTATCTTTAATGAGTTTAGCGTGCAGGTGAAGGGAAGGGAACCTAACGGGATGTGTGTGTGTGTATTGCAACTCCTAAGAAATTTCATAACAGAACTTTCATATTTGATTTCCAAAAGTGATGGCGATGAAGTGTGATTGGATTTTAAGGCAAAGAAGCATCTTTTTGTGGCTCGTTTGATTATTATCAGTTGAGATAGAGAGAAGGTTCAGGATGTCAGCTTTGTTGCTTGTAAAAAGAAAAGCTTCTGCCTGCTAGTTTAGGCTTCTCTAGAGATTCCATAGGCTTCTTTTCAGAGCATTTTGATGGGCTGGGCTGCTGCTATTTAGTGTTACTTTGAAATCTTAAAGTATTTGTCCTTGAAACGTGAAAAAAATTGTTTTAAAAGGCTGGATTGTTTTAAATTTTAATATTTTTTTTTCACATGGAGTTCTCTCATCCCACGCATGAAGAAACGCAAACATCTTTAGGAATAAAATGTAGAAAAGGCTGTTACTGTGAGATATTTTCCATAAATGTTTCTCTCATGCTAGAATGAGTTCTTCATAAATTAAATAGAAAAATAATATCTAGTTAACAGGAAAGTTTGATGGAGTTGTTAGGTCCTGCTGACCAACTTCCTCATCCAGTGTTGCTTTCCTGAGTCTATATATCAGTTCCTGCTGGAAATTTTACTTCTTTTTTTGCAGTACAGTTGTTAAGGAATGTGTAGGTCTAAAAGTGGTATTTGGAAATATCAGGAGAGGCCAAGATACTGGTATTACATAAAGACGGAGTAAGAGGACTTAATTAGTCTTTCTGGAGACTTTAGCTGTTCCTAGTGACATTTTAGAAGTCAGTCTTGAAGTTATTGTGCATGAAACATTCACAGGACAATCTGCTTTTTATCTCGTTGAGTATTAACTGTGGAAAAAAATAGGCATGTAGTCGGAACTGGGATGGGGTGTTGAGAGGGGGAGAGATGAATGTAGATGGTTAGCCAGAGGTAATGCCCTTCTCACTGAACTCAGTCATGGGTGCTGCTCCTTGCGCTGGTTGTTTGTTACATATTTGGGTTATCAGATTTTCTATTGATGTTTCTGCTCAGTGATCACATTTAGGAATGTGGGGATTTTGTGCTGCATTGAGTCCTTAATGAAATAGTATTAAGGTTTTAGTCTCAATGCAGTAATAGTCTAAAATAGTAAAAAATCTTAAGATGTAAAAGTGCTTAGCTTTGACTATCCATGGCACGACATTTGTGTTGATATCTAGTCTGCGGTGGAGGTGCCAAGGCTTGGCTTTTCCTTGCATTCTTTAACTTTACGTTTTGAGTTTCTCCTGTGCAAGTAACTTGGGCATTGATGTGAGATATGCTTACAAACATGGTGTCTTCAGCTAAAGTGCAAATTTTGAAATGCTGAGAAAGCAAGTATGTTTTCTCATTACTGTTGTAATACAGTACGAACAGAGCAATTTGAGCCACAGCTATTTTTTTAACTGTTTAAACTGTGCCTTATCACAAAGAAACTGTGGATTGAAAGATTAGTTAGTGCTTTTGTTTAAAAACAAAACCAAAGAACTTATAACCAGATAGCCTTTGCAGTACAGGCAGTATGTGTTTTTCATTTGCTTCAAGTGTGCTCTCAATGTCCCTGTTAAATAAATAATGCAGATAATTTCATTTAACCTACTCCTTTTATGGAACATGAGTGGTTTCGGTACATTTTTTGTTGGCTGCATTTGGATTGAAATGTTACAAATGCTTCTGTTAAGGAAAAAAAGCAATAGCTAAGTCATATATCAAAACATTTGTTTAAAAGACTCTTCTTTTTGAACAGTATGTTCTGGATATTCACACTTATTAATCAGATGCTTGAAACACAGCTTGGTAGATAATGAGGGTTTTTTCAGAAACAGCTAACCTACTTACTGGCTGTATTCCCTTACTTGAATTAAACATTTAACTTAAAGGCAGATTTTGTACTAAAATGAAATTGCATGAACTAGAAGAATTGTGTGTGATACAGGTGAGAGCACCTGCTGACATCAGAATACATCAGAATGTATATTACTTGTGGTAGCTCTGTGTGTGGTTTTTTTTCCCTTTATTTCTTTTATGGCTTATGCCATGAACATAATTATATCTTTGCTTTTCAAGGTTTTGTTAGTAATAATTGTTATGCTAAACTGTTTTTAACTGCTGACTATCAAGTCCTTATGACTGACACATAAATTAAGAGAACAAATAAATAAAAATAAAGATTTTGTCAAATGTCATTTTCCCACATTCCTCCCTTGAGTTACTGCTGTGAAATTTAGTACTATGAACACCTCCTACTCTATTCTGTCAAATATTTGCCAGTTGGAAAGAGACCACTCTGATTTAAGAGGTGCATGTATCGCTTCTGTGGAAAATATTCCATGATTTGGCCTTTTTTTGGTTACGATGAAGTGGCTGTTTTGGTAGCTTCAGAATGCACCTTCAAGGATGCTCAGTGCAGATTGCTTCTTGTCAAACTGCACAGCATTGTGTTTTGTTGGCCTTCCAAACACCATGTGGCCTTTTGCCAGTTGTCTGTGCAGAGGCAGCTACTCTGGCAGAAGGTGGAACATGCTGGTGGCTTCCCTGATTGGTGCCAGGTGAAAGTAAATAGAAGATAGAACAACTGAACAGAGCTTAGTTTTTTATTGTGTTCAGGGATGTTACTGCTTTCAATTACTTCATAGTCTTTAAATAAACAAACGACCCATCCCTCCCCCCAAATCAAAAATACCCACCAGACTTTTAAAAGTATAATTTGCTATGTGAACAGAGCTTCCTTGCCAAGTGTAGGAGGGAAAACAGCACTTGAAATGGAATTTCAAATGAGTGAACTCTTAACTGACATTTAATGTTCTTAACACATTTTAAGATGCAGGTAATATCCTCATTTTGGGTTTCTCCCCTCACAACAATTTTGGGAAATTCATTTATTTGTGTTTTGCAATTCTAGTTTTTATTGTATATATAATAAGTATTAATGAGATTGTCAATGGAAAGGGAAGATTTATCTCCCTGGGAAATACAGTTCTGAACTCATGGTGGCTGGAGATGTGATCCTTAGTGTGTCTATATAAATATTTTATGGGCTAAGCAAGCTAATGTTTTTACTGAAAATTGAACCATAGTTCTTATTAATAACGGTCTCCACTCTCCATCCAACATACTTTTTTCCTCATCTGGAATATGTTTCTCTTGTAGCCTTCAGACTTTAAAACCCTGAATGGGACCTTCCACTTAGTAAAGAAATTTTGATAATTGTTTTAATTTATTTTATAGGCAGTAGAAACCCTGTTAATTTTCTGAGAGCATCGTTGACTACTTACAATAGAGTTATGTAGATTATAATTCTGTAACATTTTCATATTTTGGCTGTTAGACAAGAGTTATGTGGGGGGAGGTCATTGTCTGCAGCTTGATTCTGTTATCTCAGGAGGAGAAACATCAGCAGCCCTGTATCATGTTCTTTCCAACTACCAACCTAAGGGACCTACGAACTTGAAAAACAGTTACCAAGGGAATGTCGTGGTTCAGCTTCCTTTGGCAGTTTGCCATTTGCAAGACCTAGGCCAGAAAAGGAAAATAAGTGTGTTTCAGAATACCTGTGACTATTATAATACTGTGGTTGCAGAATATATAATGGATTCTTTGCATAGTAATATGCAAGAAATGCTTTCAATATGTAAACAGATACAGAATTTTTGCAACTGAATTTTAGGGGATTGTCTTTTCTGCGCTGAAAAGAAAAACTAATAGCTTTTCTAAATGTGTCCTTTCATAAAGCTAAGAAAAAAAAAAACAACACAAAAAAAACCAACAGGAACTTGCAGCTGGAAAAGTATAACTGTTTGTGCATCTCTTTATTTAAGTCATGGTACCTTAAGCAACTTTGAGTGCCAATGAATTGGTTGCTTCAATAGTCTTTAATGAATTTGCCTGGATTCCTTTGACAAGTATTCCTTTTGTTGTTTTCTGTTAGCTGTTATTTCTGTGTGCACATCATCCTAACCCCGTTAGGGAAAGTTGATGTTTAGGAGCAGTTCCAGAGAAAGTGGAAAACACTGCTATTAAGATATGGCAAATGAAGTCCAGTGACATCATTATCGTAATTCATTCTTCTATTTCTTCCATTTGTTTTGGAACACACTTTAGTGTAGCCAAGAAATAAATAATTTTGTTTCATCCATTCATTGTCATAACCTGAGGAATTTATTTTTTCAGTTGTTGTTATTTATGTGTGCACAGTCTGGGCATGTGACATAGAAAATAGAATGCTTTAGAGGTGAACTCCGTTCAGACCCCATCAAAGCCTTTTTGTGCTTTTAAACGATACATGGACAATTCACCAAGTGTTAAAATATAGTGTAATAGTTTTCTCAGGTTATATTAAAATATGGCTGTCATTGTTATTTACAGAAATGGCATTGCAGCTGTCAGTCGATTAACCTTCATGTGCAGCCTTGTTTGCTATTGATTTCTCGGTCATGGGACGAAAGGGTAAGAAGGCTCATGCTGACTATGCATGCAAGTGTCCTATTTTTTTGTGCATGACAACAAAGAAAAATTGATTTTGGTGAGTGGGGGGTAAGATTTCCATTATGTGATTAAATGCATGTCTCTGGAAAAGCCAGGATGAACTGCTTTTAAAAGTATTTTGGCCTTCCCTTTCCTTGGTATGTGGACTTGCCTTCCCGTAATTAGCCACTATGAATGCCAGTGGCTCACTAGAGAATCAGGTTCCTACAGATGGAAGGGTGGCTGTGTTTACCTCTCTTGGCTTTCCGAGAGTACTATTTCATTTCTAGAAAGTTAACATCATTCCAGATTAATTCATGCAGGAATTAGACAGGAATGAATAGAAGGGTGAGGTAGGTAGATGAACAAGACTTCTACGTCTGCCAAGAGTTCAAGAAGCATTTGGACAATGCTCTCAGGCACATGGTGTGATTCTGGGGGCTGTTCTGTATAGGGCCAGGAGTTGGACTCGATCCTTGTTGGGTCCCTTCCTACACAGAGCATTCTACGATTCCTCATCTAATAACTTGTAGACCCCAAGACTTCAAAAAATAGTTGTTGCCTTTATAACTCAGTCTTCCGTTTCATGTCCAACTTGAGATCTGCTAAAGGTCTCAAGTCCTTTCAAGAGGAGCACAGTTGTGCTTCTGAATTGTACTTGGACCTGTTACAGTGTTTTGCTGATTACGGTCTGTACTTTGGCTTGAAATGGGCACCCTGAGTCTTCAGGTGTGCATTCAGTAAGCATTTGAGAATTCTTACTCAGTGCTTAGTGAGAGGATGAGTGAGGAATTTCAACCTAACACTTAGCTATGTAATTATATTGAATCAGTACTCCTTCCTGATTGTTTTGCAAAGCTGTTAATAGGTAAGAAAATATGTGTAGAAAAAGCTTCACAGATGTTTTGGTAGAACTACAGAAATGCACCCACAAATACAGAATTTATGCTATTAAAACCAATTTTCCTGTGTTCGGTAAATTACACTATAACTGTTTAATGATTAGGAAAGGACTTCAGGATGCTGATACACTACTTATGAGCTTCATATGTAATAAAATATGAATAGTTATTAAATTATAATTGATCTGTGCCCGATGTGATTGAGCTAGCAGAGTGCTCTTGTAATAAATGCAGCGTAAGGTGGATTCAAGACCTTTTCGGTGTGCATGTGGTGTTTTTTTAAATGAGTTTGTGATTTGTTATTGACATTAGTTTAATCATGAGCTTGAAGTTCTTCATAACTGATGAAACATAATTTTTGCAAATTGAATCTGATGTTAGAATTGCAGCGTGGTGAGAAGTGGTGGTTGTGGGCAGGAACTGCTGGATTGCTGTAGAAACCGATGAGCCTGTGTGCCCACAGATATCCCATCGGGTTTCTACAGAAAGCTGGGACACCCACTATTTACTGATTAACAAGATGTGTTTATAAAACTACTTCTTTGTGTATAAATACAAAGCTGTCTGTCTCCTAGACTGAACAGTTCAGTTTGGTGGGAAACAGAAGTCGTGGTAGTGAAGGACTGTGGCCTTTGGATGCGGAAGGTGCACAGAAGAGCAGTCCACTGCCTCTGTGTTCCTTGTGTGCTCTCCAACTCATTAGACATTACAGGAGGGGGGAGGATGCTTTTTAGTTAGCTGGAATATGTGGTTCTAGATAGGAATATGTTCTACCCTTAAATCTCACTGTTTGGGAGAGAAGACTATTCAGAACCTTTTAACAGCTGCTTTTCAGTTCTTGTAGGAAGCCTGACTCTGAGCTAAAGCACTTTTTAGAACTCATGGGAAAGATAGCAACCATGAGGATATTTTATAATTCAAATTAACCTAGAAGGAGGGTTTTTTTTAGTGAAACTTTTGTCTTTCAAGTCTGGTTTAAAACTGTTTAATATTGAGAAGTTGTTGCATAAACTTGTTTGTTTTGTTCCAAAGCTTCTCTTCTGTAGGGGCAGGATGAACTAGGTAAAGCTGTCTGCAAAGAAAGGAAAGCGTGAAAATGGAGTGTATTGGCAGCTCCAAGGACTTGTTTTTGTAATACGTAACAAGATTTTTTCAAATTCTTGATTCCACATTCTTTTAATGTTCTTTTAATGGAAACAATGTGCATGTTTCTGTGTCCAAATTGCCATATCCTATTTTGTAAATGCTTTCCGGGAAAATCAAACTGGTAGGAATAGGCACAAACAGGGTATTTTTTTGAAGATTGGTGATATTTAAACAAGAATTTGAGTTCTTAAGTATCCTCTGTGACTCCTGTTTTTCAAGGTAATATTACAACATTTTCATTTAGCATTTTACTTTTCATTAATGTCAGTTTAAACATTTTTGTGGCTGAACAGGAACAGATGTTTTGTCATGTTTGGAGCCCCCTGTATGTGCCTCAGGAGAATTGCTGCACTCTGTTTTCTCAGAGGAGATACCGCAGTGTGGTTCTGGGTTCACAGAAATGCTTTCATCCATTCTTTCTTATGTTGCTTTTTATGTATGTGTATGTGTGGGGGAAATAAAATTTATGTAACGTGGTAATGAACTATTTGTGAACAGAACATTTTCTTTTTAATTGGGAAATGTTTTTCAAAATCTGTGCATATGTACTGAAGTTTGTAGCTGAATGTGCGTACATGAAGGTAAAACTTGTTTTTGGCTGTGCTTATGTTGGCATTTGAGATGTTTTAATAAAAAGAAGGATCTATAGAACCACACACTCTTACATGTCCTGTGTACAGCTCAGCAGTTTATGCTATACTAGTTAAAATCCCTGAGCTAAACTTGCGTACTGCATTAGGCACCACTGGGCAGGAGTGGAGAATTTAGTCCTCCCATCCTAGATACTGCACTCCTAGCATACTGTGATGGAGAGCTCACACAACTGTTCTGAGCATCCTTTTTTTTCTCAGGAAAAAAGGTGGATAGCAACATAAGATTCTGGGAGTTCTTACCACTGGAGCTGTATTCCTCCTCTGTGGGTTGGATTAAGAAAACAAACTGCATTGTCTTAAGGAAATGGAAAAAGTAACAGTAGCCAGGAAAATTCTTCATGCTTCTTTACATTCAGGTTTTTCAATGCAGAAAGTTGCAGGTGTTTATTGCCCTGAGAAGACTTGAAAGCCTGAGCACTTGCTGACTAGTTACTCACTGATTTGAGGTGGGCTTGTCTTCTGTTGGCTATATTTACAATGGGAGCTCGTGTAACTTGCAGTATTGCCGTGAGATGTTGCCTTTGATTTACCCTCTGCTTAACAGACTGTCAACATATCATATCCTAGTGCTCCCCCAAAGCTGTATCCAGACCTGTGCTCTTGTCCCAGCTCCTCCTTGATGCCCTTCTCATTCTTAGAATTCATGTATATACAAGAGGTGTTCCTTTAAAGGCAACAGCCTAATCCACCTGAATTCTGTAGCAAAAGAACTGAGCAGCAAGTGTTAAAACAGCAAAGTAATTTTCTTCCTTGTCAGGAAAGAGGGCTGTGTCCAGTAACCTGAGGAAATGCAATGGAATGGGAAATGTGGAAAATCTAATTTAGAAATTTTAAAACTAGAACTGGGCATGAGTGGAGTGGCACAGAGAAAGTTCCCGTCTGGTCTCTGCTGTTCTGCCTGGAGCTGTGACTGGGAAGAAAAGGTATGACCAACTTGAGCGTCTGGAAGGGATTCTGTAGCCTGGGCTTTATGTAGCAGTCACCAAAGTGTACTGAGGCATTTAGCCAACTATATATCTTTTTACCTGTAGTTGGCCAACCTGCTCATCAAAAGTATAGTTTGAAGGCTCCAGAAGCAGAGTGACCCTATTGGAATAATTTTGCCCTTGGCATCCCTCAAGAATTGCCACCTCTAGCCACCCTGGAGATAGTCTAAGTGTTCCTCCTTGGACTGTTACCATGCCTTCCAGAGTGTCTTTTCTCCCCTTCAGACGCTGTGTCCAGGATCTCAATCCTGAGGTGCACCAGCATCTTCTGTAGAATGATCTTCAGTGTTACATGTTACTCCTTAGTTGCAATAAAGTGGGAACAAGGTGGTTGGAGAGGTGCAGGTGTTGCAGTTCCCTCAGTGGCACTCAGGGAGGAGTGTAAAGCAACTTACTTGGCCTTTGTGTTCCTACAAAGGTTACAGCACACTCTTCTGTCCCCTACATCTGTCCTCTGCAGCTGGGAAGTGTTCAAGGATGGAGCATTCTGAAAATGGCTCATCTGGGTTAGAGAATAGGTTAGGGTCAAGGTGAAGCCAGGCTTTCAACAGGATAGTCTGGTACTGGGAGGTTACTTCTATGCCAGGATCAACACTGTGCTGAGGAGACTCCATTCACCCCTACCCATGGATCTTGGGGCTGGACTGGCATTTGGACAGGCAGAGATAGATCAAAATACTTGTGTTGAGTAGCAGGAGTAGAAAGAGATTGCTGTGATAATGTCAATCCTTCTTTACTTTTTTATTCTGAATTAAATAGTAGGTAAAGAGTGTCCTCCTGGCTCAGTATGTTACTGGATGTGTACAGTGGGTGTTTTGTCAGTGTTACGAGTCTGCTCCATGCTCTGCTACTTGCCTGGATGGAGGAATGATGCCAGTTCATGTGCTTCAGAGAATACGTAATACATGTGAGCCTCCATTTCCCTCCCCTTCTCCTTTAGTCCAGTAGTTTGCTTATGTCCCCATTTTTCAGATTCATGACACATCTTGTTATGAAATCAGTATTTGTTTAGAAATAGGAGTGTGATGACACAAAACCGCTGGAGGTGGGTGTTTTTTTCCTCTCTTGGGTTTATCATCCAGAACTCATTTCCTGATGTGAATCAAATACTGAAAGCAGGAATGAAAGTTGGACTTTGCCCATTTTTTTTTAACTGTGATCAGGTTGCCACCTGTGAAGGAGAGGGGTCAAGGAGATTTATGTAGATGTGTCTTTCCAGTCTCCTGAAGTCAGAGGGACAAAAATTCCTTTTTGTATTGTTTCAGTGATAAGAAATAAATGACCTTGGCCAGCTTAATAGGAAGATAAGTAATGAACTAACAAGCAAAACTCATAATGCCATAGAGCTTCCTTCACTGGAATCAAATTAATTTTAGGTAATTTTAATGCTGTATTAAAAATAGAGAGTTCTTATCTTAGAGTAGGAAAGGTGGAGGTGGTGTTGAGGAGAACAGAAATGAGCAGGTTAAACAAAGTTACTATATGACAAGAACAAAGGTGGGGGAAAGAAGAGACAGGATGGAAACACTGCAGGTGGTAGAACTTCTGTAAAAGAATGCAACCGGAGAATTTGATGTAATGGAAAACTTCCTTTTAATGGATTAGGAGTCTTTAAAAGGCACTGTCCCGAAGATAATATCTTTCCTAGGGATTTGTTTTAATTGCTACTTCTGAAAAGAATACTTCAGTGAAGAAGCTTTGTGGTAAGCGTTATTTGACTAGCTTGGATTTTTTTTTTCCTTTTTCTCATTAGTATCTTCACATGCATTGTCATTTCTTGCTTTCACAAAAGGTTTATACTCAAATTATTTCTGTGTGTCTTTCATGGTAGCATGCTGTGCATCTCTCCATGCTGATTCCATGCAGTGCTGCAGGTTTGGAGAAGACCAACTGGAAAGCTGGCAAAAAAAGACCTTGGGGTGTTGGTCAAACACAGCTGAACGTGAGCCAGTTCGTGCCCAGGTGGCCAAGAAGGCTGTTGACATCCTGGGCTGTATCAGAAATGGTGTGACCAGCAGGACCAGGGCAGTGATTGTCCCTCTGTACTTGGCACAGGTGAGGCCGCACCTCAAATGCTGCGTTCAGTTTTGGGCCTCTCATGACAAGAAAGACATTGAGGTGCTGGAGTGTGTCCAGAGAAAGGGAAACGGAGCTGGGGAAGGGTCTGGAGCACAAGTCTGAGGAGGAGCAGCTGAGGGAGCTTGGGGTGTTCAGCCTGGAGAAGAGGAGGCTTAGGGGAGACCTTACTGCTCTCTACAGCTCTCTGAAAAGATGTTTGTAGCCAGGTGGGGTTTAGTCTCTTCTCCCTGGTAACAAGTGACAGGATGAGCAGAAAGTGCCTCAGGTTGCACCAGGGGATGTTTAGCATGGATATTAAGAAAAAATTAGTCACAGAAAAGGCGGTCAGGCATTGGAACAGGCTGCTAAGGAAAGTGGTGGAGTCACCATCCCTGAAAGTGTTTATAAAACATGTGGATATGGCAGCAGCGGACATGGTTTAATGGTGAACCTGGTGGTCATGCTGTGTTGACAGTTGAACTTGAAGGTCTTAGAGGTCTTTTCCAACCTTAATGGTTCTATAATTCCAGTATAGAAAAACACATCTTGAAGTCATATCACCTTAAATGTAATAATTTACACACTTTATAATTGGCTTTACATTAAGAATAAATTCTAGGGAGAAAGGCTTGGATTTTTTTCACTTGTTTCAAATTAAACGAGCACCGAAATATTTTTAAAAATAAATGTAAAATTGCCAAACCTACGTACGGATGGAATTCTCCCTGTTACCTCTTACTAAGGTTTTACTGTCAGCAGGTGAGAATTTCACATCAAGGTGAATATTGTGTTCTCAAGACAAAAATTTCATCTGCATGTTGGACATTATTTTTGCTGCATTTTGGTGGAGGGAGAGTGGAAACTAGGTGTCTGGAAGTCCATTGTCACTCGGGTGGGAGGAGGAGAGGCTCACCCAGGGATGAGACTTCATCCTGTCTAAATGATGAGTCTGCTGTTCCCTCTGGGAGTGCATTGCAGCGACATTGCAATGGCTGATGAGCCCATCCTTAGAGCAGTTGTTCTTTTTATAGTAAGTTGAAGAATATTTTTAATTAGCTCCCTTATATGGCTGGAATAATTTCCTTGTTCTAAAATATCTGATCTCTTTTTCATAGTAGAAGGGGAATGCCCTTGAAAATCTTTTTAGTTCTGAATTAAATGCATCAACTGATATTAACAGTTTCAAACTAACCAGGTATAGTAAGTGATAATGATTGTAGTGTTATTTTATGTACTTTCCTTTGATATTTGAAAGAAATTTCTTTTTGTTTATTTTTCTAATCTTGGATATAGAAAAATAAACAAATTGAAAGTTTAATGTATAGAAGTCAAGTAAATTTTTACACAGTTATGTTTAAATATATTGAGCAACAAATGTAATTTTAGTATTTCTCAGTTTCTTGATATTAGCAAAACATGCATTTATTTGTAGATTCAAACTTTCATGTTAATTATACTGCTTTTTGATAGAATAAGGGAGTCAGTAAAGATATGAACAACCAGACCCAAACTTGAGTCATGACAAAAATATTCAGTGAGTGAACGTGAAATCTTGCTTCAGGTTGTTAGTGTTCTGCAAACTGTTGACAACAATATTAGCATTACCAAATTCTGGAAGAAATTCTAGCATTAGATAAATGATACAGTTGATTTGTTTTCTGTTTTGCTAGGGCTTCATGAAGAAGAAAATAATGTGGAAGTTTTAAACTTGATGGGCAGAAGTTAGTGCTTTATCTTTAAAGTCTCTTTGAAGGTTTTGTTTTCCTGTCATCTTTTTATGAGTAAGAGGTAGCACAAATACTCAGACAAATTAATTTGAAATAAAACTTATTGTAATGTACAATTTTCTAATTTAAACTGTAGGATTTCCATTAGTGAAATATGTGGTGACAGTTCCTGTGCAGCTTAGTGTTTTCTCTGCATTTACTAGCAGTAAACACTACTTTATAAGCACTAATCTTCTAAGTCTAGAACTGGTATGGAGTTGTTATTTAGTGGAAGTTATTAGCTGTGTTTTTATTAAAACCAGTAGTTATGATTTCCAGGGTTTATAAAAATACCTCTATGAAAATCCTGTATTTATGTTGCCCAAGTGGATGTAATGTAGGAATTGAAACAATAAAGTGCTGGGAATTAATGGGAAGCAAGAAAGTAACTTCAGAATTGTTTAACTCAAAAGTGGTTTTCTACCTGTTGTATCATTGTGAGTAAAGGTGTTAAGGGTTTAAGTTCTGTAATCCTTGTTTCTTAAACTCATAAGTATTATTAGAGATGTTAATTTCATTAATTTTCAAGTGTTTCTTAATTCTTAGAGGTAAACCCTTCTGTTTTAAAAAGTCTTTTTGGTCAGTAGGCTGCTTTGAATACTTTTCTTTCTGTTCATTCCCCAGCAAGATCAAGTGAGTAGGTTTTACTAAAATATTTATCACTCTGCGGTGATACGTGGCAGCTGACTGAGCATAGTTTTTATCTGAAACTGTATGGATTTTTTACTTCTGGTCACAGAAATAATGAACTGTGTGTACCAGGAAAGCTGAAGTAATGAAACTGTTTCTGTGCAGTTTCATTCGAGGAGCGGTGAATCACACACTGACAATGCATCTTTTATTCTCTTCTACTTTCCTGTGCCTGGCCTTGTTAACAGAATTTGATACTGAAGTTTTTCACGTGTTTGGTGGCTTTATGTAGATGTCTCAGAGCTGATCAGATAAGCTTACACTGCTGCAGAGCCCTCACGGGAACTGCTGCTATGGGAGTGTGAGAGAGCAAATTTCTGAGCAAGAAGAGTTCCCAGGGAGTAAAATCATATCCAGGATGAGGCAGTATGTGCAAGTTCCAACTGTTGAGCAAGAAAAAGCCTATGATTATAATTCTGCTTTTGAACCGAGACCGTGTATGTGTTTGGGTAGGTGAAATTACCATTTTCTGATAGCGGGGACTGTATCTTGCTGCTGCTGCTGCTGCTGTGTAGAATAAATATGTGTCATAAGAAGTGCCCGTACAGCTGTTAAATATGTACAATCTTAACATGTAAAATGCAGATCATAGGACTCCTTCAGCAGAAGAGAACATGCTTGTTTTAACTTGGAAAATCCCACTACTGGAAAAGTATGATTATTTTTTAATCCTTTTATGTTGACTCTCATATAACAATGTGAACTTTTATAGATACTGCTTAGATCTTTATATTTACTGGTATAACATGATGTAAAGATGTCTGCAAGGGCGAGATGATTAAAATGCAAATTTTGGCTGACACCGAAAAGGAATTGTCGTAGGATTTTTCCTCAATAAACTCGCATAAAATGGAACAAGTTCTTTTTACCTGACTTAGTGACTGCGTTCTATAGATCTACAAAGCATCTTATTTGTATGAAATAAATGTGTTTATTTGGTTAGACTTTTATCTGGGTTAAATTGCTATCCAAGATGTAGAGAATCCGTCTTCAATTGCTCAGCTTCTGTATATCTCTGCAACATTAATCTTTCCTGGTCTATGTAGAAAAATATTCCCAGATTTTATGGGTTATTTTTAAGTTCAGTCTATTTTTAATGTATGTTGTTATGACATGATTTTTGTGGGATTGTTTCATTGTCTTTTTTTTTATATATATTCATACATTCTTTAAACCTATTCCAACAATTTTATTAATCTTTCATGGTTATGTCAAAATGATGTAACTGAGTGATGATCAATAGTTTTCCCACAAAATCTGTGTTATGACTGTTAATTGTTTTGGGTTTTGCTTTTGCATTTCATTTTTTTCTGTGTTCTTTGGAGTGCCTGTCAGATTTATTTCTGATACTGTTCTGCTTATATTTCCCTACTCAAAATATCTTTGAAGTCTGAAAGCCTTGATAGATTAACTCTCTTTTCTGATACTTGAATGTTCTGTTTAGTTTAGGCAGTTCTTTTAATAACATTAACATCCATATTACTTTTAGATTTATACTTTGAAGACAGAGAATTTTTGACAAGTTTGTAGGCTTTTTTCTGTGTAAACTGTTCTATGATTAAATACATAACAATGTAAAGACACTACTGAAAACCTAAGAAGAGGAGAAGAGAAAATTTTAGATTTTACTCAGTATACTTACTGCTAGGACTTTTCTTGTGTCAAAATTCACTATGTACCATAAATTTGAAGAGCAGTATTTCAACAATATTGAGTTTCCATTAACTGAAACCACCTGGTAGGGGGTCAAAACAAGTTGCTACTGTTATCTGATATTTTTTATCCATCTCAAAGGAGTAACAGTATCCAGGTTTTATCTTAAATTTATGGTGGGCTTAAAACACCATTTTAAGATTTAAGTTGTGGTTCTTTGCAAAGATTTTTTTTTCTTCTGTCACTTAAAGAAAGAGAAACTAATTACAAATGTGTTTTAATTGTCTCTGTCTTGCATGCAATATGCTAAAAGATTTTTCTGTTCTTTTTACAGTTTAGGTAGTTGTATCAAAATATTTCACTACTGTTAGTGTAAGAATATTTTTCTACACTTAGTAGTCATCAAATTTGCTGTTTACTCTGGACCAGAGTTAGAGGTCAACTATAAGGCAGAAGATCAAGTAGGAAGACCAGGTACAAAGAGTGTTGAGCCAGGTGCAGAGTTGCATACCTAAGTCAAGAAATATTTAACAATATTAGGTCTTGTTTTGGTAGATTTTGATGGTCTTTCTGGAATTTCCCAATATGGAGTGATACACTAGACACTAATAAGTACTCCTTTCTTATTATGATTTTACTGACTTTTAAAATGTTGCACGGTGTTGCTCTCAATAGAACCATTTTGTAGAACTGTCTGAATTATTTCTGTTTTAAGTCAAGTAGGTTTTAATCTCTTTTAATACTGCATTTTTGAGTGGCATATGAAAGAACTTTGATTTTAGCTACTTCTTACCTGCAACTTTTATGTAAATGTATATTTTGACATTGGTTAGACCTCAGTGAGTAGGACATATAAGCAGGAATTGTATGAAGAACTTCACAGTAGTAACAAAGCACTATTTAACACAAAAATGCTCAAAATTCCACTCATTTATTCCTTAAGTGCTTTTTGTTTTCATAGTTACTTACTGAAGTTGTAAGTCAGTGTTAATCCTACTGGTGGTACAGGACTCTCTAATTCATGATCTGGGGAGAATTCAAGACCACTGGGGAGAACCTGGACTTAATGCATGGTTTTAAAATCATAGATCTGTCTTTGATAATTGTTTTTATTTAAATAAATTGCAAGCATTAAGTTGTCAGAGTATGAGCAGAATACACTTTTGTCCAAAAGACAAATAGCTTCAGTAGACAGGTGGAATAGAGGGAGAATGTCAACTCCTGTAGAGACTTGTAATAAAAACAAGTACAGCAGGGGAAGTCTTTGTCATGAATCTCCCATATGTTCTGATAAATATGGTTAAAAACAATTAAGATTACTTAGATATCTTAAGTAAAAAAATACAAGTCCTAATATATTTGTTTAATGCTTCTTCACAACCTGAAAAAATTGCAGATAAATTGTAATCATCAAAGTTTCTACCAGTACACGCTGTATCATTTTGCAGTTTTTACTATTTTTAGTAAAGTATATAATGATTTTCTTGGGTATGGAAATGGATACCTTTAATAAGGTATCTGTAAGGTATTTAGCTACTCTGAATCCTTCAGGAGTTGAGACTTGAAAGACCAGAAAGCCACTGATCTGCATGTGCTTGATGTATTATTACTGAGTGTATTATTGTTTACTTAGTGGCTCTTATGTATCAGAGCTGCTTTAGTGTTGATTTGAGGCCGAACCAGTGAGATAGTCTGATAATATGGCCACTGAAACATTTAAAACCTGATTTTCAAAAAATTCCAAAAAGAGTTGGAAATAAATCTATACTGATAAAACAGTTGGGCAGATATCTAGAAACATTTATTTTGTTTTTGTGCTGAGTTTTAACTTGATTCCAAAGTTCTAGTAGCCCTGAGTGCTAGAAAAAAACCCAATCAATGTGTTGTAGGTTTATCTTTTTAGAGCAGTCAGTATGACTTTTAAATTATTAAAATTGAAGTTACATGCATTGGTCTGATTATATGAGTACAGGATTAGTAGTAGAATAAAAATGAAATGAAAAAAAAAATGCTTTTCTCCACTTCAAGTGACTGTCTTTTCACTGGTGCCCAGGTAAAGGCAGAATAAGGGATAAGGAAGGCAGAGCTTGTTTTGTGTATTATGGTTTACATTAGTTTATATGGGTGCCTGTAAAAGAGAAGACTTCATAGTTGATTTCTTTTTTAGCAGAATGAACATAATGCACATTTTGATGTTTTGAAAGGGTCGTTTAGAATGAAGATAAAACAGCAACTAAAGTAGCTTTGGTTAATATGACCAAATTTTAAAATGTCTTGATTTTTGTGCATGATTTTGTGTGGCTGGATGGCAGGTGCATTTCTAGTACCCAAGTTGCTTGCATATTTTCTCATATTTTCTGTGAGAGTAGTTCTGCTTATTTGACTTTTTTGTGCTTATTTTCAGTTACATTAATTTTGCCTTATTGCTGAAGTGATGAGCAGCTGAATTCAGTACATCTTTTTCCTCCATGCTTGTCAGCTTGTCCTTTCAAATGAGTCCCTAAAACTGCATTCTAAATCCCGTTGTGTAATTCCCTCTGCAGGAGTTTGCTGTTGCTGTGCTGCGCTAAGACCTCGCTACAAGCGTCTGGTGGATAACATATTTCCTGAAGATCCAAAAGTGAGTGATGACTTTAAAATTTTAAGGGATTGGTGTTTGGAAATTCTCGGTTATAGCTAATGCTTCAGCAGTTTTTTGATTTTATTATTTTCTTTTATCTTTTAACAGTAAATTCTGCTTTAGCTCTTCATAGCTGTAACAGGGGTTAGTGGAATAATTTAGCTGGAAAGGGACAAATAGAGATTATCTTGTCTAATTCCCTTTCCAAAGCGGGGCTGTGCATTGAAGAATAAAATTAGTATGTTATGCTCAAAGAAACAGAGATTGAATTCAACAAGATATCCTGCACTTAACTTCATAAGTACTTAGAACCACAAACACTTGCTTTGGTATGGTTGCAAGTGTGAATGTTTTCTGGTTTACTGCAGGATTTTTTTTTTTTAATTCTTGACTTACTGACTTTGTAGTTCTGGTAGACTGTTGTGACCCACAAGGGTTTTTTGGTGCTGTCTTTTAAATTCTCCAGTTACTCATGTCCAATTTTTTCATTTCACTGCAACAGTCTTGGAGCTGTATTAAACCCTACCTCTTACACTATGTGTTATTTATTTTAATAACTTCTGTGTTACTATTCGGTAATGCCTGTGTCTGTACATAATCATGTGACAGCTCAGGCTGATCAAGAGCTTATGCTTCTGCTACTGTATTTTTTTTAAATGGGTTACCAAATTTTTTCATCTTTTGTTATAGTTAAAGTAAGCAGAACAGTCAGCGTTTCTATAATATTTGGCTTATGTGTTACAAAGTATGTGGGCTTTTCTTTAAAATATGTTGTTACAAAGTGCTAGTTACTGCATGTTACTGGCTTTAAAGGAAATGGGTTCTGTGTATGCAGTATATTGCATGCATGGAACAATGTGGTTTTATAGGTTTATTTGTTCTATTGTACTCTTTCTATAGAGGTGTAGAAAGACCTGGAATTGCTACAGTTTTAGTGTTATAGCTTAAATCTCACACAGGAGCCCCGAGCTGGCACTTCTTAGTCTCTGCTTTGGTTAATATTCATTGGTTCATTGCAGGATGCAGGCCAGTCCATGATGTTTCACTGAGTTGCAGGCATTCTCTGAAGTATGAGAAGACTTGTTTGATAAAATGCTTTAATTAATAACAAGTATTTTAAAAGCTTACAAGTAATTTATTTGAAAAAGATAATGTTTTTATGAATTTCCAGGGAAAAAAGAGAAAAAAAAAAAATAAAACCCCCTTATCTTGCTTACCTCATAGTTAGGATTATAACCTCATCTGAGCAGATCCATGTTACAGTTCATATTGGAACTCATTTGCTTATCTTTGATCTTTTTCTATCAAGTAGCTTTTGTGTAGACTGTAGGTCAGCCTTATTCAGGATGTGCCACTGAAGAAATAAGATATTTAAACCACAATCTAAAATATTTAAACTACAATCGTGTTTGTATGTAATGTCAAAATTATGCATCAAATAAACTTGTGGGGGGGATGGGAAAAGAAAAAGATTACGTTGTGCCAATAGGGTAGAAGCATGTCTTAGAAATGGTGACATCTCTCACTAAATACCTTCTTTTTGAATACCCACTCCCTCACCAAAAAGGAGGAGGAAGATAATTGCTTCATTTCCTTAAAAAATATTTTACATAATTTTTTAAGTTGCTGATTTTTGCAGCTGAGCTAATGGCAGTTTTGCTCAAAAGATTTTTTTTCAGTAGCTTATTCCTATCAGTAAGGCTTGAATCTTTAAATGTTGAGCAGACAAAAAGAAAAACGCTTCAAAAGCTTCATACTTTCTGTGAACTTTTTTATTTTTTTTTTATATTTCTTCTTTTAGGATGGTCTTGTTAAAGCTGACATGGAGAAGTTGACTTTCTATGCAGTTTCTGCACCAGAGAAGCTGGATCGAATTGGGGCTTACCTGGCAGAGAGATTGAGCAGGGATGTCGTCAGACACCGCTATGGGTGAGCAGAGAGGTCACAGCATTGAAAAGAGATGCTTATACGTCGTGGGATTTCATCATGTTTTTTCTGATCAAGTCCGGCAGGCAAAACAGACCCAGTTCCTCCGTGGTCAGTTAACCTTGTCAGGCTGGCAGGTGCCCACCCAGCTGCTCTCATTCCTCCTGCTCAGCCAGACAGGGGAGAAAATAAAATGCAAAGCTCACGGGTCAGGTCCTGCCGGAAAAGCTGCTCCTGCGTGAGCTCCTCTCCGTGGGCTCTGCCAGGATCCTGTTCCAGCATGGCCTTTCTGTGGGCAGCAGCTTCTTTCAGGACACATCCAGCTTCTCCAGCATGGGGTCCTCCATGGTCTGCAGCGTGGATATCTGCTTACTCTGGGCACCACCAGTGTCCCTGAGGGGCTCAGTTTTGGGAACTGGTGGGTCTGTCTTGAAGCTTGGCTGGAGCTCTTTCCAACATGGGGTGTCTTCTCACAGAAACCACCCCTGCAGCCCCTTGTTGCCATAACCTTGCCATGTAAACCCAAGTACACCCTTGAATGTAAGTCAGGATATCTTTCTTTTCAGCCCTTTGGCTGAATCATATTTAAGTGGGAAATGTTGAATCTAAGAAGTGTCAGGTGTTGGAAAAGAAAGGCAACATCCATCATAGACCATCATTTTTTGGCCTTCATGATGTCCGAAACTATTTTTGTAACTTTATAGAAAGGGTAAATGGCCAACACTCAATTCCTCACTTCCCCTCCCCAAAAAGAAAAAATAAGGATGTCAGAGGATGACAGAAATAGCACTAAGTTTCATTTTTATACAGTGGGAAATGCGTACCTTCCATTCTTTTCTAGTTTTTGTGGTAATAAGGACCTAAATAAGGAACTAATTGAGTTAATGATGAATGCAATACTAATTGAGTTAATGATAAATGCAATACATCTTTATGTGAGTCTCTCTAATTAATTTTCAGTTATGTTTTAATTGCCATGGAGGCATTGGACCAGCTTCTGATGGCTTGTCATTCTCAAAGCATAAAACCATTTGTGGAAAGTTTCCTTCATATGGTGGCCAAGCTTCTGGAATCGGGCGAACCAAAGCTTCAAGTCCTTGGAACTAATTCTGTGAGTAAACTGAGACACTATATCAAATCAGAGTAAACCTTTGTGTGGCAAAGTATTTTCAGAAGTCACAAAGTGTCTGCCAGTTCACATGAATTTAGAAGATTCCATCTGTGGCAGGGTGTACCACTTGGGCCTAAACACAGAGCAGATACCAGCTGGAGGCAGATAAACTGTCTCCTTTCAATGTCTCAAATGCTTTTGATATCTGGGCTCATTCCCTGCAGAAATACCTTCTGGAAGGAACAGGAATGCTGTTCTCTGAGTTCATATTTTGAGTCTTTAAGCAGCCCTCCTGGAGCCAGTGCATAGGTGAGACAGTGTTTGGCTCTCCAGCAGCAAGAGTGATGGTGTGAGGAACACATAACATCCTTCTCCCCAGCATTGACACTACACAGAAAGACTCCTGTTAGCTGAAAAGTAGCTTTCAGAATCAACATCTTACCATCTTATTGGCTTAAATATTTCAGGATTCAGATCCCTGCTTGAAGGGCATAACTAAAAGTGTCAAAATGAAGATTTGGAGATCCAGTTCTCCAGATAGAGTGATGGGTACAATTAACTGTTATAGTTCTGTAATACTTCCCTTCTTAACCAT
The DNA here is from genome assembly GCA_013399855.1 of Oxyruncus cristatus. Taxonomy (NCBI): domain Eukaryota; kingdom Metazoa; phylum Chordata; class Aves; order Passeriformes; family Cotingidae; genus Oxyruncus; species Oxyruncus cristatus. Next base: position 1,532,219 of record VXAY01000602.1, on the reverse strand, counting down.
TGTATTTCCCAGCTGGTAAGATAGGAATCTTATAAATTCCAGGATTGTGATGTGGACTGCTTTCACTTAGAGTGATTGTTTTTACATGAGTATAGAGTAGTGCTTACATGGAGTTCTTTATGGATTCAGTAAAACTGTTGGGCTTTCCTTTGGGATTGATTCCCATTTGAGAGTTGCAGTTCAGGGAGATAGGAGGGTGTAGTAAAGTGATGTTGCTCTGGAGTAGAATATCTTAATATCACAGAATGCAGAGAAGCTAGAAGTGTCCCCTTGTGCTCCAAACTTAACAGGACAGCTTTACTGACGGTAATGAGATATACATCAAATGCTATTTATTTATTTATTTATCTTCAAGCCAGGCTACCCTGCTTCTTTTGATTTGTTGGTATAATAATGCCTGGGTGAGGCCTCTTCGGGAAGTAGCTTTGGAACTTATTTCCTGGGCTGCCAAATGGCAAGATGTACATCACTTTCCATTTGTTTGAAGTCCCTGGTGGCAAACAGTTACTGCCAAGCACCACAAGAAACATGTCACTTTGAAAGGCATGTTCTTATACAGAACTCCACCCTAGAGTAGTCTGATATTCCTGTCACTTCTTAAGGGAGTCTCTTATGAGCAAAGGAGATTAATGGACTTCCTGGATTAGGAGATAATTTGTGTTTTGTCTTTTGTAAAACTCAGAAACAGAAAATAATTAAGTTTTCCTAAATAAAATGTGAATTTCTGTGAGGAGAGTGAATCTTTATGGCTCTTCAACAGTATTCCAAAAGCTAATTTTAGCCTAACTCTGCTAATTTCCCTAGGTGCCTTCTGTAGTTAATGAAGACAAAAGATAGAGTCTTTTTGTGTTGACTCAAGAGGAGCAAAGTCTATTGGCACTGACAGCTTGTCTGTTACCAAGGACACTGACCTACTGGGTTCTTAAATAAATTTTATTAGGGATGGAGAAGGTTTGCCATCAAATCCAGCCTTTTTTTCTCTTCTCCAGAAGGAAATAAATGAACAAATAAAAAAACCCACCCAACAATAACAGATGGTAGAGTGACTGAATAAATATTTAATGTGCTTTTAGATATTCTGATTTACTACTTTGGAGTGGAAACTGGTATTGTCTAGAAGAGAAGACTGAATTGTATCTGAAGTAAATGTCTTTAAACTGGTGAAAAGTCAGGCAACCCTTGGAGAACTTTCTATAGTATATTTTAGTATTTAAACTCAGTTTAAGGCCCCTACAAATTTATAGTCTGCTTGCACTTAAAAAGATACAGAGTGTGATTGTGGCTGTAAGTAGATCTTGATTATTTTCCATCCCAGAGCTTCACTGGGATACAAAGGCACTGATGTCTTTGAAGTAAGATTCAAATCTCCTGACTTGAGCTGTAGGGTTTTTCAGCCTCACAAACAGCTTTTGCTTCAGCTGTCGGGACTCCTGGGATTGCTCAGAAGTCAGGGTTTCAAATTAAACAAATCTGTGTGCTGGGTGTCTCTGAGTAGTTTAAAGGCTTGGAAGGATCTGGAAGCTCCAACTGTCTTCTAAAAGTGTTTTGCTGACTTCAAAATACCCTGTTTTGGATGCAGAACTTATTCTACTTGGTGCTTTATGTCTTAGAAAAAAATTCCAACTTTCACTCAGTTGTTTGTCTTCTTAAATTATTTTTGGAATTTAAATTTCATTTTTTAAGTTGATTTATTTACTAAAAGTAAACCTGAAGATTACGGTTTAGATATATAGTCGTTTGGTTTTTATTTATGTACTTTTAAGCCTGATTTTCAGGTTACATGTAGTTAATTCCTGTGACTTTTTATGTGTTGCATATATAAGTTATGCTAGCTTATTCCTTGCAGCAGCAATGATTTTTGTTTGGGGTTTTTTTTGGTAACATAATTGTAAATCTATTTATATAGGCAGGTACTTGAAAACAGGTGAAATTCATAGTGGGTATGTTGAATAGTTCTTGGGGGTTTTTTTATGTAGACCAGATTTCAAATTGACAGTGTCTGTGAGGTTCAAAATGGCTTTTTCTGTCATGGAAGATATTTTTATTAACCATGTGCTTGGTTAGCATATGCTGGTGAAGAAACTGAAAGAATGTGGTGGGAAGAAGTGATATTTTTTTGGCTAAAGCGTTACAGGATCTGAAGACTGATTGCAACAAGCTTTTCCTTAGAAATTTATGGCAATACTAAATTTCTCTCTTTGTTTTCCTGCACAATTTCAGTAACTGAATATTATGTAAAACATCTCGATCTCTCATATACATATCATTAAATGTATTGATTAAGTCCATAGTGTTATATTACTAGGATAGAAGTGAAAAGCTTTGAAGTCTTTGAACTTGTGGTCAGAATTGTTGGGGACAATTATCCAGATCCAAATTACATCTATTTTTAATTTTATGGCAATTTTTTTTAAAGAAGATGCAGAACATTTCTTTAGTGAGCAGCTGGTCAAATCCAATGGGATATGTAATTTAGTAAAAATTTCGTCTTAACCATATTGACAAAACTCAGTTGAATATGGTACATTTTAAGCTAATTTGGAATGCTGATGGGATGAATTCTTTGTATTTTGACAGTAAAATACTGGGGGTTTTGTCTGATAAATAGCAGATATATGTAGAACCCCGTATAACCACATTTTAGACTATTTACCATAAATGCTTTCTTTAGTTGATAGGGTGCTTCATTTTATAGAGGGCTGTTTCTTTGTAGGAGCAGTGAAATAATGATCTCATAAGTGACAGTGCTGGGCTTTTTGTGCATGAGGAGGTGACTGTTACTGCTGGTTGTTATCATTTGTTATTTAAAGGAAGACAAGCAGTATCCTGAGTGTAAAAGTGACCAATCAGTGCCTGAGACAACAAGACTTTTATATTTGTTAATGTTGGCTTATAAAAGGAGTTGGTTTGGGCAGAATTGAAGTGCATGGATATGTAAAAATAGTATAAAATGTCAAGACTCGGAGATTAAGGAATGTCAAAATTAATATTCCCAGTAGGATACTTACTTGTTTGCCTTGTCTGCAGTGTGCTAATCTGGAAGTATGTGATGGAAGCTTATCTTTAGTGCAAGATGGTGCTTTCTTTCCACATAACAGTACAGAATTATGTGCTCGTAGTGATTTAATACACAATGGAACTATTCCTTCTCTAAGATCTCTTCACTGTCTTTTTAATTGGAGTTAAAGCACAGGGAGACAGAATTACAGAAAGCACTCTTTCTCATCCCTTGGGTTATTAAATTATCTTAAAAATTCTTTGTCTGCATCCTCTGGAGTTTCAGAGAGTCCTTTAGGGTCCCTCAGTTAAGTGTTGCTTCCTCACCCTCATCCATGTGCTCTTTGATTTTGCTGTTCCATAGCCCCACTATCATGGCCCTGGGAGCCAGCATACCACTGTTGACTTTGTTATACATCTCTACACGTGGTGTTCAGGATAATTTTCATCCAAGTGACCCAAAGTAAAATAGAATGTGAAATTATCCATCTCATTCCGATAAAACTGAAAGTGAGTGTCAGGTTACCTTGACTATTAATAACTAAACTAAATCACTGATTTCTATTGCTGAGAACCTTATCTTCTGATTATTTACTGTGAGAATTTTAATGTACGAATCCGGTGTTTAAAACTTTTCTATTTAGGAATGTTGAAGTGCTTGTCCTCTGGCATTTGTTTGGTAGAGGGCATACGTACATACATTTCACACTTATTATTAAGGCTGTAGTGTGTGGTTTGTAAGAGTCCTATGTTTATAGGGTATCCAGTCTTCCAATGTTATAACAAAGTACTTGGTCCATAAAATACATTGGTCCGTAAAAGAGACCAATACCTTTTTCCCCATTTGAAGCAAGAGAAAATTGCAGGCTGTAGAAGGCAGATTGAGGAGCTCAAATATAAAAAAAATACTGCTCAGATCCAACCTACTGTTCTTACAGGGGGTACTTTAAATAACGTAGCTCAAACTCAAAAATGATGCATGAAAAAGCTGATTCTTCATGAAAAAAAACTGACCCTCTTTAAAGACATCCAGGGACCACTGAAAGTTACTGTTTTTCTCCTAATGTACTCTCTGCATAAGAGTGATAAAACGGCATTAATACACAGAAGAAATGATGTCCTTAGGACTTTGAGAACTTGCATGATTTACTTGCAGGACTTGCAGAATCTCTCTCTCCCCAGTTATATGATCCAATTTTCTTGACTCAGGCTGGAGCAAACACCTTCTGAATAGATAATATGTTTCTTCTTTAGTTTTGATAGATTTAAATATTTTTATATTTACTGAAATTTTGTGGTTTCAAAATTATTGTAAATAAGATACTACCAATGTAAGTTCCTTTCTGTACCTTCTGTATTATGAAATATAGAAGATGCTTGTACTGGTAATATTTCCATAAGTTACCATTGGGTGCTTGCAAGCATTTACTATGACTGAATAACATACTCACCTCTATAAAAGCTCTGTAAGTAAATCCAAGGCAAGTGCTTGGACTTTCATAAGAATTTTATCCTTTTTTAGGTTGAATATATTTTATATTTGAAATACATTTGAAAATATGTGTTTAGGAGTAAAATATTCTTTGTTTAACAATAATAACAACAGCAGCACTGCAAAGCAAAGAGGAAGTATGTGTACTGTAAAAACTTAAAATTTCTATGATGAAAAGGAATTTTCTACTCTACTGGATGACAGTGCACAATTTAAAACTGTTATTACAGTCGTCTTTCCTGTGTCCTAAATGTTCAGTCATCTGAATGGAAATCTTGGAACGTGCTTCAGAAATGCTGTATGTTCAGTGGGTGAAATTGTTTTGTTATAGACATGAGGACATAAAAAAATTCTGTCCCTTCTGGATATTTTCCTGTGCATGCCTTTTAAAGACACGTAACTTCGGGGTCTTTGCTTTCCTGCTACGAAGCTGCACCACGATGTAGGACAAGGGAGTTCCTGGCACTTTCTTGTGCTAAATTCATCTTTTATTCTTAAAAAGTGATTTTGTGGTACAGTAAATCTTTCTGCTAGCAAAACAGTTCTTAGAGTTTAAGTTTCCATGTTGGCAGAACCTGTCAATCAAATAATTTTGTGTTTGAGTAATATTAATATTAAACTAAATGCTGATATTAAATTCTGCATGAGCTAATATTCTTGTTCTCACAGCCACTCCCATAGTGCTCTGTGCTCTTCAGACTTATTGTTTCCATTCTTTTTGCTGGGTGAACCCATTGCAGACTTGCACACTGGAATGTCTGAAAATACTAAGATCATATTGTCTGGGGTTTTTGATAATCCTTGTCTTTATGCCTTATTCAGTTGTAAGAACTAATGAAATTCTTGTCTTCAAAAAAAATTTGAAAAATCTATCTCTGTTTTGATGTCAATAATTCCGTGAAACAAAACAGGGAGACTTAAGACGTATAAAGCATTTTCCAGGGTCACTTGGGAAGAGTACACTCATTTTTATAACTTACTGTATTGAACAAAACATGGGTCCTGTTTGTGGATTGTTTTTCAGTGTGTGGCAGGAGTCCATACAGAATTGGATTTTGACTTTTTGACTTTTGTCACTTTCCCACCACCTGAAATCCAGGATATTCCTAACAGAATGATTTGTAAAATGGACTCCTATTATACAATTTTGCTCCATTTTCAGTAATAACTGAGAATGTACTTTTACAAATTGTATTATTTTCATCTGCACCTGTAGATTTTAGTGGGTAAACTGGTAGTGCAGCTGAAAGGGATAAGTGTTCTAGATAAAACAGAAAAAGACTGAACAAAAGAGTAGAAAAAATGGTTGGTTTTTTTTCTTTCATTTCTACTTGAAATCCTTAAAACTTCCCCAAATCAGTGTGCTGGAGATTATGCTAAAGTGCTTTGGGCTTGTTTAGATGTAGATGGGTAACATGCTGATAAAAGCAGGTTTTGCATCATGGAAAGTGTAAAAGAAACGCCTCAGCCTGTACTTAGGAATTGGTAAGAATGACATCAGGGTGGGTAAAAGCAGAGGGTTCTTAATGGGACATCGCTGTGCTTCAGGGCAGAACGTGCACTGTGTTCAACCTTTCCTGACAGCATTTCATTTTCCTTTCCTTTTTCCTTCTGTCTGTGGTGTGTTCTTGGAATTGTCAGTGGTGGAGAATCCAAAAGGTCTTCAGGCAGTCTGCTTACATTAGAAAGGAGGGGTTTCAATGTCTAACTTAGATAGGCTTTTCTTCAGTGTAAGCCCATTTCCTATTACCATTGGACAAAGAAAACTATTTCTTTTCTTTTTTATAGCTTTCTTCTGTACGTTGTCAGACTGATATCTTTTAGGCAGCTCTAGACTAGATAATTGTCTTTCAGTCTTTTTCATTAGATGTTTATCTAAAGCTTTGTTCATCCCTTGAATAATTGAAGGACTGTATCAGTTAATCACCATCTTCAGCTCTGATGTTTCAGCTGGATGCAGCACTTCATCTGAGTGCTTGCTAGGCCCAATTAAATGACAAAAGTTTCTTCATAGGTGTCATGAGCAATACAGATGTATCACAATATATTGGTTTGTTTTTCATGCCATTATACAAGCATTGACCAAGTTCCGTTTCTGCATTCAGCTGTTTCTGGCTTGTATTTGTACAACTGTTTTAAAGTGGTGTGTTCAACCTCCTTCCGTTTTTCAGGTCCTGTTTGCAGTTTATCAGGAACCAGGCGTCAAGTGTGCCTTCAACTCTGGTCAGCTAAGTGTTCTTTCCAAATTTAATGAGCCCAGTCTGCCATCTAAGTCTCTAGTGAAGCTCAGATTCTTCTGTGTTCCAGACAGGCCCCTCCAGAAGTTCACTCAATACATTTTTATGCTTCCATGATTTACAAGAGTTGCCAGGGTTTTTTTTCCAAATTCTTTTCCATCTACTTTATGGGGAGTGTTCTTTTGACAGTGTTTTTCTAGCTTCCCTTTGAGAATTTTTTGGGGTTTTTTTGTCAGCAGCATCACTGAATTTAAGATATGACAGATGCTGCTTCATCTGGATTCGCAAAACTTATTTCCTTGTCGTAGGAATAAGATGGATTGATGTGATTTGTTCTGACAAATCAATGCTGACTGTTACTTACCCTTTCGATACTTGGTAGATGTTTGCAAATTGGTTTTTTTTTAAAGTGTCTCTCTGTGAATGGAATTAAAGTCAACTGGCTTGTAATTCCCTGACTCCTTTTTTACATTTGCCAAGATAGAATTGACAAAATGGCTCCAAGTTTATTTCCCTTTGTCAGAGGTTTAGCCCTGTGATTTCTGCATGGTTTTTTATCAACTCATAAATTTTGCTAATAGATAAGAAAAGTTCTCATAGACAAAACAGATCTCATGACATGGGGATTAATATTAAAATTTATTGCTACACAATAAGAACTAAGGGAATACTTATATACACAACAACTCTAACTGGTTTTCTTATAATGACAAACTTATATATTTACAAATACCACTGCTCCTTCTTTTCTTCAAAAACAGTCTAGAGGAAGAAGGAGAAGAAAAAGTCTTTAAGGTAACAGTTCCAAATCACTGCAGCTGGAAAATCTCTCTCTCTTTCCATCGGAATGTAGGGGAGTCTGCCTCCCACTTCCAGCCGCTTGTCTACAGCTACTGAGGGTTTACCATGGGCTTCAGGGGAAACACTCTATAGCCATGTCGTCACCACGGAGTACAGGGCTCCGTGGAGGTTCCTTCCATGATGAGTTTCAGGGGGTTTCCTAAGAGTCACCACCCCTCCCCGGGTCACAGGGGTTCTGGGGGTTTTTTTGGCTCAGTCCATACCCAAGAACGTTCTCCGGTGCTATGCTCTGCTGCTTCAAGTAGTTTCTTCTCTTGCTCTCTGGAATTCTTCTGACTTTCTGCTTTTGGCCAAACACCCAATCTTGGCTCTCGGCCGTGGTCGGTTACTCCAATTCACCACTGCTCCCCCATTTGCACTGAAAGGGGTCATCCTGCCATCACACCTGGTCCGAAATTGCACTGGGCCCCCAGTGTTGGGGGCTTAGTGTTAGGCTCCGCTCTCGAACTAAGGCCCGCGGTCATGAGGGGCTCAGCCCCTCAGTGGAAAATTCACCGACTTCTTAATCATTTAATGTCTGTAATTCTTCTGCAGTTGGTTGCATGCGGCTTCCGGGTGATTTAGTTTTGGCTTCAAGCCATCCCTGCCCTCCCCGGGCCAGGTTAGGCCCCGGGAGGGCCCGCACACCCCAGGCCCAGCCAGGCCAGGGCGTGCCGCCACGTTAGCTCCTTAATTTCTTCTGCACAACTTGTTTCTTTTCTAGTTTGATAAATATGTCATTCAGAGAGACATCACAAAAGTCTCTGATTGACTACTTAGCCAGAATTTCACCTGGAGTTAAAAATTTCTACCCCAATACTGGGGGGATGGGCTAAACCATGACACCCTTGGACTTTGGTAAGTCAGAATGTTGGTTGGTAACCAAGTAGTGTCAGTGGACCATTTGATTGCTTGGACTGCTCCCTACAACCACCTGTGAGAAAGGTTAGCCAGGTGGGGATCAGTCTCTTCTACTAAATTTCAAGAGATGGGAAAAGAGGAAGTGGCTTCAAGTGGTGCCAGGGGAGGTTTAGTTAGATATTAGAGAAAATTTCTTCACTGAAATAGTTATCAAGCATTGAAACAGGCTTTCCAGGGAAGTGGTTGAGTCACCATGGAGTTATATAAACATGTGGTTTAGTGGTGGACTTGGCAGTGTTAGGTAAATGGTTGGCCGTGATGATCCTGCACCCTTTCATCAGTATCTAAGTGAAGTTCTAATTGACAGACTTTAAGAAGATAATTCTCTAATTCAAATTTTTCTTCTCTGAAGTTTTAAAGTGTTGTCAAATCTAGATTCATACATTAATACAGTTGGTTTATGTTACTTCTTAAATGAAACTTAGTACTCATTGTTCTATTTGGGGAAATTGGTACTAAATGTAAATGTATTTCTTTTTCCAGTTTGTCAAATTTGCCAACATTGAGGAAGACACACCTTCCTATCACAGACGCTACGACTTCTTTGTGTCTCGATTCAGTGCCATGTGTCATTCATGTTACCCCGATCCAGAAATACAAACCGAGTAAGTGCCATTCTGTATGAGTTGCAGAAAACTGTCTTGACACATTAATATTGTCTGTAATACAGCTTTTGTCAGGGTATTTAGTGAAGAAGAAAATGAAAGTCTGACTCTTTAAATAGCACTGAAGATTGCGAATCTTAGGTAGCTGGAACTCCTAGAATATTTAAGTGTAATTTTGCCTGACAAGTGCCTGTCAGACTGTGTGGGTTCTCCTCAGAAAGGCACCACTCATTACTGTAAACGTGCGAGTTTATAACTTGAGAAATTAACTGGGCTACTTATATGAACAGCAAAAGCATATTTTGAGATTGCTATTTGAGCATTACTCATTAAAATTGAATTGTCTTAGATGTCAGAAGTATGCTTATGTGTGTGAAACTCAAGTGCCTCCATGGATGAGAATTCCAAATTTTTCCTTACGTTCTTACATAAGCGCTGCAGTTTGTTTTCCCGCGGCTCCCCCTGGTGGATGTGTCCTTCACAGGAATTAGTAATGAGTGTTTAACTTGTTTTTTTCCACTGCCGTGCGTTAAACTGTTTATCCATCTATGACAAGTCCATATGCTGAGCATTTATTCCACCCTTGGGGTGTGCTGTTGTTACATTAGCTGCAGTGAATAAGGATTTTTCTGAAAATTTGCAGCTTCAGAAATCTGTGAACTGTATTTTCAAAATGAATGAATACTGTGTACATTGATTAGGAGGAAGACATCCCAAACATAAACCCAATAAGTAATTCCCCCTTATTTTTAGTAATTTGCTGCCATTTTATTTGTTGCCCTACTGCTGTGCATAGGGTTCTACTGTAAACTCTAAATAGGTCAGGATTAAATCTGCCTGCTTTGCCTGTACCATTACCCCTGCTCCCCACCAGCTTTCCCTTTAGGAAGATTATCCCAGTGAATGGGTTTACAGCATCATTTTTTTTAAGGACTTGCACTCAAGGACCAAAGGGCAAAGGGGATGGAAACTTCTTAAAGAGATATCAGCCATGAAGTTGGTGTATCATGCAACTACCTCATAACTTAGGCTTCAGTCAGGTACAGTGTATTTATTTAAAGCTGATGGTTGCAAATAGTATGCATAAAGGTTTCTATCAGCTTTTGGATATTTTGCATTTTTAGGTTTAGTGAAACTAAACCAGAAATGTTCAACTACTTACTGACCATAAAACGTTTTATAAGAGCTTCAGATATGAAGCTCAGCTCAGGATTTTCAGCATTACTTTCAACCTCCATTGCCTCTTGGAAATGAGAGCTAATATTAGTAATGAACTGGAATATGGAATAAGTTAAGTGACTAGGACGTCCCTGATTCATGTATCAAGTATGACCTACCTGCCACAAGGATACCTCAAAGTAAAATGCCTCAAAACTGTGCTTGCTCTGGGAGTAAGAGAACTGTGCTAACCTTTTGCTCTCCAAATTGGCAGCCTGCATTATTATCTGTCCTTCAGTTTGCCATGTTGATGTACCCTTAGACAGGGAGGGATTTCATCCTAGTGACATAATATTGTACGTGACCTTAAATTAAATGTAACTCCCTGTCTGGGCCTTATTTAGAGGAATGAAACCTTTCCTGTGGCATGAAATTTGATGATGCATTTTTCTCACTGCTTCAACACACACTTTTCATCTCTTTGTACAATAGTAAGAACATGAAATTAGTGCTAGTGGCACTCCACGACACAAAAGTATGGCTTTTTTTTTACCTGTGAATGTTTTTTTTAGTGAGGGTGACCAAATGTATAGCAAAATGGCTTTTTCCGCCTCATCCTGGACAGTTTAAATGTATCTCTTTCAAAAGAGATCTTTTGAGCAGCAATGATTCTTGGAGTTGACATGGCATTTTTGTTGGTACTGAGGTAATTCAGCAATCAGCTGTGACTGCGGAGGGCAGTTCTGAATGCAGGTATCACAACCAGTCGATACCGTTGATGGCGTACAGGGGCTAATTCATCTGATCCTAAACCAGACAACTGGAGTTGCTGTTCACATGCATAACTTGAGGTGCCTTAATACCTGATAATTAAAAAAAAAAAGTTAGAGTGATAGATTTCTGAAGGCTCTGGGTCTTAAATGTCAATCTTAGGTCATTAATATTGAAAACTTAACATTAGATACTGCACTGTAGTTGTAGTACAGCAATATCAAGTGCTTTTCTAGCTGTTTATACATGCCTGTTCTTACCTGCTTTGCATGTAATCCTATTAAAACTATCTCAAAAAGTCTAGAGTGGGATTAGATCCATATTCAACGTCCATGGTTTTGTTCAGAAATAGCTAAAATATAGGAGGCTACAGATTTAAGTATTTACAAATTGAAATCTAAACAAAAATATTAATTATACAGTTTGGTTACCTCTGTCTTTCATCTTATAAATGTTTTAATTCGGAGACTTTGACTGAGCAAGGGCTAGTTATGTGTTGTCCGTACTGAAATCAAGATTTAAAAAATGATTTTCATAGAAACAATTTCAAGTTTTAGTGAAGCTTGCGCTTATTTCACCTGGCAGCTGTACCACCCTCAAGAAGTAAAATTTTCTTCCTACCGTTTATTATAATGGCTAATGTCTTATTACCGCTTGAAAAAAGAGTATTTTGCTACTCATTTAATTGCACAGATTTTCCTGCAAGCTATTTTTGTTTAACAAAATAATGAAAACAGCTGGAAGTTATACCAAGTCCTTTATTGAAATTATTTTTTTCTTTTTATTATTTCATTGTTGTTGGTTAGTTCTCAGTTGGTTTCATTCAAACAGTTTTAGGATAAAGGTGATGATTCTTTTTATGCATCGGGCTTAAGTTGACTGAATCATCCTTTACTGTCCATCTTCTGAACCCTTAAGAAGTCTTGAGAGATATTTTCTGATTAATCTGTAGCCTTAATTTCAGATTTTAAGGATTTGATCCCATGGCTGCGCTAGGTGTTACTGCAGTGGTGCTGTGGTCACTTCACAGCGTTTTTCTTCAGCAGTGGAATAGGTTTGAAATTGTGCAAAATTTCAACTGATGGGGAGTAAATTGGGAGGAGTTCATGGGTTTTTCCCACATGACTTTTGTCAGAGGTGATATACACAGCTTGAGTCTTCACTGATCAGTGTCAGCTTCATCCTGACAGGTCATCTTCTGTTCAGTTGTTTGTTTTGTTAGGTTCCTTACGGGCTTTAAAAGTGTTTGGAGGAAACATGGGCAACCTTAATGAATTGGCCAATTTTCCCGATTGCTGCTTGTGAAAACCTGCTGGAATTCCACACTACATAATTACTGCTGCCCAGTAGGTAAAGAGCCATACTGGGACGTGCTGTGTTTCTCCTTCTCTGTTATTCTTTTTTTTTCCTTCCTTAGGATCAGAATTGCTGGAATCAGGGGCATTCAGGGAGTGGTTCGAAAAACAGTTAACGATGAACTTCGAGCAACTATATGGGAACCTCAGCACATGGACAAGATTGTACCATCATTGCTGTTCAACATGCAGAAAATAGAAGATCTTGACAGGTAATTTTATTCCTTGTCACTGGCATGTTTGTTTAAGCAGTATCTAGGTTTAGTTTTTGTGATGGGTATCTTTTATTTTTAGTGGAAACATGGAAACAACAAGTAGCCTTTACCAACTGAGGCTCATTGAGACTGATAGCACAGCTCTGTATAATGACTCAATGTTTCTTGTCTCAAAGTCTTTAACCACTTTTTTTCCTTCTTGTTCTAGCTTCTATTGGCCTAAAAGTTGCTCCAGAAATTGAATATCCGTGTTTTGACTTGATAAAAATTGTCAAATTGTGTTTTATAACATCAGATGCAGAGATTACTATGTACAGGCTTTTAGGTGACTCAAATGATTTTGGTACTTACATTTGTTAAAAATTGAGGGTTTAATTCCCAGTAGCCATTAGCAACAACTGTCTGTTCTGGCTGCAGCAGTACTTAAAGTAAGGATTTAAAATTTATTTATATGTAAATACCCTTCTGTTTTTTTGCTTTCAGTGACTCCTAGGCATAGTACCTGCCAGATATGCAAAAAGATCTTCAAAAAGGTCTCTGTGATAATGAAAGTTGGGGAGATGCCAGTCACTTACAATTGAAAAGTCACTTTTTTTGGTCCGTGTCTGTATTTGTGATTAAATACTCTGTAGGTGTAAAAACTGTGTGTTGGTAGCACTGGGAAATTTCCATAAAATCAACTTCAGCTGTGCAGACAAGCTTAAATATTCGTTCCATGTCCAACCCTAGCTGCTTCAAAACTTGCTTGGCAAGAGGCTCAGCAGCTTTTCTATAACAACAGGCTTTTCATGCTTTCACTCAGCTTTCTGTCAGGTTTCATTTTTTTGGTTTGAGTTTTGGTGGCATTTATTTTTCCATTCCTCAGCTTTATTTTTCTTGTCTCATTTCTCACTCCCAGTACCTGTCTCTTCTCTAAAGCAAATTTTCAGGCTAAATGACTAAAATCAATAGTTATTTGTCTGTCCATGTTTTATCTATGCATATAACTGAGGGCCCACACAGTATGTACAGAGATGCCTACTTGAATTTTACATCTGAAGAGGGATCTGAGTAAGAGACAAAGGTTTCTGAAGCTGCTGTTTGAACAAGGAGAGCCTTTGCTTGCTCTTAGAGGGCTTACTGGCTGCAGGTGGGCCCTTTATTACTCATTACAGTGCCCTCAGGTGAACACTTCCGTTTATATAGCAAAATAAATTAACAACTGATAGAAAAGCTGACTGAAGTAGGATTTGGATTAACCACTTAAAGCAGGTCAATTTATATCTCCTGCAGGACTGATTTTTGTCGTCTGTTGAGCAGTGCAATAGTGGTGGTAGGAAAGAAATCTGTCAAAGAAATTGTTAGTTACATATCTGTATTGTCTCTTTGAATCTTGTTCTATAATGCACATACAACAGGAAAAAAAAAGACTAATGATTTTTTAAGTGGTGAGTAGGGGCCTTGCATGATGTGCATATGACAGAAAAGCTGAAAACAGTATTTGTAAATTGTTGATCTGCTGACCCTAAGTGATGTTACACAGAATTTCTCATTTTATATGTGACTTCATATTTGTGGAACACAAACAGAGACATCTTGAAGAGTAGGAGTAGGAGCCATATTGTTCTGGCAGAGGGAATCAAAGCATTATTTGAGAAAGAGCAGAAATTCCAGAAAATACCCCCAGCTTAAGTCCATAGAAAAGAACGTTTTTTGGTTAAAGCTGAAGTACATGTAGGTAAAACTTACTTTAAAGGTCAGGGTAATTTTAGCTTGTGGAACCTTAATAGCTTAATTGAAGATTCTTCTGAGTATGTGTCAGAAGAGACATTTTTTGGAGTTAAGAATTTATTATTTAAACAACATTTAAAAAAGGTAATTGTATAGTTGGATGACATTATTTGTTCATATGTCTGAATGCAGTCTAGTTATATGTCTATCAGACATGAAGTGATGTGTGTGTCTATTTATGTGCATCTCTAAAATTGGGAGGGGATGTATGAAATTGGTAATTCACTAGCTAAACATGCCAGCCTTATTTCAGGCAGAAGGACACTCTACTTGTAAACTTGACTTTGAATCCTTCTAATATATATATAATATTCATACAAATTCTAGTTTAGAGGTAGGTTAGAATGTATTTCTTTCTCAGCGTTAGTAAATCATAGTCAAACAATCCTGCAGCTACCCTGCTCGTAAGTAGTGGTTGAGTCTTACTTCACATGTCCTGTCATTTTTTTCGGCCAATCCTGATTTTGTGGTATTAAAGAAGTCCCATGCTTAAGATGCTGAGTTGCTCTAAGCCAGTTCAAGCCTTTGATAAGGTGTTCGCTGTTTAAACTGCTGAACTTCAGCACATCCTCCTTCCATTTCCTGTTGCCACTTCTACTAGAGATTACCCACAGTAAAGCCAGTAGAGCAGCTGAAGGGAGTAGCTCTTGCCCATTTCAGTGCATTTTCAGCCCTCTGGACCTGTGGTAATACAAAAAGTCTAGATGCAGAGGAATACTAGTATTTTTTTTAAGTGTTAAAGTTGGATTTTTCAGATGTTTTCTGATATTTCTGTAAAAGCCAAGTCAGTGAAACAAAATGAGTGCGAATTGCTCATTTGGAATAGAAATTCGAGAGGCTTTTCTCTAAAGCTTTTGAAGCTTTTCTCTAAAACTAAGAAAGAGTAGTTTTCTATTCACTGTCTTTCATCTAATAACGCCAAGGAACACTTAGTGAGAAACACTTTTACGTAGGTGCTGTTCAAAATAAAGTGTGATTCCTACAGACAACACTTTTGAACTTTCCTATGCAGTCAAAGAGTAACATTTTATACTAGGAACACGGGATTGCAATTTCATCCTTTAACCTACTCTAAAATAAGACTTCAGGCAGGGCTGAGAAGTCACCTTCTGTAGGTTTGTGTATACAAGCACTTAAAACATAACTTGTTTTTACTGCATTTTAACTGGTTTTCTTCCAGACAGCCTCACTCTGTGTGTTCTGCAGCCTGCTTGCTTTTTCCTCCCCACCCACCTGCCTTTGCAATGCTGTTGTGTTTTACGGAATCAGTCAAAACAGCAGTGGGAATGACAGTACCTACACTGTCATTTGTACCTTCTCTGTGCTGAAAAGGATACCCATCTGCCTAGATCTGAGTCTAGGCAATACAGGGGGGAAAAAAGGGAGATTAAGTGGCACAGCAGTTGAATAAAGCTGTAGTTTAGTGGTACTCGTGGTGGATTATATACAAGTTGTCATGCCTTTTGAAATTCTAATCATGGTGCATTTGTAAAACTATATCTCCTTACTTATATAACAGGGTGCCTGAGGCTCTTCTGTTATTAAAATCTGACAAGCCAACAATGTTATGGTAACTTCTGAAACACCGATGTTTCCAGAGGCAACAGGATTTTTATATTGCTGCTTTTAGATTTCAGTAGTATTGAAACAGTAGAAAATCTTTTGCTATCAGAAGATATATTACAACTATTATGTCAACATGTTCATTTGACTAGTGGTATTTCGGTTTGCAACTTTTTATAATGCTCTGAAGCTGAGGTGTTACGATGCTGAAAAGTGAAACTTAACTAAAGCTGGTGCTCTTGGTGAACACTTTTAAACATATTTATCTCACAAGCTTGCACTGCAGAGCTGAAATAATGTTTGAAGATTTAGTGTACTGATTTCTCCAATTTAAAATAAATCTTGTAATGCATAGATGCATAATGTTAATGTAGAATGAATCCTCATTTAAGTTTCTGTAATGTGTTTAAACCACGCGTAGGTACAGTGTTTCTTGATAAGTAATGGAGGTACCTGAGGGGGAACTGTTTGCTTTCTTTCTGCAACTGTTTTCACCCCAGCACCCCCAGCTTGGCTGAGGGGCTCAGCTGTGCCCTGTCCATTGTAATGATGGGAGACACCCATTAGAAGGTGACCAACTTCTGCACTATCCATCTGTGTGGGTGATGATGTTCTAATTAGTTCAGTCAGACTTTTTTTTTTCAACTCACAAGCCATCTGTTCGTGCAGAAGTGCTCATTTAACACTCACCCACACAGTATGGATTCAGTAGTGGGCAGGTGAATGAGATCATTAATCTGAACAAAAAGACTAAGATTCTGCCTAACATTTTTCATGGTTTCACAGCCTTTGTTCATCATTGGCAATAGGTAGTGGTTTGTCAAAATGGGGAGGGTAACAATTTAACAATTTAATTCAGTATTAGCAGCCTTTGGTTTTGCCATATAAATATTTACTAATACAGTGGTTAGTGCTGAGTCCAGCTATAAGAGAATAAAATATTTTATTTAGAATTTTGGTTTGATGCATATTTGAAATACAGTTCCTGCCTAGATCAAGAGTGTGACTCATGAGCGGTTTAGTACCAAGGGTGGGTACGGTAAGGAAGATGAATATTAATCAGTAGTATAATCAATGTATTTTGTCTTACTTCAGCAGAATAGGCCCTCCATCCTCTCCTACAGGAGGAGAGAAAGAGGAGAATCCTGCTCTGCTGGCAGAGAATTGTTTCAGAGAATTACTAGGACGAGCAACCTATGGAAATATGAATAACGCTGTCAGACCAGTTTTTGCGTAAGTTGAAAATTCATGGAATGTCTTAAGAGATTTTCTTTATTTCATCCTCTTAATTCTGTTGCACTAAATTCCTTCTTCCTTTTGAACCCAAAGGATTCCATTCATGTTTCTTCAAAAAATTGCTCCTCTTTTCATCTCAGCTCTTTGTTGCCTGTATATTAACTCAAAGGTAGTTACAGAGGTAACTTATTTCACAAGTGAATACAATGGTTTAGATGGATTGTTGCCTCAGCTGGCCTTTTTTTTTCAATGTGAATCTGTTTATTCAAGATATGAATTTCCCATAGATGAGTGTTGCAATCAGTGGAGAGACAAACCAAGTAAAATACAAATAGCACAAAGGAATACTGTGCCCCATAAAGTTGCAATTTATGCTGCTAAGTCAAGTCCAGTGTTTTTCAGTTCTCTGCATTGGCCCTGTTGGTTCCTTAAAAATGTGTTGTGAAAAAAGCTACAAGCATTGAGATGAGTTAAATCTTCTTCTTTCACCTCTGTCAAATGTCTGTTACAAAGCAGACATTGATCTCAGTTCTCCTGAGGCACATTCCACAGCAGAGCAGGGGATCATGGCATACAGGGAGGTTTTTCAGGCTCAGTGTCCAAGTGGAGATCAGTGACAGGTGGTGCTCCCCAGGGGTTGGTAATTGGACAGCACCGTTTAACATCTCTGTCAGTGATATGGACAGTGGGATTGAGTGCACCCTCAGAAAATTGTCCAATAACACCAAGCTGGGTCATGCAGTCAACACTCGAGAGGGAAGGGATAGGGACAGGCTTGAGAGGCAGGACCTTTGCAAACCTCATGAGGTTTAGCATGAGGTCCTGCACCTGAGTCAGGCCAATCCCCAAAACAAGTACAGGCTGGGGGATGAAGGGATTGAGAGCAGCCCTGGGGGGAAGGACTTGGGCATGTTTGCTGATGAACAGCCCAGCAATACCTGGCAATGTGCTCTCACAGCCTGGAAAGCCAACTGTGTCCTGGGCTGTGTCAAAGACAGAGGGGATTCTTCCCACCTGCTTTGCTCTCTGAGACCCCACCTGGAGTACTGTCTGGCTTTGGGGCCCTCAGCAGAAGAAAGACATGGACCTGTTGGAGTGAGTCCAGAGGTGGCCCCAAAGATGATCAGAGGGCTGGAGCACCTCTCCTATGAAGAGAGGCTGAGAGACTTGGGGTTCTTCAACCTGGAGAATAGAAAGCTCTGGGAAGACCTTAGAGCCCTTTCCATGCCTAAAGGAGGCTACCAGAGAGCTGGAGAGGGACTCATGGTAAGTGTGTGTAGTGGTAGGACATAGGGGCATGGCTTTAACCTGAAAGAGGGTACATCTAGATTAGGTATTAGGAAGAAATTCTTCACTGTGTGGGAGATGAAGCACTGGCACAGGTTTCCCAGAGAAGTTGTAGATGCTCCATCCCTGGAAGTGTTGGAAGGCCAGGTTGGATGGCGCTTTGAGCAACCTGGTCTAGTGGAAGGTGTCCCGTCCTGTGGCAGAGGGGTTGGGAACTAGGTGATCTTTATGGTCCCTTCCAACCCAAACCATTCTGTGATTCTGTGGAGGTTCATGTGTTCTCAGCAGAAATCTTTGCAGGAAGCTCTGCACTTTCAAACCCTGGCTTTTTCTGGGGATGAGAAGAGCTGCTTTCTCCTGTTGTAGATTTTTCCAGTGATGCTCCTGTTACAGGAATATGTTCTCTTAGATGGCCTAGTTCTTCCCACAAATATCAAGTATTTTATTCATAAACTGAAGGACTTTAAAGCTACCAAAAGCCATTTTCAAGTTGTTGCTGTTAAGAACAGAAATTGCAAAGGAAGGTCGGTTTTGTATTGAGGGCAGAAAACTTTTGTAGCCCTTTGTTTTTTCCCCAGAAAGCATTAAATACAAAGTACTATGCTATAATCTTATTTTCCAGTATGTATCCGTTATGCCAACCTGATAGAATTTTAAATGTTGCAAAGTTGAGTGTTTAATTAAGAAATATTCATTCTTTCCTGGATTTAAAATTTGCATTCCTCAAATACCTGCCACCAGAGTGAACAGTTAGGTGCCAAAAAGTCTGAATGGACTATTTGGAACTATATTGCAGCTGCTTTCTTACGACTTTTAAATTCCTTTGATGGATTTATCACAAAACTTTATCATTTTGTGCAGTTACTGCAGTCTTTTGTATCATTTTAGACTCAGGGAGGTTTCCTACAAATAATTCCCGGTTCCCTAGATGAGACTTAGTGCTTTGTTTGGGATTTGAGAAGTTGTCATACCTGCTTTTCCTGTCGAAAATCTAAAGCCTGATGTATTCAAAGTGTGTGCACCTCAACGTGCCACATGCTGCACTGAAATCAATAGATAATGACCAGGTGCTCAGAATATATATCATCTCTTTTATGAATTGGCAGTCTTTGTGGTCACTGTTTTTGTGTTCATTTTGAGGAAGAGTTGCAAAATGTGTCTTTTTAGAAATGATTGCTCTAAAGCTTTAGTATTTTTGAAGAACAAGAGATGCAGAAAATGCCATTTCAAGCTGTTTTTCCTAAACAAAAAGGGAGTGGTGTATCTAATCAGCTTCACTTTGTGGGTGAGCACAACAGATAGAATGAAAGTTTGAGATAGTTAGTCTGTTGTACTTTATCAGAGTGAAAAACATGACTTAGCTTATGATTAGAAAACAGTTTCTCCTAACAATTTTCAACGATTTTACAGCTTTTAAGAAAACTGGAGAAATAGGTAAGGCCCCTTATGTTAACACTGAAGGTGCAGGTTCAGTTCCCCACTGGAAGACTTGCTTCACGTGGCACTGGAATATCAGGCAACGTGGTATCACCTCCTTGCAAAACCGAGTTAATAAGGCTTCTGTCATCATAAGACTGAGTGTGTTCAGTGACTGAGGGATTTAAATATAATGAAGATAGTAGAAATCTGAAGTCAGTCTCCTGATACAGGTCTGGATTGACCTTAATTTTCCTTGCCTTTGGTAGAAAATTTCCATGGTTGTAAGTGTCTTTATATAGCTAAATACTCTCAAATAATAATTTTTAATGAAATCTGACAGATCACTCTGACAAATTGCTTAATGAAAGTAAAAAAAAAAAGTTATATTAACATTACCTGAAAAAATTGTCACTGTCGTGTCAACAGTCAGAAACTATTGAGACTCACTTAGCATGAATTTGCAGTGGTGAACAGATTAGGCAGATTCAGAGAGAATATAAAAAACTTCCGAAGTGTAACAGCTGTTTATCTTACTGTATTTCCTGTCTTGTCAGTTATCACATCCTCTCTGCAAGGGTTTCAAATACTAACAAGACTGGTGCATGATGCATGAGCAGATTATTTTATAAATTCCCATACATGCACAACTCAGTTATGCTTTCTAATCCTCAGTATCAGTCTGTCATCTGGCACTGTAAGGATTGCTTGCATGTGTAACAATGAGGGGGAGGTCAGGGATCATTAGTGGCTCTCTCTCTGTAAAGTAATTTGCATGATTGGTTCTGCTGTTCCTTTTAAATTGAGAAACCCACTTGTGCACAGTTGCCACATACATACAGCAGACCTCAATGGAAGGCAGCTTGGCATTTGTTAATCCAGCAAAAAAAAATGTTTTGAATCCTTACTTGGATATTCTTCATTGAAAGAAATGTAATTTGATAGAAAAAAAAGAGTCAAGGTGTGACTTGATTTTAACGAAGTCAATGCACGTTGCTGAAAATACCCTTTACTCTCTTTTACAAAAACAAAACTACATTGAATGCCCTCTGTTATGATCAGTAAAATATGTCACCTACAGTAATCTAATACTGCTGCTCTTAGGAGGAAAATTCTAGTACACAAAGTATTCTGCCCATTGAGCTGTTACACTGATCTTTAACCTAGGCTGTCATCTTCCCCCTGCTGTCCTCCCATCAGTTCATCTACCTGAAGCAGCTAATACTTGGCCTTTCTGGAAAAAGAAAACGGGATGTCTTGTTTTGAGAGGAATTTTTTTTTTTTTTTTTAACATGATGTAGGATGTAGTTGACCATAATCTACCTGAATGGATCTTTGGGGCAGATAAATATGAACTGTCAAGGCTAACAGAGAACATATGCTGCCCTGAAAGATTAAGGGATCAGTTCCAATCAGGAGAAAATAGTGGAGAGTATGATTTTGTATTTGATGAGACAAAAATAAAATAGGTTAGCTGAAAAAAGCTATCATGTACAAGAAACGATGGACTGTACTGAATTGATATTAGGGAGGGAGAAGACAGGAATAAATACATTATGAGCCTCTGTGCCGTAAAGGACTTGAAGAGGTGATTTTCTTTGTTTTTCTACCCCAAGGCAGGATTAAATATGCCAGTGCATTTCCAGTGTGCACAAGAAAGGCAGCTGTCCCCAACAGGTAGTCAGGTTTGATATTTAGTAATGCAAATCTCCTGTTATCTTGACAGGCAAACACCTTTAAAATCTCTGACATTCTTTCCTATAGGGATTTCTGTTAAAGGTATGTAATGTGTCAAAATGGCAGTACTTTTTTTTTTTTTAAGCTCTGCAGTGAACTGCAAGACAGTTTAGGGCACAGGAGAGTGTGGCTTTGTGTCAGATGGTTTAAACAACCTTGAAGGAGATCTGTGTACTCCGCTGGGTCACTGTGCTGGGAGCAGCTGCCCAGTGAGTGAACTGAGACCTCCATATTCTAGGCAGTGAAGGTTTTAAGCATCCAGTCAGTCTTCCTGTGTTCAGAGCACTGACTCCTTTCACCTGTAGGCTTTTGAGCTTGCTGTTTGAAGCATCTTTATGTGTGTCCTAAGTTCTTCGAGAAAGGGCAGAGCAGTAACGATTCTGTAGCTGAGATAGCTGTTTAGAAACACAACCTAAATTCAGTTTCCGTTAGAAAGTTAGTTTGTTGGTTTGGCCTGTTTGTTTGTTGTATTTTGATGAATTTGTTGTGTTTGGTTTGGGCTTTTTTGAACCTAAATCATACCAATTAAAATGCATCCAAAATTACCTTTTTTTTTCAATCTTTGAGATTGAAAAATGCAGTTATTTTTGTCATGCTTTTTCAGATACTCAGATCTCCTTTTTGAAAAAATTTATGTGCCCTATTCGTAGCTTTCAGCATAGTGCTTAAGCAGAATTCTTTGTGTTTGCTTAAAACTCTGACAGAGTTTTTCATTTGTGGTTCCACTCCCATTTAAAAATAAAAACAGTGCATTTACCATACAGATTCTGTTTTGATATTTCTTGCAGAAACTTTTGAAATGCTTCAGATGTAAAGGTGTATATGCATAAAGAATAGCTTTTTTTTGTTTTCCACATATTTTATGCATGAAACCACTATGAAAAAAAAAAATAGTTCTTAGAGTCTCTGTTCTGTATGGAACATTTAGCCCTAATTATTTTGTAGCTTGCGATTCAAAACCAGTTATTTATCTTCTGTAGAGTAGAAGTTTGTCACAGTGTTACAACATCCTCATCTCTCACATAAGTGAGCATCAAATGTCACATCCATTTTTATGGGTGCGTTTTGTGTGGAAACAGCATATTCTTAACTGCATCTCTTTGGAGTGATGAGGTTCCTTAGATTTCTGGAACTAGAAGCTCAGGCATTTCTGTTTCAGCCACATGTATTGTGATCACATCCTAAACTTTGAAAACAAATGTTTTTCTGAAGCTCTAGATTTCTCACTGAGTTAATAAGTCATTGTTTAGAAGTTGTATGTAAGTAAATAATCCCTTTGAGGTGAATTTTGAGAAAACTCTAAGATACCATTTGTTATATCTGCAAAATGTCATTATTTCAGGTCTCTTAATTTTTACTTACAGACATTTAGACCACCATAGACTGTGGGATCCGAATGAATTTGCTGTTTCGTGCTTTAAAATCATCATGTATTCTATACAGGTAGGATTTTCTCCAGCCTTTTTTTTCCTTGCATACATGTTTTAAGCACACGAGAGAGGTTTAAATGGTTCGCCTTACCATGATAGTTGTAGACAGTAGACAAAGTCAAAGAATCCAGAAGATCCCTTATAATAACTCCAGGGGCAGGTAGTGCAGAGGTCCTTCAGCAAGCTCCAGAACAAGAACTGGGATATCTGTACTGATCTGACATTGTGCTTGACAAATAGATCTCTCAAGTTGGTTGTTTCTCTGTGCCAATGCAGCTCTGCTGCTTTTACAGCTGAAGAAACCAACTTCACATGGAACTGTGTTGTGCTCAAGATTTTTACTAGTGAGCAACCTGTATTGTGGCCTGAAGCTGAAGGAGGGAAGGTGGAAATTGGATATTAGGGAAAAATTCTTTACTGTGAGGGTGGTGAGGCACTGTACAGGTTTCCCAGAGAGGTTGTGGGTGCCCCATCCCTAGAAGTGTTCAAGACCAGGCTGGATGGGTCTCTGAATAACCTGGTCTAGTGGAAGGTTCTCTGCCCATGGCAGGGGAGTTGGAACTAGGTGATCGTTAAAGTACCTTCCACCCCAGACCATTCTTTGGTTATATGATTGTCTGTGATAAACATGATCAAAGTCTGATTCTTTGGTTGTGTCAAACAGACATGCAGAAGATAAAGTCATAACATTATGGATTTGTAGAAGAAAGCTGAGTTTTCTCAGCATTTATGTCAGTGGTGCTGAAGTCCTTGAACTGCAGTTAGCTCAGTGAAGGACCATTTCACACTTCCCCTGTGCTGTTGATGTTCCTGGATATTTTAAGACTGTCAACTTTTGTACACTGGGCTGAACGGACCTGTGTAGCTTCATCTGTCGTGGTAGTTTTTTGAATCCGTATTTAGTCATGAATTGATGGAAATTTTGATAAATTTCTGAATGTTGCAGAACAGCAACATGGTTGTGACTATAGCTGAGCAGTGTATGAGTTCATTCTCATGAAAGTCACAGATGAAACTTTTCTGTCTGTTTTTATAGGCACAATATTCCCATCATGTCATACAAGAAATCCTTGGACACCTTGATGTCCGCAAAAGGGACTCACCACGAGTCCGTGCTGGCATTATCCAGGTTCTTTTGGAAGCAGTTGCAATAGCAGCTAAAGGATCAATAGGTAAGTTGTATTAAATTCAAAGCATCAGGTCAAAGGATAGATTTGCAGGGTGGTGCTTATTTTTGCTCTGGTTTCAGACTGAATGAAAGCACTTATTTTGGGAAGTTTTTGTATTTACTCGTTTTTTCTCCTTAGTGCTGATAAATTACTCAAATTTACTTAATTAGTTGTTTGACTGTTATATAACCCTTGTATTGAAAAACTGAACGAAAAAATTGTGAAAGGCAGGAACTCCTGTTCAGAAGTTCATGAAGTCTGAGAGAACTGTGTGTGACTACAGAATGTCAAGAGCACTGTCGCTTTGACACAGCTGCTGTGACCTGAGTGGTAATATGGGAGTTGAGTAGAATGATCTTTTGAGAAATTTTACCTTAATAATTGTGAAGCAGCTGAAACAAGGTGAAATATGTAATTTAAGCATGGTATAGTTCCTTGAAATAAGGAAGTAGGTAGGAAGATATGTACACACATGTGCTCTGCTGCTGAGTTTTTTCGGTCTCCTGCTGTAATATTATTGTTCTGCTTCATTAGTTTTAGTCTGAGCTTGTCCTTTCTCTTTATACAAGACCCACTTGCATGCACAGACCTGTAAAGTCTTTTACTGGGTGATGAAAAGAGTTCATTATTTGATCCAATATATAGAACTGGATTTTAGTAGCAGGTTTTGAAATAACTAAAGTTCATGGGTGATGCTTAATTTCAGCAACCAGTCCTATTTTTTATCTGAAACTTGCATGGTGGCTCGATTCTGGCCTACAGCTGTTCGCTCATTCCCCTTTCCCACCTTCTGTCTTCATTGTCGTCTTCTGAGACAATGTAGACAGAAGGTGAGAAGTCTCATGGATGAAGATAAAGACAATTTCATGGGTGGAGCAAAAGCTGCATGCACAGGATAAAAAAAAAGTTACCTCCATCCTGGCCAGACCCAGTACACTTGATCAGAATGGATTATGCAGACATATCTGATTGCATTTCCTGATTCCAAGTTAATTTCTAAAGCATCAAGATGTAGGCACACTTCAAAACTTCATCCCTAGGCCTTACTCCTCAAACACTGAATTTCGCTTGGGTTTTTTGTGCTTACTCTGATTTCTTTCGAAAAGGGGTTGAAAAGGTGTTTTCATTTTCTTAGGGCATCTTTCCCTTGACAGGTGCAATCACTGTTATTTGTTGTTTCCAGGCCCAACAGTTCTGGAGGTGTTTAATACCTTGTTGAAGCACTTGCGCATCAGCGTTGACTTCGAGCTGTGTGACAGGCGCAGCTCAGTGGGAAGTGCCGCTTTCAGCACGAGCTCCAAGGAGAGTGATGAGAGGATCGTCCAGAATGCAATTATTCAAACAATTGGTGAGTAATGACAGTAACACAGGCTTACTTAAAATCTCTCCTGTTTTCCCCCTTCCACAGTGAGGTGGTATTGGACCACTTTGAATCCAAAAAGAATAATACGAAGTGTGATATCTCTGATTGTATTTGCCTCATTCTCAGGCTCACTTTATGTGTTTGTCTTCTGAAAGGTTGTTCTTTTAAATACTAACTAAGGAGATAGGGAAGAAGCTTGATAATAATTAAAAATGTTGGTAGACTTAATAATATAACTAAAATTTAATTTATATGGCCCTTGACATATAGAAATAAATCCCTACCTTTGGTATAGAACTAATATTAGTCCTTTTATGAAAATCATATTGCAAACAATCATATACTGTAATATGTATTTTAATAGGTGCCACCTGAAAACTTGTAGAAACAAATGTTAAACCAGTAGCAACAATGACACCTAATGGCCGGTTGTGCTATTACAACTTAAGTGCTTTAACGGACAGCACTGAAATTGGAGTAAGATATTCTGTAAATTATTTTGTTAGACTAGCCTCTCCCCTTTTCTCAGATTTCCTCTTTATGGTAGAGATATTATATATTGCACTGCATTTATGCCTTGAAGCTCTCTGGAGCAGTAGCAAGTATGTAGGAGATTATTTCTCAACATTGTAACTCTAAGTTAAAATGTTAAACCCTCATAAAAAAAACAAACAAACAAAAAACAAACAACAACAAAAAAAAAAACCACACAAAAAACCACACACACACAAAAGAAAACCAAAAAAAAACCAAACAAAAAAAACCAAACAAAAACAAAAAAACCACACACACACACAAAAAAAAAAAACTGGTGGAAGCCCCACAACCCAACTTTTTAAAGTAAAGCTTCTTTCTATCAAAGTTTGCTCTGTACTATTGCACAGTAATAGAATACAATATCTGAAGTTGGAAGGGACCCATAAGGATCATTGATTCCAACTCCCTGCTCCTCGCAGGACTTCCTACAACTAAACCACATAACTAAGAGCATTGTCCAGATGGTCCTTGAGCTCTGTCAGGCTTGGTGCTGTGACGACTTCCCTGGGGAGCCTCTTCTAGTGACCAGCCACCCATTCAGTAAGGAACCTTCTCCCATCAGAGCTTCTCCTGATGCAGCTTCATTCCATTTCCTCGTGTCCTATTGCTGGACACCAGAGAGAGCGGATCAGCACTTCCCTTTGCCTTGAGGAAGGTGTTGAGGGCACCTCCCAGCCTTCTCTCCTCCAAGCTGAACAAGCTGAGTCATCTCAGCTGCTCCTCATAAGTCTTGCCCTCAACACCCTTCACCCCTCTTGGATGTCCTCCTCTGAACAGCCTCTTAATAGTTTGGTGTTCTTATATTGAAGCACCCACAACTATGGACTCAAGATGGGGCTGCCCCAGTGCAGAGCAGAGCGGGACAGTCACCTTCCTTGACCAACTGGCAGTGCTGTGCCTGATGCACCCCAGGACATGGTTGGCCCTCCTGGCTGCCAAGGCACCCTGCTGACTCACACTTAACTTGCCATTGACCAGGAACCCCAGGTCTCTTTCCATGGGAAATGTTGGGAATAACAGCATTATCTCTGTTCCCCTCCCTGGGCGCAGTCCCACAGCTGTGGCCATCCTGCCATAAGAGCAGGGCCCAGCCTGCAGTTGGCATTGGGGTGGCAGTGTCGTACTGGAGCTTTGTCTGGGCAGCTGCCTCAGTCATGGGGGCTGCAGAGCTTAGAGAGGCCACGGCCTTCTGTGGGTAGAAACCATTTCTCCCTGGTCCATCTGGCAGAGCTACAGCACCCTCCTTGTGTGCCAACTGTTGCTTGCACTCCCTAAGGGATTCTTTTAAGGCTGGGAGAAACACATGCCTAGTGTTTCTCCTGGCTCTGCATGGATGGGCCCCTTCAGCCATTGTGGCACAGGCTGCAGGCTCCAGGTGGGTGTTTCTGCTCCCCTGAGGTTCGTTTGGTTCAGGAGACACCCCCGTGCACCTTGTGCATGTGCACCTCCCTGGAGCACTCTGCTTCCCGTCAGGAGCTGCTCGCATCGTCAGTCGCTCAGTACAGCGGCAGTCATATGTAACACCTGTATGTCTGGGATTTCTGTCCCCTCCATCGCAGTGTTTAATGGAAACTTAACAGACAAACGTAACAGCACTGTGTACCATGAAAAACACTTCCAGCTCCTCACTAGTTACAAATTAACAGATGCCTCATATTTAATTTTTAAATGGTATATTTAGAGGAGGATAAAATTAGAAAGCTTGAGGATTCAGAGTTAGAACAAATGTCGCAAAAAGGCTCTCTAAAGCCATTCAGCAGAAATCAACATGTGAGATTGTGGCCCAAAACAAATCATAATTTTATTCTCATCTTTTTTGACCTTGTTAATATATTCCTTGTATTTATAAGGCTTTCCTTATAAAAGAAGGGCCCTATTTATCTTATCTTCTGTGATTTCATTCTATTTTTATTTAGGATTTTTTGGAAGCAATCTCCCAGATTACCAGAGATCAGAAATTATGATGTTCATTATGGGCAAAGTACCTGTTTTGGGGACTTCACAATCAATGGATACCAGCCACCTTGGGTTTGTATATCATACATCTTTAAATTTCTAAATAAAATTTAGATTTTAGATTCTCAATAAAGTGTGAAGTGAAAAACATTAAGAAAAGGGAAATGCAAATCGTTACTCATTAGGGGCTGTATTTAAATGCTGTGCAGAACCAAGACAAGCACAGTGCCAGCAACATGAAATCAGCCTACAGACTTGATACTGATAGAAAATACCTGATTGGAATCAAACTTATTTTGCACTAAAACATTTCTTCTCTCCACATCTGTACAGATGTTTCCAAAATTATCCGGTGAATGTTGGTTAATTCCGTAATTTCTTACATGTGTGTTTTGGGAATGAGGGAAATTGAACTATGACTACATTTTTGCAAATAGCTGTATAATTTTCAAATGTTTTTTGTTTTTAATATATTCTATTCAGTCTGACTTCAGATTAAGAAATAAACTTCAGAAATTACAGTGAATTTGTTTTAAATTTTCCCTATTTATGTAGAAATAGGAAAAAGTCATAGGTGGTCACATTTCTGTAATAAATCCATAATTTAAAAGTTGCCATACACTGAAGTAATTTTTTCCCCGTAACGTGAATAATTATGTTGAAAAGACTGTGCTTCCTCAGTATTGGGTAAGTCACTGAAGAGGCTGCAGCTGTTCTTTCCAGATATGCATGGACACTTTGCACCACATTACTGATCCCCTGCTAGATTAAGAAGGAAGTCATTGCCGTTCTCCTGGCTTCTTGGTAGCTTTTTGTACACTACTGTGCCCCTGCAGCATGGGATGGTATTCCATGGAAGACAGAAATCTGTCTGTGCCAGGCAGTTATCACTCATTAGGAAGGTATTTAAAGAACAAATCCATGTAAAATCCTGTACTTGGATTAACAGTTGGGGGGGGGGTGTTTTTTAGCTACAGAATTTTCCTTTTATGGCATTCTGTGTTAACATGTGCCTGAGTGTGTTAGTATGATGTGCATGTGTCTTTCTGAATAAAGCAGGTGTTCTGACTGCTCATACAGTCTTGCATTGCATGAAATTTTGCTCTCTGCTACCTGAGGCATTTGAATGAAATAATAGCCAGGATTATAGCCCCTGTAGGTGGAAGTTTCCACTGTTATGTAGGGACCAACTCCTGTGAAGAGTTTTGCTCTTTCTTTATACCGTTGATGCACAAAGTGGTTTTGTACCTTTTTTTTTTTTCCCTGAGAGAGTCTCTTTGAATGGAGCAATTTATTCCAAGTGCACTTTTATCTCGTAAGATCTTGCAAGAGTAGTGACTATATACCATTAGCTGTTTGGCTTCTTTTAGTACCAGCAGTAGGAAAATGGAAACAGATGAAGAACAGGCTAAGTTGTGTTCTGTGTGCCTTTCTGTAATGCAAAAACTGACAGGTCTTTCAGTTTTCCTTACTGATTTTGCGAATAACGTTTTTCCAGTCTCAGAGTTCTGGGGTCTGATTTAAATAAGAGGTCTCCTTGTTTCTCAAGAAGACTCAATTACACTTTAATTCAGAAGAAATCTTGGGTGCTGATGCTTGTGAAAAGAAAGTCAAGCTTGTAGTGGTTGAACGTTTTAGATACAAAGATATTGCTAAGTGAAACACTAGTTTTAGGTCTGCTTTACAATATACAATTTACTGTTTTCTTCAATTGCATGAACTCCATTTTTTAAGCCTTTCTGTAAATCTCTCTTTCAAAAACATTTAGATTTTGCACCTTAGTTGGAGTTATTTGCCCTTTATTTATGATCATCCAGCATCCTTTCCAAGACTGCTGTATTCACTTGTAGAAATGCCGTTGTTAGAATGATGTCTAGATAATATTTCGAAGATATGCAAAAAAACCCTAATTTGCAACTTTTTTTTTTTCCTAATTACAGAGATTTGGGAACTAGGAGGATTCAGATCATGTTACTGAGATCTTTACTTATGGTAAGCCTTTTGTGCTCAGTATACTAAGTTAAAAACACACAGTGTTTCACTTTATTTTTAGGGTTTATTTTTCTATATTTTTACACATGTAAGTACAGTATAACAACTCTGGATTATGAAACTATACATACATTCCTATTACAAAGATCTGTAATTCTACTGCGTGAAATTGTGGAAGCATTTTCCCAACTTACATTACAAGCAGCTCAAGAAATATTCCTCCATCTCTTAGAGCACTTTAGTGAATATCACTTATAATTGGATCTGCAGATCCAAAAGAACATCATAGAGTAGGTTGAGTTCTGCCAGCAATACTGGCAATATCAGAGTGAAATCACTTTTGTCTCAGAGCCCAGAAAAGCGGTAATTAGTAGAATGGACATATTTTTAAAACCATAGGAGTCCACGCCTATCTCCAAGACCTTAAAACCTCAGTCATTGTTGTTCTTTCCTTCCTAATATTTCCCAAGTTTCTTGTAAGGTATGACTGAATGTTTTATCGCACATACGTTTTTCAACTGTAAACCTTTAAAGAGTATTTCTGGAAATAGACACAGATGGTAAGAATCAGAAAGTGGGTAGTAAAGGAGACTTGCCAGTAGAATCCTGGCCTGTTTT
Organism: Oxyruncus cristatus; assembly: GCA_013399855.1. Taxonomy (NCBI): domain Eukaryota; kingdom Metazoa; phylum Chordata; class Aves; order Passeriformes; family Cotingidae; genus Oxyruncus; species Oxyruncus cristatus. The sequence continues at coordinate 1,501,554 of VXAY01000602.1, read as the reverse complement.
GTTGCAGAAGCTGAAAACTGTTTAGTCACTGAAGTAGGGGTTACAGTGTAAAGAATTATTTCACAACTAAAGCAGAAGAATACCTCCCTGGAAAATGAGCTTCTATCCCTGCTTTGACATGAAATTTGTGTGTGGTCTTAGGCAAGTTGTTTAAACCATTCTTCGTTTGTCCAAATCTGAAATCTTAGGCTGTGGTTTGCAGAAGACCTGATCATTCACAGTTGCAGTGTAAGGATAGAAGCCTTGTTAGAAAGGGCCTCAGGTGGTCATTTTGCACATTGTCTCCAGAAAAGATAGACTCGGGTATGTCTAAACTGTTCCTGACATTATTTATCTCACCAGTCCTAAAGTTCCATCCAAGTCAGTAAGAATTGTTCTAATGATTTTGGACACGGTATAGCCTAAGTATGCTTTAAGGGATTCAGGTTGTGCTCTTGGAAGGAATTTAACATTTTGGACACTGAATTTCAATGTGCATTCTCTTTAGAATATGAAAGTAAAATCCCATCATGGCACAAAGGTCTGACAGTGAATGTTCTGAGTCTTAATGAGTTACTCAGACATTGATAAATATTGTGAAAAAAATGTGAGCTTTGTACGTCATGTATTCTTTACAAAAGAATAATATTCCATAAAATAATTAGTCTGTTGTGATGCATACACACAGGCAGACAAGTTAATGTTAATAGGCAGTTGAAATCTGGCACTTCATTAAAAGTGTGCACTTACGTTTGCAGCCTTGCTGCTTGTAATATTAGTCATTTTCCATTTTCAAAATGATTGATTGGATACCTTCATGTGCCCTTGTGCTCTTCTGCCAGCCCCTTTGCTTTGAACACCTTCCATTATGCTGCAGACACAGTGCTTGCTCACATGTTGTGGTTTAACCCCAGCAGGCACCAGGGACCACCCAGTCACTCCCTCACTCTTCCCCAGAGGGATGAGGGAGAGAATCAGAAGGTGCCAGTGAAAAAAGTGGGTTGAGATGAAGTCAGTTTAGTAAGTAAAAGAAGAAAACCAAGAGAAACAAAACCCACAAAAAAAGAAAAACAAGTAATATGAAAATAAAACCCCCACCCAAAACAAGTAATAATAAAATAACACAAAACCCCCACCCAAAACCCAATTGCTCATCACAAGCCAGCTGATACCCAGCCAGTCCCTGAGGAGTGGCAGCCCTTGCAAACTGCCACCTCTTTTGTTGCTTGAGTTGACATATTTTAGTGTGGGATATCCCTTTGGAAGCTCTGCTCAGCAGTAACTAAATCAAGCCTATGTTATCAGCACTGTTTTGGTCACAAATTCAGAACACAGGAGCATATGTGCTACTATGAAGAAAATTAACTATCCCAGCCAAAACCAGCACAACACAGTTCATATGTAAAAGGGTATGGAATATGTATAACAAAGATACAATTATTAGGTAAGCCTTAAACACAGTAATATTTTTATCTATTATAATTAAATTTTGAATATTTTTTTCTCCCCTCATACTCGATACTTTATACTTTGCAGTTTCCGAATCTGTCTTGGTTTTGAAATTCTAGTATTCTGATAACCTCCATTTTAAATTTTAAACATTTCTTACTGCTGAAAATGTTCAGCTAATTAATATTTGAATTGTCAGGTAGAAGTTTACTTTTCATTATGTACCTACAGAGTTTGCTTTAATTAAAAGTAATTGAATGAGGCAAGTCAGAGGTAGTGTTAGTTTAACAAAAGAAAAAAACCCAACGCCATGGTACCAGATTTCTAAGAAAGTGGTGTTTATTGCAAAACATAATGTAAGCAGCAAAGTAGTATCAATAAATGTTTAAGGTGTACATATAGGGTCTGACTTCTCTTTTTTAATTCACTTGAGCTTACTCAGTACCATATGTGAAATGAACAGCTCATAGCCTGAAATGGAAAAATCTCTATTGTAATTATTATCATCTTCATTTTATGCCCTGCAACTTTTCATAGGCCATTTAAAAAAAAAAAATCAGAAATCATACCTTTATTTCTTCTTCTGGGTATCTTGCTAAAGGAGGGATCCTGAGAAACAATCCTTTTAACAAATGAGAGAGTTAATTTGAAAATGCGTGTTGGAGTCCTTCCAAATCCATAGTGAGGTCAGGAATTTTCAAAATTAATCCAATACTTCAATTTGAATCCACCTTTCAGATGCCAAAGCAAGCCCACTAAAAAGTGAGTGACAAATGCAATTAATTCTTACAGTGCGGTAGCAACACACGTTAATTTTACTTCCGACAACGAACAGGTGACTTCGGGATACAAAGCCACAACAATCAGTAATGCACTTCCTCCCCCGTTCCTGGATCCGTTACTGTCTCCTTCACTCATGGAGGACTCTGAGCTAAGGCAGCTGGTCCTGGAAATCCTGCACAACCTCATTGATCGGCACGACAACAGAGCGAAGCTCAGAGGGATACGGTACTGCTTTTTGTTTGCTTTGGCCCACGTGAAATTCCAGTTTAATATCTGAATGATAATTACTGTTGATTTTTAAATACTTTTGCTGATGTGAAATTTTAATGTACTGTTGTGGTAAATGCGCAGTGCACAGTGTCTTTTATTGATGGCAAGCGTTTTACACGTAAGCCTCAGTGCTCATACCTTAAATAACCATTTCAAGTATCTGCTAGTTTAGCTGTGGAAGACAGAATGTGTTATTTTATGTAGAGGGAAAAAGAATACGTGGTTGTCATAATTCTGTTTACTGTTCTTCCTCTTCAACTGAAATTTAAATATCATTGTTAAGACTGGATATAATTAAAATGGAAATTGCATCAAGATTTGTTTGAATAGTTCCTATATTTCACATCCTCTTCCTTTTCAACTTTTTTTTACTAAAATGATATTTTTCTTACGTTTGTAGAATAATACCAGATGTTTCTGATCTAAAGATAAAACGAGACAAGATTTCAAGGCAGGATGTGAGCTTCATGAAAAAGGTAATAGAGTGAAACATCACTTTTCTATCTAGAAATAAAGTAACTGAACCAGTTCTTTTGCTTTTCTTCTACAGTTGTATTTTTGCAAGAAGTTGCAAAAATCAGTACCAAATGATTTTAATCAAATTAGAGTGATTTCAATGTTGAGGTGCTAGAGATGCTTTAAAGATGGTTCCATGGAATAAGATTGCCATGTATGTCTTCAGTGAACGCTTTTGTATGCATGAAATGAGACAGAGAATTAAAGGAATAAAAAAGGATAAAATACATTTTGCACACATACATACACAAACAAGTACATGATTAACCAATATTACCACTACTTTCTAACAACAGCTTCTTTATAAACACAGTACTATTCTTTTTTATGCAGAGAATTGCATGAATACTGCACTGTGGTCAGATGTTGGCATTTATTTCCTGTTGAAATATTAAAAAAAAATAATTGTCCATTTGTGAAAAGGAGGAATCTAAGTTGGCCGTGCTTGGAGTAAAGAGTTGAACTAGAAGACCTTTAAATATCCTTTCTGACTTGAAGTATTCTGTTATTTTAATACTCATTTTTTCTTTTATGTCTTTTATAGCATGGTCAGCAGTTGTACAGACACATCTACTTAGGCTGCAAAGAAGAAGACAATGTCCAAAAAAACTTTGAACTGCTGTTTACATCTCTAGCTCTTACCACAATTGAACTGGCCAACGAAGAAGTGGTTATTGACCTCATTCGATTAGCTATTGCCTTGCAGGTATGAGGCTGAGTTGGTTTGGGGTTCATGGACTGACAGTTTATATTTGTAATTGGATATGTGGGTTACTTGTTTTGTTTGTATATTGATCGTCAAATTGGAAATCTCATCATTTGGTCCAAACTTCATTGATCCACTAAGGAAGTGCACTTTGTATGTGCCACTTATTAAAGGGGAAGCTCCATCTAATCAGTTTTTTAACAAATTCCTACAGCATGTGCTGTTCAGGAAAAGTAGCAGATGTGGAAATTTGTTGAAACGTTTCTTAGAATCAGTGATATTCGTTAGCAGATTGAAAAGGTGTTCTTACAACCTGTCATTTTGCGTCAGTGTTCTGTATAAAAGCTATGGACTGTCCTTGCCTTGGATGAAAGCTTTTGTATAATGGATTGGTTGGGAATATTTGTCAAACCAAGCTATTTAATCTCACCTTAGAGTAAAATTCTCTTAGTGTGTTGATAGGCTTTATTCCTTAACATTTCCTTAAAAAAAATCATACATTATCTCATACTTGCATACAGTCTTTAGGGAAACTGTCAAACTTACTAAGTTGGTCTGTGTTGAAATCAAAGCATTAAAAAAAAATAAAGGAGTGTTAACATGTGCCCTGGAAATTTGATGAAATCAGGCTCTGTATTCCCAGTTCTCTCTGTCATTAATCTTGTTCCCAAATGTGCATCTGTATTATGAAAACTAGAAATGCAGTGTGCATCCTCAATTATAAAATATGTCACTGAACCAAATCCTTACTTGATGAAAATGACATTATGAGTTTTACTAGAGCAAAAATAATGTAGTCTGAATAAACATAGAAATGCTAATAAGGATTAACTAATTCCCTTTACAGTGCTGTATCTCTGACTCACATAGGTGATCTTTGTGATTAAACTGCTATTTCTAATTTTCTTCAATAAATGTTTTGATCAGGAGGTGGTAAGTACAAGAGATTGCCAGTTATTAACCTGTACTTCCTTTCTGAGAAACAGAATTTTTAGTTGAGTAAATTTATTTCTTTTCATAATGATCGAATCTTTTAAGCTCTCTAGCTTCAGATCAATATATTCATAGTTCAGGAGTGAGCTAAAAGACTAGAATTTTAAGAGAGAGGGATCAAATGCTAAGTAGTAGCAGATAGTCATCATGTGTCAGGTAGTGTTACTTATAATAATTTTGACTTCCATATATTCAGGACAGCCTGTTAACTTTGGAAAGCATAATGCTATCCCTTTTATTTCAGGACATTGCCATCATCAACGAGGATAATCTGCCAATGTTTAATCGTTGTGGTGTCATGGCATTGGTTGCAGCCTATCTAAACTTTCTGAGTCAGATGATTGCAGTTCCTGCCTTTTGTCAGCATGTCAGCAAGGTAACATATAATGAAATAATTCAAGTAATTTATGACAGTACACATTCTACTGTAAAATGGGTAAATAACTTGTGCCAAGTAATTGCTTATGATGTCGTTCTCCTATATTTGTGTCCACCGACATTTTCTTGGTCTTCAGTCTCTGATGGCATTACTTGCTGACTCTGAGAGAAGACTATTCTGTTTATAATTCTAAAAGTATAGCATTTTTACTTTGTCTATAGTACTATATATAACGGATTAAATCCTCATCTGCTATAAGACTTTACAGCCTCACTGGCTTGGGTGAAAAAGTACTGACATGTACAAGACCATGAGAACCAGATTTTTAATCTAAAGGGTGAGTTTCACAGTCTCTTTCTCTGGTTAAAAGAAATTCTAAAGGCTAATTCTATGATGAGGTAGATGTTAGGGAGGGTTAGTTATTGGAGAAAACAGCTATGAAACTACTCCCTTTGTACTGTTTCTCTTGTGTTTTTTTCAGGTCATTGAAACCAGAAGTGTGGAAGCATCTTATTTTCTCCCGGAAACAATTTTCAAAGACAAATCCAAGTAAGGAGAATGTCAAATGTCAAAATGTCAATTGGTGGACAGTGAAGTACCTCTTTTACTATTAAAATTCAGACATCAGTGAAATATGTTACGTATGCAAAAAATAATTTAGGGGTTTAGTAGTGTACAGGGTAGGCAGAAGGAAAACCCAAATATTGAAAGCCTGTGCGTGTATAGGAAAAAAAAAAGTGAGTTTCGGACTTTTTTGTTGTAGTCAGAGGTGCTTCCACCCTCACAATATGATGCTTAGTGTGCATGCTAATACAGCCAGATGCATTTTCACTGAATCACAGAATGGGTGAGGCTGGAAGGCATCTCTGGAGGTCATCTGGTCCCTGCTCAAGCAGGGCCACCAAGAGCAGACTGTGCACGACCACATCCAGGTGGCTTTGGAATACCTCCAAGGATGGAGACTCCACAACCCCTCTGGATAACGTGTGCCAATGCTTGGTCACCCTCACAATAAAGAACTGTTTCCTGGTATTCAACCAGAACCTTCTTGTTTCAGTTTGTGCCATTCCCTGTGGCCCTGTCACAGAGCAGCGCTGACAAGCGTGTGGTCTGTGGCCTTTCCACCCTCTCTCACTTAAGGTGGTTGTAGATATTGATAAGATCCACCTTCTTTTCTCCATGCTAAACTGTCCCAGCTCTCTCTGTCTGCCTTCATTGGAGAGATGCTCCAGTCCCTTAATCCACCTTAGTTGGACTCCCTAAAGTAAGTCCATGCCTCACCTTCCCTGGCGAGTGCAGCACCTGACTCAATAGTCCGGTGTGGCCTTACCAGAGCTGAGTAGAGGGGTAGGATCTCCCTCAACCTGCTGACAGTGCTGCTACTGATCCAGCCCAGGATACCTCAGTCTTTCTTGCCACAAGGGCACGCTGCTGGCAAATGGCAAATATTACTATTGCTAGTAATTATAATTACTATTAAATTACTATTGCTCTCTGGGTTTTTTTTTTTGATTTAACAGAGACCATTTTCTCTCAAAATGTAGCAAAATAGGTGAGGAACATGTTTCGGATAGCCAGTAAGTGTTATTTAAAATAATGCAGAGGTGTTGAATAAACTAATTTTGGGTGTATATTCATTCCTAAAAAACTGAGCAAGCTTTATTTCTGTCAAATCGTTACCATTAGTTGCTCACAGGCATTGGAAAAATATTTTCTGTAACCAACAAATACCTATTTGTAGACAATAACTTCAAATGTGTATTTTGACAGTCTTCCAAAATCCTTAGAGAAGCATGAAAAGGACTTATTTTTCCTGACAAACAAGATTGCAGAATCATTAGGAGGCAGTGGATACAGTGTGGAAAGATTGTCAGTTCCATATGTACCCCAGGTAACAGGTAAGTGGGGATTAGTAGCAACACTAAAAAGTACCAGTTATTAAGAATGCTTTCTTAATGTTTTGTGTGCCAATGGAATTAATGTGACTGCTTGGCAAAAAAAACCTAATCAGATCATTTTGTCTTCTCAGGATGGGTTTTTTCTTTTTCTCATTAGCTACTCTATGAAACTGTAAAAAGTTTTAACTATTTGTGCTTTTAATTTATTTTTTTTACCTTAAAGAAAGGAAGAGGGGCAGAAAGACCTTGAACCCACTTTGACTCTTTTCAATGAAGTCTTTGCTTTCAAAAGACTACCTGTGTTAATTTGAGAATATAGAAGCCAGCATACTTTATTCTTTTTATGTTAACACTGAATGAAAGATACTCCATGCTTTTGCCATATGGTCTTGTGCTGAGTTGAGTAATTTGCCTTAGATAAATTCTAAATGAACAGATGTTCATTTAGTCTAGAATGGGATGTTTTCCTCCATTAGATACCTATGCAAGCTTAGTGTCAGGTAACAGTAGAAATGCCTGAGGAAGGTTTATGGGAGTTCCAGCTACACAGGCTGTGTGAATAGTGTGTGGAGGATGACCAAGTATGTGACATTATGTGCTTTTGGCTTTTAATATATTTTCAATAGCCAGTTGAGCAACTCACTCAAAAAATTGTTTGAAGAATTCGTTTTCTTAACAGTGTGTGTTTTGTGGCTCTCTGTAACCAGTTGCTATTGTAAACAGACTGTGGGACACACCAGCCTGAAGCGTGGACCTTTTTAAAGTACCTAGCAGAAAAATGTGATTTCTCTATTCTGTAGGTCACACAGAGAAAGAACCATAGTACAAAGGGACAGCAAATGCCAGATCTGTCAGTCTTGCAGTCTGATTCAGAGACATTGCTGCCTGCTCTTGAGTATCTTTTTTGGATAGCTGCTATGGGAGGAATTGAGTTCTCCAGACAGCACATGTGGGTTTGTCCCAGATGCTAGCAGGCACACTAGTGATGTGTTCTGACACAGCTACAGTGTCTGTGTTTTCTGTTGCTGGTTGTCTTCTTCTGGAAAGGATAATGTTCCTATCCTTGACAGATTACTTCTTCTGGCATCCAGAAAAACAGTTAACATTATATTTTAGTATTGGCAGAAGAGGTAGCCAGCAAGTAAGGAAATGTTACTGGCTTTGAGTGAATGAGAACGGAATAAAGAAGATAGACTGGTTTGAAATGTGTGTTAGGCCTCTTCTAGAAACTGAGGTGTATTTGTGCCCAAATGACCTTGTTAGGATTTTCTTGGATACACTGCTGAAAATGCATTCCTACACAGGAAGGCATTAAAGTTCTGACAGCAAGCTAAGTGAGTTTAGCTGCAAGTATGTGATTAACTGCCTCTACAGGTTATGAGAAATTGCCATATTTAATCCTAAATTTTAGCATATGTGAGTCAGATGGGTTTGGGGTTTTTTGTAATTTTTTTTGTGAAGAGCAGTAACAAAAACCTGCTCCTTGTCTCTTACCATAGCTGATAAAATAATTAATTTCTAATCCTGTGGAATATTGAGCTTCCAAGGTTTTCATTTAACTAAATCAGGAACAAATGGATATTTTGGAATTCCTAAGCTTTTAATTTTTTAATGCAATGAAATGTTTCATTTCTGCAATTAATATTATAATGTTAGAATGTAGTGTTTCAAAAGAAATCATTAATCTTAGTAAAAAATGAATCCATTTTAATGTATTCCTGTTATCTAGGTTGAACCCAAAAAGCCAGTAAATATTTCATCCTGGTTATTTATGGTATTTCCCAATATCAGTGACACAATGCTTAACAATGGCTTGTAGACATAATTTTGTCATCGTGTCTTTATTTCTTGTCAGTTTGAAAGACATTCATATCTGCCAATTTTTTTATCTGCCTTTTTCTCTTCCTTACTTGGGGGAGGGAGAAAACTGATATTTAAATGTACATTTAATCTTTTTTTTTTTTTGTCAGTGCATATATATATATTTTAATTCACTCTATTTCCATCAGGCAAAAAACCTCATAAATGCAAACACAAGTCAAAAGGTAAAAATGAGTCGTAGGTCAGCCTGCTGTCCTGCTGCCTGTGGTGTCTCTATAGGCTGTGCACAGTCAAAAAATGCTTTTAGAAGGCCTTTAGATCTTTAGGCCAGAGATTGTGTTGTACTTGGTGTACTTAGTGTTTCCTTATGCTTTTTTTTGTTTATCTCCTTGATATACCTGTAGCAATGTTAGCTGCTGTGAGGTTTACCTTTGTGTTTACTCTTGATTTGAAACTCTACAGTGGTAGCTTCCTGTTTTCTTTTCCTGAGCAGGTAGTAGGGCTAGAGGTATCATTTTTGTGATGGTACTAATAACATCTTTGAATGACATTGCAAGAACTTGTAGAAAGTTGGAAGAAGCTCTCAGTTGTTCAGAGAATGGAGAGTCATGTTATTCACTGGCTGCTCACAGGATAAACGTCTGTTAGCAGAACATGTGTATCTGCATATGTTCTGCCTGCATCCCAGTAGCTGTGTGCATCCCACCAGGACTGGGCTTAGACACTGTCTACCCACCAGCTGTCTCCTGGTTCCCAGTCTCCCCAGTCACTGGCACCTGAGCATGTAAGTCCTTCAAGTCCCACAGCCCCAGTCCAACTGCTGGTACAGATCCTCCTTGCGCACTGTAATGCCCATGTGCATGTCCGTGGATTCCAGTCAACCCCCAAGGCTCCATGGTCTTCCTGAGAGCTGACCTGGGCCTCCTGGTCTATCCAGGGGCCTGTCCCTCAGGGACCCACAGAGCTCCCCCCACAGTCACCCCTCACCCCCCACTCCCAAACCACTTGGCCTACTCGCCTGCTGGTCCAGCTTGATGTTCCCTCATGATCACATGGGAATCATGCTGTGCACCTTTGCTTGCTCCAGACCCCCAGGCCTCTGACCTGTGGTCTGACTCCAGTTACTGTGCTCAGCCCCCCACGTACAACCTGCACAAAGAATAGAGTTCCTAACCTAGGAAAAGATAGACCTTAAAGATCACCTGGTTCCAACCCACCTGCTGTGGGCAGGGACACCTTCCACTAGACCAGGTTGCTCAAAGCCCTGTCCAACCTGGTCTTGAACAATTCCAGGGATGGGGCAGGCAGTTTCTTTGGGCAGCCTGTCCCAGTGCCTCACTACCCTCACAGTAAAGAATTTATTCCTAATACCCAATCTAAATCTACCCTCTTTCATCTCAAACCCCTTGTCCTGTTCCTGCATGCCGTTGTGAAAAGTGATCAGCCAGTGAGGTGGATGCAGAGAGCTGGTCCTGTTGCCCCATGGTGTGAGTGCCACCCTCGGGCCATGGAGCCAAGGCTCCTGGGACAGGCCTTCCAGGGCTGGGGCGCTGGGTGTTGGGGCTGTGCCTCTGGGCTCCTTTGTGTGTATGGAGATGAGCTTTGTATCATATAACAGAAAAAATGAAAATTTTCACCATTTTTTACCCACTTAATATGTTGAAATTAGATACAAATGGGTATTTTTCTCAGTCAAGTACAGTGAAGCATCCATTACAAAAATGATTTCTATCTAAAGTAGCCCCAAAAATGTACCTTGTGGTGTTTGTGTGTCAGATATAGAGAGAGCAGCAAGATGGCAGCAGAGATGTAGTTTTGTCTTGTGTTTTCTTTTGAGGGCTGAGGTGCTTTCCTCAGACTCTGTATATACTGGGTCATGTACCAGCGAGCCATCAGGGATTAAAAATTAAGTAAATCCTTCAGAATGCCACTTCAGATGCTCAGGATCTCTGAGAACCTGGCAAATATAGCCAGAATTCAGGTGTTTTCCACTAATCTTGTTCTTTCACTGCCTCTTGATCTTAAAATGACATTTCATTCATATGACTTCTGAAAGTTCTTTCTTGATTTTTAAAAGCTGAGGATGTTCAGCTCTGCCAGAATGAATTCTGTTTGTTCATGCTCAATATTTGCACAGCAAAAGCACTTTGCTAGAATTGGTTTAAACAAAGCTTGCAGAAGAACCAGCATAAATTACCTTGTGGTGGGGGAATTTTAAATCCTTCTCCCAGTCTTAGTATCAAGTACCTGTAGGTGCTTCTAACTGTCTGCAGTGCAAGTCATCAGATAATAGTAGCCAGGTCCAAATGGCTTGATCTTGGCTAAAATCTAAAATGTGACATTGCAATTCATGGTTTTGTAAATGAGATACACAAAAGTCAGACCTCTTGAGTCTCTGTTTGTCGAAGGATCCTCATGACATGTCTTAAATGCATTTTTACTGTTTATTAAAATCTTATGTTAATATATAAAATGTTAAAAATGAGAAAAGATTATTGCTGCACTGCCTCAGGAATGCAGTCACAGAAGGAAAATCCATCAACTGATGGATGGTTCGATCATAATCTGCTTATGCATTAATGAAATTGTTGTGCTCCTTTTAGTATCAGCACAGTTGGTCTTATTCTGACAACTTTTTAGGCCAGCTGGACCTGCTAAAATCTTTGTAGGAAGTGTGAAATGGAGAGAATTTTTTTCACCCAGTAGATTTTTAGACTCGCTGAATATGGTACTTGTAGCAACAAGAATAAGGAAGAATTGTTGTTCATTTCCATTCAGAAATCTATTTCTTCTGTTAATGAGTCATCTTCCAAGAAGCCCTTTCCTGTTTCAGAATACCTTCAGATTAAAATCTTAATATTTAAATTTCACAACCAAGAAAATAAGTTCAGGCTTTTGTAAAGAACTCTACAGCTATGTATCATCATGTGTGTGCTGTGTTATTTATTATGCACTTGAATAAGAGCTCATCTCATTTTTTAAAATTCTGAACTTTCAAGGGAAGGTTGGCAAGATCTGGGATGGGAGGGGAAAGGGACAATAAAAAGGTTATTTTCTTTCATATTTAGTAATTTAGAGCCTTAACTGATCATTTTACAACAATTCAAATGATAAAATGTATGATTGTGTGTTAAATAGGCATATGGGAGCAAATTTGCATCTCATGGGTAGAAATGTTATTGATCATGTTTCAAGTGTTACAGAAAAAGTGAGAGAAGTTGTTTTTCTGCTAGATGAGGACAGACTCTCCAGGAGGAAAAGCATTGTGGACACGGTGTCTCTTCAGGTGGATATTCTGCCTGGCAACAGCACAGAGGATAAGGTATGAAAATCCCAGAATATTTTAAAGCAGCATCTTGGAAGGAGAGCGGGAATGCAAGTGAAGTTTTCTCAGAAAGTCTAACATCTGATTGTTCTAGTAATGTAAATACTTCAAGGGGTTGATTTTTTTAAGTTGTGTTTGCAGAAATGTTTTGTCAAAAACACTGGTGCTGGTCTTGCTGTATAAAAATGTCAAGTATTTTATCACTGTAGTTTTCTTACAGATAGTGCTGCAGAATATGGGGTAGCAATCCATTTACACACTGAACAACTGATATTTTATGAATAAATACTCTAAAATGTTTTATCTGCATTTTGAGGCAACCAGTAAATTCCTGCATCTGTATTCCTGCATCATTTGAAGTATTTGAGAAACTTGTTCATCAACATGGGGCTGAGAGATGTAAGACCAGAGAGATGCAAGACTAGTGGTTGACCAGCTGTCTCTGAGACAGCTGTCTCTCTTACAGGTGAAGACTGGTCGGGCTCTGTGCACCACAGTGTTACAGTATCACTGTTCCCTTCCAGAAGAGTTTAGCACAGAAAGGATGAAGTAGCAACAAAAAGATCATATGCAGGGTACAGGACCTGATGCTAATTATCCCTTAGGAAGACTACCTTATAATAAAAATTATCCAACATCTTTTGACACTTCATTTGAAGTATTTCTTAAAATAAATTTCTACTTCTACTGAATCTTTTTCAAGGTTCTGCTGATTTGTATTAACCAGATTTCTGCTGGCTGAGTGGAGATTAGCTGTTGAAATTGTTTGTTCCTCAGATGAAGTACAGATAATTCCTACCTTTGGCACCTTCAAGCACAAACTGCCTAAAGGCATGAGGCAGAATATGTGGACTTAGTCAAGCTGAGTGCTAGTTAAAAATGCAATATTAAGCTATTGCAAAAGAGCAAGCTTCATTTTAGACAGAAGTGGTCTATGTTTTTGCATGATTGTTATTATCATTAATTTCAGCTTTGTGCTGATGGTACCTCAGATGATATTTTGTGTTCACTTCTGTGCTTTAGCAAGGATGCAGATAAAAGTTCATGAGAAAGAAGAAAAAAGTGTTTGAAAAATAAGGGAGACAATCAGATCTCTAGCTTTCTGAAGAAAGTAAATGCTCCTTGCAGGATTGGGGGTGTTTGACATTAGTATTCATTTTATGATTATGTATTATATGTGGTTATATATGATTGAACAGCTCTCTTGAAAGTAGAATTAGGTGAATGAAGCTTCCAGATTTCAAATTATTATGCTGATATTATATCAAGCATTGATATATAGACATTTTTTGAAGTGGTTGTAGTGGTTGCAGATAAATCAAAATCTTTTTATGGGTGCTCAGTTTAATGTGGTCTTAATATGGTCCAGTGTCTTGGATAATGAATTACTTTCTTACCTCTTAAAAAGAAGAATTTTATTAATCAGAAACACAGGAGGCAAAGTATTCCTCCCTTACTTGCTTTATGATGTTTGTTTACAACGCAGAGGAAAAACTCTTGATCTCTAGCCACATCCACAAATATTTGACACAAAGGGTGTTTCACTGTTTATTAATTAATCTTTTATATATTCAGAGGTAGAGAATACAGTGCTCATGTAGTAAAATGACAGAAAAGTATCATTTACAGCTCCATCTCCTGAAATAACACTTAAGTAAAAAGGAAACAGCTACTTCTGCTGGCTTTTCCCTTTACATTAGCTCAAGCCAATTAATTAAAAAATTGAAAGAGTTCAGAATCTTCTGAATTGGATGAAGTAAATTTTTACTACCTTGCAGATCTCTTAAATCATATTCGACCATTCTAAACAATTAGTGTTGATACGGAAAAATAAAAGTGCTGCCTATTTACGTGTTTGAAGGATTGAAGTGAGGTGGTTCAAGCCAAGGAACCGTGTTGTATTCAGGTGAACACTGTTCTGCCACCTAAGGCATTCTCCCCTAATATCATCACAGTGATTTCACTGTAAATATATTTACTGGTATAGAAACTGTACAGAAACTCTAGAGCTGTAATGAATGGAAACGCGAGGATCTGTGAGCTGGAGCTCTTCAGAGAAATATTCGTGCATCTTTGGTAATTTTGCAGCCCCAAGCAGTTCCTAATGAAGTACAGCAAATGGATATTCATATCACTAGATGAACAGATTTTCTCAGTGCATCAGACATAGCTTGTTATGAAGAGCCCTTTAATTCCCGTGTTTATGGCATAAGAACCAAATTATTTGGAGCCCATAATGGTACGAAGTTAGACTAAAGCAATAACCATTTTCCACTCTACACTCCACTACCATCTCTTATATTAGCATCACATTCCTCAACGAGTCTCAGGAAGCAGTTGCTGTTATTCATAACAGTTGTTTAAGAACCCAGTACTTAGACTTTACAGTATAGAAATACTACAGCCTATTCCTGACCCAAAGGAGTGTTCTGACAAAATTCAAGTCCTTTTCCAAAGTATAGTTGCTATAGAGCATCTTGACTAGAATTTGAAAAGTTTTCCTTCACCTAATTTGATAAAAATTTCCTCACTGTTTGCAGTGGCTTTAAAAATGTGAATTAGTGATCTGTTGTCTGTCGCAGAAACTCCAGATAAAGCCATTAGAGACTTGTAAGGCAGAAAAGCTCTGGCCATTTTGGCCTTTTGTGTTTTTAACATTCCTTATTTTTTAGAAGCTTATATGTTATATGTGATGATTATGGGTTTTCTTTCTTTGTGTTTAGATTGATAATACTGAAGAAATCACCTTTGAAGCTTTGAAGAAGGCCATTGGTAAGATTTGTTACAGATGTGTTTGTGCAGAATAGTTCTCAATTACTATGGAATTGCTAGAGAAAAAGGAGTGGCCAGAATAACATAATGAAAATATTACATTTGTTTCTCTTCAGCTAGTAAATTTATCTAAAACTTCTGAATTTCTGAAATGATACCTTGATAATGTTAATGAATTCATTTTCTGAAGTTAATGGGACAGAATGAAAAGCATCTGGAAATGCCTGTCATCTATTAAATTTGCCTTACAGGCCAAGCCATAAATAACATGAGATTTGCAAGTTGTATTGAATGATTATTTGTAAAGCAACTTAAATATTTTTTTATGTATTAGGATTTTAAGGTCTTCGATACATTCAGGAAACAGATTGTAAGGTACACATTGTGGACTTCAAAAACACTCAGATTTTTAAAAAAAACATATTTCTAACAAGTGACCCAGCTACAAGAACACAGACTTACTCAGATTCCTTATTTCATATTACTGTAAGTAATTACTAATTAACGCTGTCTAGTCCACCAAAGTCCTTTTCAAAATATGGATTAAATGTTGGTGTTTTAAACAACAGACAATAATTTAATCTGTCAGTCTTTCAAATGTGCCTAATCCCCGAGGTACTTCAATTCATTGGATGCTGGAAAGTTCCAGCTGCTTGCAATTTCACTCAGCCTATGGAGGTTGGACTCGCTTTTCCCAAATTCTAATAGAAAATTCTGGCCACCTGTCAGCATGATCATGTGGGGCAGGATACTTCCTTCTTTTCTCTTGAGTCTGAACCAGTGTGCACACAAGTGCAGTCTTGATTCCAGGCAATAAAGCAAAAGGGAGTCTAGATGTACTCATAATTAAAGCACATAGTAAGAAAGGGGCAGAACTGGGTCCTCAAACCAGCTCCCTGAAATTTTATCTGCATTTCACTTTAGAAGCAGAATGATGCTCACTTGAGAATGGGTGCATTACTTCAAGCACAGTGCTTTTTCTGCAGTGTGCATGTGAAGGTTTGTATCACTTATACTTGATAAGCAAAGATTGAATTTGTCTCTATTTTTTTATTATTCTTTTAAGATAACAATGGACTCGAAGAACAGGAAAAGGAAAAAAGGCGTCTTGTGATTGAAAAGTTCCAAAAAGCACCATTTGAAGAAATCGCAGCTCAGTGTGAAACCAAAGTGAGTTTCTGGAAAATGTTATACAGCACTGAAGATATTGATGTAGGCATTAATGGGGATGTGCTGGCTGCAGGTGATCTATGTTGTGTCACTGCTGCTGTTACTTCTAAAGAAGTTCAGTTCTTCGTTTTGTCTCCACTGTTATCAATGCTGGGAGATTCCGGTAATTTAAAGTGTGCTTTTGGTTGTTCCTAGACCATTTGGAAAGGAATGGATATCTCATATACTCTTCACCTTAATGTTTTCCTTGCTGTCTTGGAAATCCACATTCATAGTCCGTTCCTATTTCATTCTGGGGTAACTGGAGCAGTATTTACCCCATTACGTATTTTGAACAACTAAATGTATTTCAGGTTTGCTAAACTCCTGTCCGCAACAGCAGAATTTGCCATATAATTCCTGGTACTCCAGGACAGGCTCACTTAATCTCAAATGCATCTTCAAGGCTCAGAATCCTTTCAGCAGTGAGAAACTGGGACAGGAATTGCTGCGTGGATTTTCATCTGGAAATGCAGAACACACTCACTGAGTATGGCCCGGCACATTCATTGGAGCTCAGTTCAATACATAGGAGTTAATAATACAATTTTAATTTTTCTTCCCTAGGCAAACTTGCTTCATGACAGACTTGCACAGATACTGGAACTCACCATTCGGTAAGGCTTTATGCAGGAAGAGTGTCATGAGTGAAAAATGAGTTATAAAGCACTTGTGGCTACTTTCAGTTGGTTATGTCATGGTGTTCTTAAACACATGTGATAGGGAGAGAATAATGGGCTTAACTGTGTGCTGTGGTTGAACCCTGGTAACCGTTTCAGTGTCACACAGCCACTGGCTTACCTGTCCTCAGTGGGATGAGGAAGAGAATTGGAAGGGTAAAAGCGGGAAAACCCATGGGTTGAGATAAGAACAGCTTAATAGGTAAAGCAAAAGTCCCACATGCCAGCAAAGCAAAATAAGAAATTCATTGACTTCCCATGGGTGGGCAGGTGTTTAGCCATCTCCAGGAAATCAAGACTTGTTGGGAAGACAAATGCCATCACTCTGAATGTCCTTCCTATCCTACTTCTTTCCTCAAAGCTCTTATTGATGAGCATGACACCACATGGTCTGGGATATCCCATGGGTCACTTGGGCTCAGCTGTCCCATCTGTGTCCCCTCTCAACTCCTTTCCCACTTCCAGCCTTTCCAGCTGCTGGCACAGCGGTGTGAGAAGCAAAAAAGGCCTTGCCTGTGTGTAAGCTCTTCTCAGCAATAACAAAAACATCCCTGTGATATCAACACTGTTCCCAGCACAAATCTAAAACACAGTCCCAGACCAGATAATGTAAAAAAATTAACTCAATCCCAGCCAAAAACAGTACACTGAAAAAGAATACTCTTCATCACTTTGATTTTCCTCTTATTTTGAATCTTTTTGGTAGTGGAGACTCTCCAGAAACCATGTCATAGTGTCTTACAGTCTTAAAGTATTTCTGTGTCTATCAGTAGTGTTGCAGAATGCTGTTGTTTTCCCATTGCTGCATCTGTTTGAGAATGTAATTCGATATTGAGCACCCAGAATAGTACATGGCATTATTACAGAGTTGTGCACATTCATTGTGCAGAACAAATAGTATTTATTAGCAATAAAATGCATTTGGATAGTTCTGTAACATCAGTGAAACTGATGATATAGAAGAGAATACAAAAATTCCCAGGGCATGGTAATTTCATTAGAATTTCAGGACTAGGATAAAATACTCTTGGTTGGGGGTGGGGGGATAGTTTACTCTTGTTTCTCAGCTATTAGTATGTGAAATTATAACAAAGCAGTCCATATAATTATAAATTACATATATTGATTATGCTTCTCACACAGTCCTCCGCCTAGCCCCTCAGGAACGATGACCATTACTGCTGGACATGCTCATTACCATTCTGTTCCAGTCTATGAGATGAAGTTTCCAGATCTTTGTGTGTATTAAGTGTCTTCTGAAGTCTGCTGGACATTATTTAGAATAGAGTACAATAGAAAGAACAAGATGAGTTTTCAAATTTTATTGTTTACTGTATCTAAACTAAGTAATATATTGATGGACATGAGCCAAATACAGATTACTTTAGCCAAATTCATGAGATTGTCTTGAATTATTTTCTTCTGTAATGTATTGTAAGTTAGGTTTTTCATAGATTGTGTTGATTTGTTTTCATATTTAACTACATGTAAAAGTCAGATATAAAACTTGTCTTGCCATACAGGTGAATATTTCAGTTACTGTAGGAATTTGTGTTGCTGCAAATTCCTTTAATTGGAGATACTGTAACTGAAAAACCTGTTAAATTTTATTTTTTTTTTCCCGTTTTTGTTGGTTGGGTTTTTTTTCTCATCTCCACCTCAATTCTTTGTCTAACTAGAATGCTTTTGCCTTGCTTCATCTCATTAAATGTAACCAGTGGAGCACTACTTTAGCTCCGTTTTGTTCATACTGTCATAACTAGTCAACTTGTTTGGTTTGGATTATATGGGAGAAAACCAATACCTTACCTGTGTTCAAGTACAAGGAATGAATTAATAGACACTTGTTAAGTATTTTTTTGATGCATCACATAACATGCTTTTTAGATAGATATGCCCAGTATATGTCCTGTGTTTCTTGCTAAAAGTTTAATGCTTTGCATAAGAGAGGAGAAATCTCCTCTCAAAGCAGGAAATTGTGCAATATTTTTCATGTCTTAAGGTGTATGGTTTACAGACTGTACTTTTGAAAACATAGTAGTATTTTACTGTCTGCTTTAGTATAAATACACGAGAGATATATTTAGTATAGCAGAAAATAAACTGAGGGCATTTTAAATAATAATAAAATTATAAATATATTCTCTGTAGTTTATTACAGCTTTATAGTGATATTTTAGAAATTGAAAGAAAACTAAATGAAACCATTTAAAGGTCAAGAATTTATTACATATATTTTCAAGCAAAAGCATTTTTAGAGATGCATCTCTGTGTTTGTTTTTGTTTCATTTCTCAAACCTTTAAGGTAACTTTCATAGGTTTATGTATCTGAGCATACTATTCAAATGTAAATAAAGTAAAACTGATACAGGAAGTCACTGACATTTGATGATAATCACCAACGCTGTCTTTATGACTTACTAAATTCTGCAGGCAAAAGAGAAAAACAGCATTCATTGATGCCATGAATAGTGAGATTGAAGTCCCTTAATCTCTCTGAATCTGACTGAAGCAGCACAAACATGAATGAATGCTCTCAAAAACCTGTAATAAATGTAGACATTTAATTTAGCCAGTGGTTTGCATGAACAGTGATCAGGCTGTGAACAAAGTGATCTAACTTCAGTTAGCCCTGCTTTGAGCAGGAGCTTGGTTTAGATGACTTTCGGAAGTCCCAGCCTAAATTAATCTTTGATTGCATAACTCTACCATCTGAAGGGTTATCAGCCCAGCTAATTTGCTGACTGTTTGAAGCATTTGCAAACCCATTGTAAGAAGGATTTTAAGTTTTTTGAACTGTAGTCCAGTATTCTGCTGGACTACTTTTAAAAGCCTGACGTGACATAACGTCAGAGAAATATCAGCTACTTAAACCTATGAGGCGACATGCTGAGACTTTCAGAAGGCATTCACAAAGCTCAAAAGGTAATTGAGACCTTCTTTTCAGTTTAACAGTGCAATCACAGCTGTTAGTGGATGACGAAACAGCCCCTTATCTACAGCATTCCGTTGCGATTTTTACTGCTGCAGCGTATCAGCCTGATCAGACCACAGTCTACACATAAATAGGACTCTAGCCTTTAGTTTGAACTTTTTTTTTGTTTGTTTGTTTGTTTTTTAAGGTAAGACTAATAGCTTTTTGGCCTGTATTAAGAGTGTAATTTTTTTTACAGTAAATCTGACCTAGGGATACAATGTAAAACATTTCTCCACTCTGTCATTTTTTAAGAATATCACTCTGCACTTTTGTACAGAAAGAAAATAAGGAGTCTAAGAAATGAAGAATGTACTTGTTTGCACTCGTGCAGTATGAAGACTGTGCTGTAAATACAGGATTGTTTCTGTGATTGAATTCTGTTGCATGAATGCTGCATGTGAAAATAACTAGTTTCAGCATTTCATTTTCTGTTCTTTTTATGAGGTATTTTTCATTTATGCTAATGGTTGGTTTCCATGTTTCCAGTGTTTAAATGAGCTTTGTTTGGTAAATGCAGGTGTTGTGCAGGTTTTGTGCAGGGAATGAAGAGCTTGTAACACTCTGCATGTTCACGTGATATTTAATTTCTTCCTTTCTGGAAATTCAGGGAGTCTGTAAGTTGGTAATTGGTTCACTTTGGCCTTTTGAGACATATGGGAGATGGGAGAGACTGTAAAATGTATTGTTTTGGTAGCTATTGGTATATGTAGCTAAAGAATGAAACCAAAAGAATTAAGAATGCTGTGTGTTGTACAGTATGAAGCTGCTATGTTTCACTTCTTTATGTTCTTCATACAAGTTGCAGAACTTTAAAAGCTCCTTATGCAAACTGGTCCTGTTTTATCTGCAACATTTTGAGCACTGTCATAGTGATTATAAATTGGTACCCAGCTGATTAAGTGTATTCCAGCTGTTGCTTTGGGTTCTCTTTCCCACTATGTCGTTTTGAAAAAAAATACAGCTTTTGTAGTGGGTCACTTTAAGGTAAATTAATTCTGTGGTAATTTCAAAAGATAGAAATAGCCTATTGTCCAAAATCAGAGTAGGGCGAATTTGTCTGTTGTTCTGATGGTCATATATTCTGTACTGTACGTAATGAACCAGTTTCAATAAATGTAAGAACACACTGTGCAATCTATATTTAAGCAATAAAATAAACCAAAATTTCAAATTAATCTTTTCTAAGATGTGTCAGTTTATTTTTACTGCCCACAGTTAAGATATCAATTACATCATTTTTTAGCATTTAAAATAGACTTCATTTTACACACCATTTTACTGGGTTTTGCAAATGTGATAGTAATAGCAACGGTTTAATAGTAAATAAATGTAATATTTTAATAATGCTGCAGTGCTAAGACCACCAGAATTTGGCACTGCAACAATACAAAAATAATTTCCTAATAGCAAATAAGCTTCAAGAAGATAAATAAATTTTGGTTTTCAGACCTCACTGGTTAAAAAACCTATTTGGTTTGTAGTGTCAATTCTAGTCACTTGATATGATTGTGTGTTTTCTTCCCCTTGTTTTGGGGGTACACTCATAAAATAAATCAGGCTGGAAGGAACCCAGAGTCCTCCCAAGTGATTGGAGACTCAGAGCTTACCTGCTGCTGTTCCTGCTTCTCCTTGAGCCTTGTCCTTAACACAGTCTGGGAGACCTTGCCGATGGGAAGGCACAGCAGAGGTTGTTCAGTCTCTGTGCTGGGAGGTTTTTCAAAACCCAACTGGATGCAGCCTTGAGGTACCAGGTGTGGCCCCTTAACTGACCCTGTTTTGAGCAGAAACTGTATCACCTCTGAGGTCCCTTTGAGTGCCTCAGCTGTGTGTGTCTGCGCTCCTAAACCACCCAGCTCCTTCAGCAGGTGTCCCACAGTTTGGAATGGGCTGCCCAGGGAAGCAGTGGAGTCACCATCCCTGGAGGCATCCAAGGAACGACTGGACATGGCAGTCAGTGCTCTGGTCTGGTTGACAAAGTGTTGGTCGGTCACGGGTTGGACTCAATGATCTTGGAGGTCTTTTCCAACCTGAAGGATTCTGTGAACTGAGTGACAGACCTTATCTACCTGGACTTGTGCAAAGCATTTAACACTGTCCCACGACACCCTTGTCTCTAAACTGGAGAGACATGGATTTGACTGATGGCCCACTTTGTTGGATAAGGAATTGGCTGGATGGTTGCATTCCTGACTCAATGTCCCGGTGGAGACCAGTGATGAGTGGCATCCTCAGGTGTTGGTATTGGGACTGACACTTCTTAATCTCTTTGTCAGTGACATGGACACTGAGATTTGAGTGCGCTCTCAACGGGGTTTCAGCCAACTGTGCCCAAAATCTGTGCAAAATATGATGTAAAGTGACTGTGAGAATGAGAGGAGAAAGAAGAAAGCTATGCTCAATGTCTCTTGATCTGCTTGACATTTTTCTATTATTTTAGCACTGATCTCTGAGAATCAATAAATACAGCTAATCATAGCTAGATTATTTAAGACTTCTCTTTATCAACACAATTCATAGGGTAGTAATTACGGCACAACTTGGGTGTTAAATTCTTCTTGAAGTAAGAGATACTGGAAAAAAAGCGCAAAGGAATTAATGACAACATTGCCTGAATAACAGTGAATTTATATTGTAATTTCTCAGTTACTTGATTGATTCAAATGATCCATCCCTATCTCTGCAGTCAGAAAATTCAGCATCGTGGAGTATGTGCACATGTTATTTGTATAACCATGAAGTTAATACTGATTTCTAATAATTAGCAGAAAGGAATGGGGTTTTGTTTTAAGGTTCAGTGTTCAGAGCAGCAGCACTGCTCTCATCAGAGAAATGAGCTGGTGATCTAATTGCTCGGCAGTGCACTTCATTCACTTGTTTAAAGGCCAGTTTTTCCCATTTCAGCTCATTATCTCACTTTTTCATTGCCATCTTACGTTATATTTCACAGCATTTATAAATATTCATCGCTACGATAAAAGGCTGATGAAAGTTCCAGTGTAATGCGGATCTCATCCTTAGCATAGGGCAAAAGTGGGCATTTTGGAGCTGTAGTGTTTTGCTTCAGTTCTGAGGTGTCCTCTTTCTTTACAGCATAAGGGGGGACTTAATTAAAATCTTGTCTGCAGATAGAATTTCTCACATCACTTGGCTGTCCTCTCTGCCTTCCCTTAAAAAATGTCATTTTATTCTGTTGTGTTTTTTCACTAGTGCTGGTGTTGTAGCCACTGGGATCCAGTGGGATTCACATGTCTAAACACCTTTGGGGGTTTATTTTGTTTTTTTTGCTTTTGTGTTTTAGTTTTTCAGGGATTCTTTTGCACTGCACTAAACCTTTGCAATTTGAATGTAGGAAAAATACTGAGAGGTGAATAGCACCAACCAGAGGTTTATACAATATAAACTGCTCATCCAAGAACATTCACTGGCATTTTCACCTGCAGTTCTCACACCATTCAGTTTGCACAGATCAGATGCTGGGGTTTAGGTAACTGCTGCATGATCTGGAAAAATACAGGTAGCACCTCTGTATCCAGCGTGAAGATACAGTCATTGGTCTGTAAGGAAAACTTTGGTGACAAAGTTTCAGCCCTGTAGAACGAGGTGTTAGAGAAGAAATCCAGACCTTTCAGAGCAGCTGAATCCCTGCGAAGTTCGGAGCAAAATTTTTGCTCTAAGAAATGTTAGTGAGTCATAGAATCATAGAATGGTTTGGGTTGGAAGGGACCTTTAAAGGCTTGTCACAGCCTGGTATTACCCCTCTCTCCCTTCAAGTCTGTTTTAAAGCTTGTCAGCCCTGATAGCTCATGAGCAAAGACCCTCTTTCCCCTGTGAGAAAGACAAATCCCATCTGACAGCATCAGGCCTGGTGCTGTTAGCAGAAAACCCCAAAATTCTGGCAGTGACACCAGCCATGGAGACAGATATTAATAGACTGGGTCTGTCTGTTTCTGGAAGGATAGGGCTAAAAATGACCTGTGCTCCACATTCCCTGACCAACCATTCCAAGATGCTGAAGTCTCGTGATCACCCTTGGGTTACATGTCATGACTTCATCGCCCCCCCACATGACAGAACAGAAATGAGAAATAGTCCAAGGGCCATACCAAGCTGGGAAGTTTCCTAGTGATATCCTTAACTTGGGCCCCAGGGAGGCAAGAGACTTCCCTAAGAGAAGGGTCTGTCCAGCATTTTGGACCTTGCATTCCCCTCAGAAGTGAGTCACACACAGCTATAGACAGGAATGGAAAAAGGAGCTCATTTTCAGGTAATTTACTTTAACTTTCCTTCTAGGTGTTTCCTGCTAAGCTCAGTAGAGGAAGAATGTCTGCAAAAGAAGTTGCAGTGGTTGCAGATTGGTTTAATTAAAAACCTGAAATACTTAGCCACCATCAGCAAGATCCAGTCTGAACCAAGCACACAGTTAACCAGAATCAGTCTGTGATCAGAACAGTTTTTACACGGAAATCAAGAGAAATTATACAGAGATCTTTCAAATAATTATTTGATGTAATATCTGACCTAGATAGATGGTCTGTAGAGCTGACCTCCCTACAGCAATGAGTTAATACAGCCTAACTAATGCCTAGTCTATGATTACATCATCTGTGTGCTGTGTAAGGCAGCCTGTAGAGGGTAAGGAGGAGTAAGGTACACGGTGGCTGACTGCAAAAGGCTCCGTGCTGCTTCCCAAGCCCATGAAGGTGGCTGTTTATCTGCCTCCATGTCCCACAATCCTGGAGTTCCCAACGGAACGGTGTGTCCCTCTCTTTGCTCTTCTCAATTGTCTCCGCAGTGGACCTTCCTCTTCACTGCTCTCCTCAGAGCTGGAAGCACCTGTGCCTGTTTCTGTGCCTGTTGGGGGCCTTTCATAAGGGTCACTTTGACAGGAGGGTTTCTCCTCCCGGCACTCCTGCCCATGTGGAAGTTTCAGGCTCTCGTTGAAGAAGGCAGAGGCCATGCACTCGGCCGCTGCCGTGTCACAAGCACAGAGGAGTTTCTCACATATGCTCCAGCCAATGCCTTAAAAAGAAGAGTTTAAGAATAAGTGTTTGATAACAGTTAAAATTAGTCAATGTGTGATCAAATTTTCAAATCTGGCTCAAATTTTAGTTTCCAAATTCACCTTTAGCCATCTAAATACAAGCCTGACACCAAGGTGCTGAGCAGCAGAAGGTGTGACTGGCTTTAGTTGAATTTGCGAATGTAAAGACACAAAGAGCTGACTCCTGTCTACAATTACAAAATGTCTGAATGTAATTTTCTCAACCTGACCTGGTCACATCATGCACAGTGGTGTAATAACCTTAGTCTCAACTAGGAAAAAAGCTCTATTTTAAATTAAACATTGCTAACTTTTTGTAAACTAAATATTTCTGTCTCCATACTCAGGACATGAGAATTTCCTCTAACACAAACTTACATTTTGGCATATGATCAATACATAATACTTCAGATCTGGAACTTCTCTCTGCATGACATCCCAGTTTCTTAACTTGTTCCATACAACAGCGATGAGAGAAGCAGCATCTAAAATAAACAGTAGATGTAAATACAAAATACCTAGTCTTACTGCATCCCAGAGTGCTCACAATTGTTAGTATCTCTTTATTTTCAATGCCCATTAAAACTAAGAAATTTTAAAAAATTTCATACCATGGAATTTATTTTTCTATAAAGAAGAAAACACAAACTGTTCCTAGTTATTTCCTATACTTACTCCTACTTTTTCTTCCCCCTTCCTAATTCCTTTGATGTCGTGCGTTTAACAATGCTGTTGCTTTTTAAGGGGGGTTGTTTTAATTGTAAGGCACATAATTACAATTGTGACCATGACCTAATCTGCCACGAGAAGTGTCTTCAAGTATTCAAATCTTGGTTGAAAATATGAAAACTGCATCACGACAGCCAGATCACTAGCCTTCATCTAGTCTAATTTTTCATGCATGGTCAGTCTTACTCGTGTGCAAGTGTAGGAAAAAGGCGTGTGCTGTATACCAGGTGCTACATTTAGACCTGACGTGACCCAACTATCATTAACTTCCACTCAGGGAGAGACTTTTGGTTGTAAATGCAACACTCTCAGAGGAGTTTACTTTGGTTGAATTCTCTGCATTATTCCTCACTGACAGCCGTGGATGGGCTCTGGGCTGCAGCTCCAGGAGGACTTTGCTCCAGCTCTTCTCTCTTCTGAAGGACAGTGAAGTGTGGGTGGATGTTAACTGCTCTCTTCATAAATCACTTTCCAAACCACCTCATAGCCAAGTTTCACTTGTCCTCATCCCTTTTAATATACCCTTCCTTCTGCTCTGCTTACTTCCTTTCTTATTTTAATTATTTTAATCGAGTTAGTAAGTCCTCTCCAAAACATTGACGTAACAGTAGAATGAGTCTTAGTGTCCTTAGAGTATTTCATGTGTTACATATTTAAGTGGATTTTTTTTTTCCCCAAAATGTGACCTGACTACTGATATGTAGCTATACAATGCCCAACAAAAGATGCACTGATCTTTCTTGGTCCATGGTCACCCCAATAATACCCACAGTTAGTGGCAAACACAGAAGAGCCCACACCTGTCCAGTGCATCAGTGGGGTGACCTCTTCCCTCTTGGCCACAGTAGCAACCGTAAGACTCAAATTCCTCTGGGCATCGCTCAGTTAAGCAGAACAGCATTTCTCCAAGCTGGGGCAGCTCCCTCTTAGCTCTTCCACTTCCTCTCTCTTGCAGAAAGGTTAATCGCTCACACGCTGTAAAGCAAAGTTGTTATTTGACGCATCGTGTTTTCACTGGTTGGTGACTCCCTTGTGATGAGAGAAGTATTTTCAGAGCTATCAGAAACTTTGAAAGACAACACTTTATAATATGTAAATTATTGCTCCAGTACATGAATTCTGGCCCTTAGAATTCTGCTGAGCAAGACAGCAGAAGGACAGGGAAGTACTTAAATGGGAGAGAGAGTTCCTCTGAAAATATAATTACAAGTCAAATTGGATTGCAATGAGAATACTTTGCAGTCCTTTGTAATCCTTCATAGCTAAATTTTTCTTCTGAGTATTCAGTGGCTTCTGTCTCAGCTAATTCAGCAAATACCCCTTGTGCTTGCACAGTGATAGCTGGGCAATGACCATGTTGTGCTGGAGGAAACAATATCTTCTTTTGTTTCATTTGAAATATAATTCAATTCAATCTATAATCCCTCTAGTCCAAATGCAGGAATGATCTGTTGTAGTGGCTGCTGTGGTACTGAGGTTTTGGCGTCACCATGTCCCAATCCTATTGTCTCTGTGGCTCCCCCCACTCAGGAAGAACTGATATTGTGGGAATAATTACTAAGATTTGAGAGAACTGTGTTCCATATCAGGAAAAAGATGTCAAGGGGTCCTCTTTTGAGACTTTGCCAGGGAAAGGACTTGAAGGGACTGATTGGTTGGATTGCAGGAGATGGAGGGCTTCTGTTCCCTCTGCGTCCTCCTTGGTCCCATGAGTAATCACATCTTCCCTTCTGCAGCTCTAGACTGATCCCCTGCTTCTTCCAGGGAAAACCCTGTATTACTGCCTCCAAAAGGAAATTCTGCCTATGTGCCTGCTTGAGTTTTCACTCTATCATGTTAATGCACTGAGAATGAACCACAAGGTGCTCTCTAACAGCTAATATTTTAGAATCTAATTTTCCACTTTGGTGGAAGGTTGGTTTCATTCTTCATGCCTGCTCTTTTCCAATTCTGGGGCTGCTTCTCTCCATTGGGAAGCCAAACAAGATGGATGGGAAGTCCATGATTGTGAATTTACAGCAGTGTCAGGTTTGGAAATGTCGTAGGATTTCTGGGATGTCTGAGCAGGAATGGGAACAGAATCAGAAATGGTGAGACAATGTCTCACTCTGGCAAGGCTTTGGCAAAAGGTCAGAACAGGGAGCAGGGAAGTTCCTAATATTGCTTCTGCTTCTGCTGTAAAACTTAAAAATGTGATTAAATTACTACCTACAAGCAAAAGCAAGTGGGAACATTCACTGAGCTCATTTTAGATTTTGCACTGTATGAAAATGTTCTTATAACCTGATAATAAGTAGGTGCTTTAAGTGTTAGTGATAGCACATTGGCAGAAGAGGTTAAACTGATGGAAGGTTTTGCAGATGTCTGCATCTCCTGTTCTTATAAATACCAGTACATCTGTGCTTATCTAACTGGTTTAGAGTAACCATAATCTCCATATGTAATATACACCTACTTTTAATATAGACGTAGCTGAATATTTTATCAGCTGTAATGGGGAAATAACCCCTTATTTACCTTTTCCTGCAGGTTCATTGGGTCCCCTGTCAGACAGTCCCAGTTCCAGAGCTATTGCAGAGGAATCTATGCTTGGGCCACCCCTTGCAGGACTTGTCTCTGGAGAAGGCAGATGCATAGATCAGATTTGTGAAGGCAGAATAAATTCTTCTTTCAGTGATGTATCCAAAAGTGAATATTCTGAAGCATAATCAACTGGCAGTGTTCTAAAATTTTTAAATTCATAGTGGGAGGCTGTTCAGCTTTCCTTGTCAGTTGACAGTGAGCTACCCTTTCCAGGGCAGTCAGTGTTGTGCACCCTGCATTCTATGTGACCTATCCAGATTTAGGGAGAAAATAGTATTATTCTACATATCCATGAGAACTGCTGACTCCTCAGATAGCTGTGAACAGGAAGAGGGGAGTGCTATAAATTAGGTGTAATTCATTTTTTACTTGCCTTTTTCTTTTGTCCTTGCAGATGTGCCAGCGGAAATCTTCTCAGTGGGGACAATTTTGACTTGCATTGAGTTAATATCTCCTGGGAATGAAGCTGGGGAGGTGGTTATCTCTTCCCCTGGGACCACACCTGCCATAAATCCATCTTTTTCTGAGTAAGCAGAAATAGGAAAGCAGAAGAAGACATGGAAAATAAACAGCAAGATGTTAATTTTAGATAGCTGGTCAGAGTAATATCCTCAGGCAGAACCAGTGGGAATTGATGGTCATAGAGAAAAAACATTCAAGAGGAAAATTGGAAAAGCAAAGAGTCATTTCTTCACATCCCTTGCCTTTCAGAAGAAAGGACCGTAGTTAACTAGGTTCAGTTTAACTGCTGATTTTTTTTTTTTAATTCTATTTATGTGTGCTGAGAAAAAGAACTGTGCCAGTAGCTGAAAACCATGTTGGTTGTTTCTTAATCAGCTGTACTGAGAGATATAGCACAGGTGAGATGTCATCAGATGTCATTTTCTGAGTAAATTGCTTAAAAAAGGTGACTGTTCACCTGAAGGTTCCAAAACTTGGAGGAAACAGGTGAAAGCAGGAAATTATTTGACTGATGCAGAGCTGGGTGACTGGGGGGTTTACTGGGTTGTAAACACAAAAAAATATCAGGGGGAAAATAGTTTGATTTATAAATACATTATTTTCAGGAGATTAGTTTAAAAATTAAATTGGTGTATATTTATTGTTGAGCAGGAATGTTTTGTTTAATTCGTGGATACTTAACATCCTTTTTTCTTTCTTTTTAAACCTTCTTTTTTTTATAAGCTAGCTTGTAAAAGAAAGCACTGTTATCAAATGGTTTCATTTTTTCTAAATGTCAATATGAAGAATGTGGCATTTCACAAACTAAATACTTTGAAATACGAGTGAGCTTGAGTTTCGATATTTTAAGATATTTTCTTTTGAATTCTTTGGCTGAAATTTTTAATTGGACTAAACCCAAATTCATTAAACTTGTCTCTCTGACATTCTGGTTTTAGTATGTTTTGAAAATAACCTGTCACAGGATAAGAGAACAGATTAAAAGAAATGAAAGAAAAGAAATGTGTTCTGCTAAGAACACAACAAAGCCCATGAAAGATGGCAGAAAGGGATCAATAGCCACACACTAGTCTTGGTGGCTCAGCAAGATGCACATTTTATACCACTGTGGCAGTGATGTGTTGAAATGAAAGCTATTCTTGCTAGATGTAGAAAATAAAACCAGAGTTTGGGAAGTTCTGCACAGAGAATAAATATTACAAATAATCTCCTGGGAGCTGTGCAGACCTGGAACACAATACACAGATTTTCTGATATATTCAAGTTAACGGGGGAGAACATTTAGTGATTTTGAGCAGTGTTTAGTACAGTAATGCCAAATTTCTGTACTGAGATGAAAGACAGGATACTGCTCAGTATAATCTTAGTCAAAAAATGACCACTTTCTACTCTCCATATGCAGTGTTCCTTGACATTTTTCTTGTGCATTTCACCCTACCTGGATAATCCTTTCTGCACAAAGAGGGCCACAGAAAAGTTCCAAGTCTACCAAGGTGCTCCATTTTTAGCTATACTTACTGCTATGGCTGTGCTGGAAGCACAAACACCTGTGAAAGCTGAAACAGGTTTTAGACTGGTAAAGAATTTGATAAAATTATCTACAATAAAGGAGGAGGCAAAATCAAAGTGAGCCCTTCTGGCAGTAAATGCTATGAATATAATTTACAGCACCAACCATTATATCTGAAAACCTTATCTGAAGAGGTTTTCAGAAATACTTGGGTGAGGAGTGCAAATGAGTGCCTGGAGGCAAGAAACAGCTAATGATTCTCAGTCTGGTTTTATTGTTTGTGTATCTGCTATCTGACCCTGATCTAAATTTGATTCTCTGGCAGCCCTGTTGTCAGCATGCACAGGGTTTTAACTGTGATGCTTTTAGAGGAGGAATTGCTGTGTCAGTCAAAGAAAGAGGAAAGCTGAGGGTCACTGACCTTTTATCGACAGGATGGGACGAGAAGGAGTTGTTCCTCTGTGGTCCCTTGTAGTTACTGTACAAAAAACAGAGGCATCGTGGTAGTGAACTACCTGCTGCATTTCTGCTGTGCATTTCTGGAGTGACTATTACTGAAAGCATTATAAAGCTTAACCAAACATCACTATTAACCTGGTTTCATAAAGAGGGTAATTAGGAGAAAGGAAGTGGTTTGCTGCAGGATGTGCAAGTCAGCAGAAGTAGTAGAGGTATTATCCAGAAATCCTGTGCTGCAGATTTTTGACTGTGACACCATGGAGCTTCATAAATGAAAATCTGTCTTCACCTGGAGTCAAGACTGCCAAATTTTTTCAATAAAAGTTTAATCAGGCTCTTACCTCTGGCTTTGGGAGTCACCAAGATCATTTCACTGGGCTCAAAAGAAATCACTGTTGAAGATAGAAAATGTAAACTCAGAAAACAAGTTGCTAGCACAGACTCTTATGAATAGTTGCTAAGAAGAGATTTTTCTGAAAACAGGAAGACCCAGGCATGTCACAGAGAGAGATTTGCCTATTTTTCTCAGTGGTGTATTGATTGTTGTAGACAAAGTGATATTGATAAAATAATCTTATCACTGCATGCAAATAATATACTTTGCACTAACATCGGATTCTATGTTTCTATGAAAGAAGGAGCATAAATATGACTGAAGTGGGAAATTCAGTATTAAATCTATTTGACAGGCAAATAGACTAAACAGGATTAGGTCTGAAATCCCACTGTTGTGCACAGAAGGATGCCACAAGGATTCCTTGTGACCACTTTGTGTTTGCCTGCACTGAAAGTCAGCTATGGGTGGGCAGCTCCCAAGTAACTCCCTAACCTCTAATTCATTTCTTTACTTGATAAAATGAATTTCATTTGTCAGCTACCTTTTGATAAATTAGAGGCATGGCTATTTAATGATCAAAAAATCATCTCTGCCTCTTTTTGTGTGTTAGGGCTTTGGGATGTGAAGAAGAATGCCTTTGCTTTTGAATGAGTTTCCGAGTGATACTTAGCTTTGGTTTAATGCAGCTTCCACAGTTGTCAAAGTTGAAGCTCCCTTGGGCTTGAATGAGGAGAATTAAATGGTAGGTGGTTCTCCAAATGTTTCCTTCAAAATCTGACTAGGTATGTTATCTGTGTTGCATTTTCAGCTTTCTAAAACTCCTAGTACAGGTTTTTATCTGTTGGTGATATTTTCAGCCTTATGTTGGACTTATGCCTCTTAGGAGAGCACAAGCAATTGTTTTTCAGGAACTAAAAGATTGCCACAGATGTGCAAATACAGATGCTCTCACTCCTTCAGGAGTTCTCAATTTTCTATTACCAAGCTTCCCAGAAGCAGCTAGAAAAACATGGACCAACACTGGAGCTGTTGCTAAGTGAAAATGAGAAATATCTGGTAAAAAAACTACTTTGATAATACAGGAGAGATATGATAGAATAGCCAGCACTTACACTCAGCCTTTTCAAGTACACATACTTATGCATGTGATGTTTTTTTAAAACAATAGGGAAAAAAAAAAAAAAAAAGATTCTGTATGGTTTTCATTATTCCAGATTCACACTTAGGGCAATGGCTCACAGAGAGGAGCACACTACACGTTGAAACCAGGTTCTGAAGTTCTAAAAAAATGTGACTTTCCACCTCTCCCCAGGCAAACAAGTCTAGCAGAAGGTGTCCCTGCCCACAGCAGGGGCACTGGAACCAGCTGATCTTCAAGGTCCCTTCCAACCCAAGCCGTTGTGTGATTTCTGAGTTAAGCAGTGTCTTGGTTGCACCCACCCAGTGCTCATGTGCTTGGCAGATATGGGGTCTCTGAACTTGGTAGTGGGACTTTGCTTGTGATGGAGCCTCATAGCAAGAGTTCAGCAGCTAAACTGGGCAATGGCTGGTCCAAGACTGGTCTCCTTCTCTGTTTCCTGCCTGTACGACTTGGGCCTCACTTACCAGGTGTGCCCTCCACAGAGGTACCCATGGCTTTGGGTGACTTCTGTCCCTGGCCTCTCGTGTTGCAATGCTCACCATGCAGGCAGGAAAAGAGTAGTTTTCTCATACTGCAGCAATGAGTTTTTGCAAGCACCGACTCCTCAATAAGACAACCACTGATTGTAGCAGAAAAAAAATGGAGACTGTAACGAGAACCACTTGGTCTCATGGTTTATGGACTCACCCAGAGCGAGATTTCAGCCTGGATCTCTGCATTACAAGAAAACAAACCACCAAATGCTGCCTCATTGCCACAAACCTGCTCAACCTTTCCTCATCATCCTGCTTGATCTTGTGGAATTAAACATCTCTTTAAAGACAAGAAATATCCAGCTGGCTGTGGGTCCAGTGGCTGGCACCCACACAGCACATCTCTGCCAAACAGCTCACCTGCTCCAGCCTGTGTTCCCAGGGAAAAAAAGGCTGTTTTGATGAAAACAGATTTTGTTGTAGAGTGCTCATTCTCAGCCCTTGGGAAACTTACTGTAAACACTGGTTAAACACATTACATGCACAAATTGAAAAATTGCACCTTCCCGATCAGTCTTGAATTCAATCACCAAAATGTTATATCTGCTTCTACATCAGTCCTTTTAGAAGGGCAGAAAGAAAGTGAACAGCTTGTATTCTTTCAGCTTTTGGGAGCTGAAAACAGAGCTTCTTGCACTCTAAGCTGCAAACCTTCTTCCACAGATGCAGTCACTGCCTGTGTTTCACCAGTCTCACGATGAAAGAGCTCTGCAAAATGAAAAGCTTTCTTACTCCAGAGACTCGTGGCTTAGGATGCTCCTTAGACTGGATCTTGGCATAACATGATCAGAGTCATCAAAAAAGAACTTATTTCTAAATATTATTATTGTCCTTTTTGTGCAGTTATTTTATGATATAAATATAGAAAATATGAACTAAATTATAATTACAGTAGCAGTATTAAAATTCTGATTTAGTACTTATACCATGCTGATACTAAACTCTACTCAGCAACATAGAGTATAATAATAAAAAATAATCTCAAAGAGTTTCAACATAAAAAAGAAGAAAAAGGAATTGGCTAGCAATCACCATTCTTTAAATTCCTGTTTCAGCAGCTTATTTTTCTGAGTGTAAATTGGTCTCAATCTAATATGTTCCAGACAAAGAATTAGGGAGATGACCTACCCTCTGTATGACGTGTTGTCAGCTCTCTCTTGCTGATTGTTTCTGAAAAAGAGAAAGGTCTCTCATAAAGTGTGAGAAGGGGATTTGTCACGGTTTGATCTGAATAGTACAAATCAGGCATTCATTGAATTAATGTATTCCTATTAAAACAAAGGTTTAGTCAAACACATGCCTATTTCACTAAATTATTTCTCTGTAATAAAGAATCTAACAAAATCCTTTTCCTGTAATTTTATCAGATAGGATTATT
>VXAY01000602.1:1236781-1467457 GCA_013399855.1 Oxyruncus cristatus | reverse complement strand
TTTTTTTTTTTTTTTTTGTATCGAGAAATATAATCAGGGACCTAAAATCAGTGAAGGTATCCAGTGAGCTAAAAATGAATCCATCTTTATCAGTAGTGGTAAAGCCAGCTAGATTTTCCTGTTAGCACCTAACAATTTTCCTTTTATTTGTAGTGTGTCGGAACTATCATACTGTATATTAGAGCCATCTGATCCCAGGGGAAGATTACTGTCCTAAAAAAAAAAACAAACAAAAATCAAAAACCCCAAAAAACAACCTGGCTTCAATTCAAACTTGCCCGGGGCATTTTCTTCTCCCTTGACCTAATCAGGAGGGGATGCACACATCCAGAGCATGATACAGAGGTATATGCCTGATCTCAGCAACAAGGTCTGTGACTACGAGCCGAAGGATTAGAAAAGCTAATGTTGCCTCTTCACATCTCCCTCAGTTTGGGAGTCCAAAGGTCCTCCCCCCTGCCATGCTCCAATTGCAATCCACATGAACTAAGTTTTTAGTCCAGCCCTGCTCCCACAGGACAGGTCTCGCAAGGCTGTAATTTCAGCTACAGAGCTGGGATCGGTGTATGACAATGGACATAAACATCCCCTTCATCTTTAGCAAGGACTTTTTCCTTCCAAAATGGAAACCAAGTAACCGACCAGAGTAAGCCCGTTTTTCACTTTTCTGGTTACTTTTTGCTTGGTTCAAGGGAAGATTTGGGCTAGTAACACCTTTAGCATTCCTGCTAGTGACCTCATCACAAGTATCACTCATTCATTCCAGCTGCAAAAAGCCTCACAAGGCTGACGGGACCTTCCTGAAGAAAAAAATTTCTTCGTATCTGACAGGAACTTCCCTGCTGTAGTTGTGTTTCTTGCCTCTTGTCCCGTCCCTGTGCACCTCCAGGAAGAGTCTGGCTCCATATTCTCTACACACCCCACTAAGTACTGAGGACAGCAAAAAGATCTTCCCCGAGCCTCCTCCTCTTTCATCATGGGCTTCAGCCCCCTCCCCATCTCAGTAATCTCTGCTGGACCTGCTCCAGGACAGCAATTAGTCTGCTGCCTTCTGCTCTCCCAGTATTCACTATTTATATCAGTAAATGGGCAGGACACATGAAACTGAGAACAGGACAGACTGCCAGGATTTATGGCAGGAAAGCACCCAGCTACTGCTTCATTCTCCTTGGGTCCGATTCGATACCGGCAGACAAACTGGCAGGAGGAGGCAGTGGATCAGGTCCTTATTATTACCTGTAACTGGAGATGGACAGAAGGAGACATCCAGCCCATTTAGGGAAGAGTTAATATGTGCATTCACAAGGCATTCAATGGCATCTTTGTCACAGGTGCAGAGGAACTGTTCACAGGGATCCCCAGACTCTGGAAATAAAACAAAAATACAAAAAAGGCACTATCGAAAAACCTTTTCCACCTGCTTTTTCCTCCCTGTAAGGTTTGTGCTTGTATTCATTAGTGCAGACCTGTTTATACTGAGCTTCTCCATGCTAAACATAGTCAAGTTTCACAAACAATGAAACTGGTTTTGAAACACAAACCAATGAAGTCTGGCATGACTGGATTATTGCCTTTCTGGTTCGTTTCTAAAAATCAGACTTCGACACCTCAGAAGAGAATTGGTTTTCAGGTCTCTACTCAGCATCTGCTGCGTTTCTGATGTGTGGAGACATCTCAAGCAGTGTTTAGTGGTCCTGAAAAGTCAGGGAAACCTCAGGGAGAGACTGCCTGTTACAGGAGCCCTGGCAAGCTCTGGTGGTTTCTGCTTAATTTGTCTATGACTTTTGGTAGATGGACCAGAACACACTTCTGGTCATGGTGAGGCTCCAGTTTTAGCTCTCGTGACAGGTTAATCTCACCACAGGTCAGGTTTTCAGTAGAGCAGCTGACATCTGTAGAAATCTTTGATGGGTCCCACGAGCACTCCATCTCCAGTGCTTCCTCGTAGCATTTGCGGTGCTGGAAGCAGCATCTTAAAGAATGAAACGAGACAGTTCTCACAATCTGCTTTGAGTTCGAGGTCAGACTGTAATGCTGCCATGTTGCTCTTACACAATAAAGGAAAAGGTGCCAAAGGAGAAAAGGGGGTCCGTGGTGTGACCCCCAGACAAAAGAAAAGGCTGACTACTGCCTTTCCATGAGAGAGAATAGCTGGATAAATATATCTGGATGCAGCACTGAGTTGTGGGAGCAGGTCTGCGTGCTGTGGGTGACCACACATTTCTGTCCTGCTCTGGTACCTGAGTTCTTACCAGGACTCTACAGGCAGTTTAAATAAGAAATCCACTATCAGTGCCCAAATACTTCGCCCCCCAGCACTGTCACCTCACTGACAAACATTGTCCCATGGCTCAACTCTAGAGGTCTTGGGTCCAGTCCTGTCCCAACCTTTCCCACTGCAAATTTGGAGAACTACACTGTACACCTGGCACTCATGGAGAGTTTGTGGCTTGGCAATGCCTTGCGGATCCCTGTGTCTCGTCGGGACTGTATAAATACATAGAGTGTCATGCTCTATTTCTTTTGCTTGTATGCAACAATTAGAATTAAAATGCACCATTTATCCATGGGAAAGGGCCAAAAAATAATTTTCTCACACTGGAGTGAAGCAGCTTTCTCCTACCACCACACGACACAAGGCAGTCAGAAACCTTGTGTTTTCCTACACAACTGCTGTCCTGCAAAACTCAGATGCCTGCGTGGCCACTTTAGCTGTGAATAGCAATGAAAATTCAACTAAAACAACATTTTCATCAATGCTTTCCTCTCTTCAGCTGTTTGTACAGATAAATCATCTGCTTTTATATAATAGCAGCATCTGTGTACACTGACATCAGCTTTAAATGGAACACCAGTAAAACACTCAAGTCATCATTTACCCCATGTAAAATGGTTACATAGATTGAACAGGGGCTTGCTGTCAGATTTAGATTGAAATATCCTCATTTCAGAGAAATGGACTCAGAACACAGGTCTGTTATTGAATTGCAAAGACAACATGCACACCCACATCCAGCAGCTGCTGCCAGGAAGGGTGAACTTGTGATTATGAAGTAAGGAGTTACATTCAGTTAAGCTCATGTGGGATTTTTGTTAAAGGCACAGTAAACGTTATTACGTATCACCTAC
This sequence comes from Oxyruncus cristatus, assembly GCA_013399855.1. Classification (NCBI taxonomy): domain Eukaryota; kingdom Metazoa; phylum Chordata; class Aves; order Passeriformes; family Cotingidae; genus Oxyruncus; species Oxyruncus cristatus. Next base: position 1,464,328 of record VXAY01000602.1, on the reverse strand, counting down.
AGCCCTGAGGCACCAGTGGACAAAAGAGTCCTGCAGTGATTCAGAGCACAGACCAAAAACCTGCCCCTTGCCAGGCTCCCTTCTAGGCTACAAGTGCACTTTCTCACTTCCTATATTTAGAAAGCTTTTAATATTTAATCACTTACTATATTAATAAATCATGATTACAATATTTAATTTGTCCTCACAACCAGGGGGGTCCAAGTAATGTACCTAACAAATGAAATAGCATTCAGCAGAGAGGCCCTGATGGCTCCTCTGCACCACAAATTCTGAGGTGCCTTGTTTCAGAGACGAGGCTGAAGTCTGTGAGCTCCATCAGGAACGGGGTTTTAACGATCTACCTGATGACATGTCTCAAAACACTCCTATCTCTGCCTGAGGTCTAGTGAGGTGTTAGCATCTGAAAGCTCCTCTAGCTGCATAATTAGTCTAATGCAAACTCCCTGCGGTTCTTGTTTGTTTAGAGCATCACAATTACATCAACACTTACTGCAGCAGTTAATCTGGAAATTTACTTACTTTGCCTTTGCAGGCAGGAGATTGTAAGGCATGGACTGTCCCCTGGGCATGCTTCTCTTTTACATGGACTATGGAAGTAGTCTAGGCTCCTAATTTAGATATGACAATTAACTACTCTGGAAAATGGGAAAAAGTTGGGTTTATAGGCACTAAGGCACTTTCTAATGCCTTAAAAACCTGCAGTGAGGTGTTCAGCCCTTTCCTATGGAACAGAAATGACAGGAACAAAACCCAAGGTTTCCTAAACTAATTTTTAAGAAATAATCAGTGAAAAAAACTGCAACACTTTGGGAACTGTCTCTGGGACAAACTCCAGCCACTGGTTTGGAGGCTCTTTTGGGCCAGGGGCACATCTGTGTCAGTGGCAAAGCAATAATCAGTCCCCATTCGCTGCACATGGCAGTGAGACTTCTGTGCTGCTAAGAAAACCTCACCCTGGGGCTGGAAACCAATTTGTAAACACAGACTGATTCTGTGGATGTTTCTCAGGACAAATCTGCTGATAGATGGTTCTGTAGTTTCTGGTTTTATGCTGCTCAACATTAAATAAAGCTGAGTGAAGCAAAAGCCCAGGTGTTCAGCTCTTTGGGTATCAATCCATTGAACTGACTCGAGCTCTCATTTCAGGATGTCATCACAATTGTTCAGAAAACCTTTCACAGAGAAGTTCCATGGCTGTTTTCCAGTAGCAGAGTTAGATCTCCATTTTCCCAGCCATCCCACGTTGCAAAGTGGATGGATTAATTTCCATCTAGCTATAGGCATCAGCCCTTTCTGAGCCATTGTTGTCTTCATGCAGGGAATTAATACATTATATTGTTGGAAAAACTCTTTTCTGCAAAAACCTGGATGTATCTTGATTCTCTTTGAATTTCCTTTCAAACCCCCTGCTGACGTAAGTGAACAATCATCTGATTGTCCTGGCCCAAGATTACATTTTTTTCTCACTAGCCCAGTCAGAGTCTGGGCAATGTCCCTCCAAAGCACAGACTGGAATTTGGATGTTTTTTTTCCTGGTGCACGGTACTGGAAAGAGACACTGAGCTACTTTGCTCTTCTCTGGCCTTGATGCTCCTGTGTCTTACAACCTTGCCATGTACACAGGCACTCAGGGCAAGACCTACGTAACCTCCTAATGCCACCTAAAGTCATACTTAGCTGTAACCTGATTCTGCTGATGTTTAAATCCCCCTCAGATGCCAACATTTTTATTCGAGTCCACTATGAACTTAGATTGCTGGTTTATTACTCAGCCCCCAATACCAACAGTCTGGTGAAACTGCAAAGCCACCAAACTGCAAAGCCACCAAACTGCTCAGATTAGAGCTCCCCCACTCTCCTTATTAACAGGGCCTCCAGTTTTTGCCACTGATTTATGTGTGCAAGAGAATTCCCCAGTACCAAGGAATGAATGAGGTTTTGCTCACAAAGGCCTGTTTCCAAGCCGTGCTGTAAGGGAACTGGCACAGGCTGTTGGCCCAGCCAAGCAGACAGTGCTCACCAGCAGGTAGGAATAACACAGGAAGGACTGATATACCCAGACTTGAAGGTATCTTTTGTGGGTCATGTCAGATACTCCAGTGGCAAATAAATGATGACTAAATTAAAAAGAGCTGGATGGTGTGGGTCTTACTTACCCCTTATTTTTTTTTTTTCACAGCTGTCTTTAAATCATTTACACACGTGTTATGCTTTGGATAATCAGAGCATGAGGGCATTTAGAGCCAGTCAGGGCAGAAAAGGACATCTCATGGATACCACTTACTCATCAGCTTCATCCACAGGGAGCCCTTCCATCTCAAACCTGCAAGAGCAACCATAGTCTTCAAAATCCCTGGGGCAAAACCCAGTAACACACTTCATCTTGTTCACAAAGTTGAGAAGGGCAGGGAAGTTAGTGAAGATGGACTGTAACCAGGTGAAGTGAGAACCCAGGCAGTCTGGAAAGGGAACAGTCATAAAACACACGGTAAATGGAGGTGAGCCAGGCTTGGGTCATTCGCGTGAACATGGAGCCGAAACAAGGCAGTAACACAGGGACATTGAGCAATGCTTAGCACTCAGCAGTATTTAGCACTACCGTAGTCTTTGGGGAAATCTACAGCTTCAAAAGCACCTGTTTCTTGTCAGTAAACACTTAAAAGCAAACTCCACGGGATTTTTGTTCAGTGCTCAAGTACAATCAGAACACATACTTACCAAAAAATAATGCAACACTTTCCACATTTTGAAAGACTCCGTTGAAGAGTGTGGCATTGTCTAAGTGAAAAAATAAACAAACCACATTTATTTTTAAAAAAGTAAATGACAATAACTGTCCCCAGACTGCCCCGGGTTTTGCTTCAGTTGTTAAACCATCTTGAGATGAGCTCCCAGCTATTTGCTCAGAGCCCACTTCCCTGCAATGCTTCTGGAGTAGGAGGGATTCCCCTCAGCCATCCAAGAATGCAGAAAGTAAAGCTAAAACCATTCTTACTCAAGATTCTCTCAGGCGTGTTAAGAAGCTCTGGCAGGAATGCTGGCGGCTCCAGTTCTTGGCCACCTATCTCAGCAAACAAATTTGAGAAGAAAAAGGTTTAAAAAACCCACAAAAAAACAACACAGTAAACCAGCATTATATATTTCATTATGGCAAATATCCTGTGGGCATTTTGAACGCTTTCCTGCACTGACAAGCTGATTTGTCAAAGCCATGAAGCACTTGCTTAGCTCCACCCACACCCAGGAAAGCTCAGAAGCACAGAGGTAAGTCACATCCACTTCAGCCCAAAACCTCTGTTAGACAGGTATTGCTGTCGAGGGTGTGCTAACATTTGTCTTCCTGTGCTCACCTGAACATTAGCCCTTACCGGGATAAATCAGTAGAAATATTTAAAACTGTTTTAGTGCCCAACTATGCCCCAAATATTTCTACTCTGTAACCCTGTGCTCTTGCTTGAAGCATGGTTATTTGAAGACAAGTGGTTTGTTTTTTCTGAGTCCTTTTTGGCTATTACCTTATTGACTCATTGCCTCTCTTCCTATCACTATTTATTTATTTATTTATAGTTCATTATCTCTTTTTCTTTTTGAAGATGCTGTGGTATATTTGCTATATTTTCAACACTTTCATTTTTTTCTGTTTGCCAAGTCCTGAATTTGAGTGAAATCTAATACTTGTTTTCTCCCTTCCCATTTTTTAACCTGTTCTTTTCCTCTGCACGATTTTAGAAGACAATGTGTAACTTTGGATTTATTTAAATTTGGCTTTTCTTTAAAAAAACATAGTAAGTCAAAAGTATTTACTGTCTCAAGAATCTGAAAACTGAAAAAAACCCATAATGTTAAATATATGGCATATCTTATGTTATAGAATAACTGGCATTGGGAAAAGCTGTCCTTTTTCTGTACAAAAGATTTTGGGAAAGAGCTGACAGTTCTCTTGCTCATCTATTACATTTTCCTGTAATAAATATAGGTAGAAGAGAGTAAAGCAGAGTAGTGGCTTTTTAGGTGTAAAGCTTAACTCCACATTTAGCAAAGGATTAGGAACAATAGCTTGCTTTTTTTTTTTTATTATATATAAGGGCTTTCTCAGGATGCCCACAACTTTGTGTTGTGAACAAGATGTTCATGGTAACAGTCCAGAAATCCATTTCTCAAGTTCAGTTGCAAAATATGGATAGGGGATTGAGTGAAGCAGGAAGAGGTGCTACCTCTTGTGTTGTTCTTTCCCTGAAAGTCTTAGTCACACAATGCTTTTAGATAAACAGAAATTCATCAGAAATGTCCTGCGCTGCAGCAGGTCCAAGGGGAAAAAATTGCTTTCCACAAACCAGAAAAGGTCTCCTGATAAAGGCAGTCCTTCTCATAGAACTGGAACAAGTCTGTTGAAAGCTTGATGCCCATGAGGAATTCAGATTCAAGCAAAATAATGGCATGACTTGCAAAAACAGCATTGAATGCTATATTTGTATATATGCTTGCTAAAGAAAAACTGACCCTTATTTTCAGGCTTAAAACCTGTATTTCCTCTGCAATGACAAACATCCTTCCCCCGAGCTGTGTTCTACCAAGTGCATCTAGAGCCAGGTTTGATGCACTGCATAACACCATGGCTCAAACTCAGTGTCTGTTGGTGAACAGCCACTGATCATTGAGTCCTTTCAGCAGAATTTTGAAAAACAAGAAAATCCCATTGATCTGAAATGCAGCAGAGGAGAAAAATTGATGGAGCCATATCCCAGGGCTGCTGGAAGCCGTGACTGCTCTGGTATCCTTCACTTGCACTTAGTTCTCCTCAGCAAACTGAGCTGTACACCCACCTAACACATAAATGTTTGAAGTTCCCCCTGGAAAAGAATCTCTGCCACGGGGTCAGCAGCGTGGTAAACCATTGGCTTTTCTAATCCTCTCATTACAAAGAACAATATTTCCAATTGTCACTACGTCAAGATCAATGAACCGATGTTTGCTAGCAAGTTTGCTTACTTTTGTTTAAATTGTGGGGCGAGGAATCAAGAGAAAATACTTTCTATGTTAATTATTCTCTTTTCTTCTTTTGGCATCATGTATTTGGAGCTAGTGGTCCTACGTCATTCCCTGTACAGCCAGTGAAAATTGCACTACAAAACTCAATCCTCTAAATCTCAGAAGACCCTGAGGATGTCAACTTCTCTCGCCTTTCTCAAAAATCTGCTAAAAAACTTGGTACATATTTCCCTTTGTATATGTTACCCAGTTACATGTAAAATTGTTTCTGGAGTGCACCTGTGACTTTCCTAGTCTGACAAGAGTTTTCTTTCTGAAGTGTTGCCTGAAAAAAATCCCATCAAAAAACCATCAGTGCACCTCCAGTTGTTTGGGGGTTTTTTGCAATTGTGGATCATTAAAATGTCAAAATACAGGGCACAGGTACAGTCATTATAATCCTTGGGGAGAAGAAATGTCGATTGTGCCGGGAAAAGCCAGGGTGCATCAAACCCAACCTATCTGATTTATTCAAGGTAATCACATTAACTCCTCTCAAAGATGCTGTTTCATGTACAGATATTTGCTTCAGCCTCAAAGGAGAGATCAGTAGAATAGATCCCACACAAACATAAATCAATCATCCTCTCCAAACTTAAACATGGTAACATTTTAAATCTTTGTGCTCCTATTGTGCTTAGCTGGGTGAAAAGAATCCAAACACTGTTGCACAGCCTTTTGACATTTTTGGGGTCTCTTTCAAATGGTTTGTGAGAAAAAATTATGAGTGACCAGATATTTTTGAGTGCATTATCAATATAAAAAAATTGATAAAATTTAAATTTTTTATTAAAAAGTCTATTAAAAAATTAAAATATTTTTAAATTAACAAATGGTGCAGGTATTTTAGCATTCTCTATCACTGCAGTGGGAAATGTGAATATTCTCACTGATTTCTCTACATATAGGGGAGACTTAAAGTTCAGCTTCATCAATATATTTTAGCTTGTGTGTTTTTTTGTGTTAGATTTGGGGTTTATTTTGAATTCCAATGCAAGCAACCCTCAGAAGAGAGGCAACTGGTGAAGCTGAAGTAGGTCAGTGCAGAGTTTGTCCTGAGCTTCTTGTTCCCTTTAGAAATAACCCCATGGATTGACCAGAAACAGTGTTAGACCTTCTAAGAGTCCTTCTCTTCACTTACACATCACAACCCTTACTGACATTCCTACACAGAGCAGGGACTGCAGAAATTTGAGATTTTGGCCCATCCCTGTGTCTGGGAAGTTCATTCATTAATAACAATAAAATCTAAAGAGTTATATGAAGAAAAAAAATCCTATTCATAGCAAAATTTGAACGAGGAGCTTTATCCGAAGATGGATTATATTTCAGAATGCACTGAAAATGTTTGGAGGATAAAGACAATACACATGTACTTAATGAGTAAAATCTCTTTATATGTAACCTGCAATTTTTGGAGTCTAAAAGATTTAAATACACCAAGTGCTAACAAAGGGAAGTTGCAATTTTTTGTTTATATTTTTAACCCCACTAAATATTTCTTGCTTCACTAGAAATCCTGAGAAAAATATTTTTATAAGTACTTCATAAATAAACCTATTTAAGTGCATTTGGATGTTGAAGGTTTGAGGGGAGAGAAGGAGTGTTTCTAAAGGATTGTTTCCAAATGCTCATACTTAAAATAGTATTTTGACACAACGTCAAATAATCATAAAAATACATTGCCACTTACCACTGTACACCACCATGGACATAGACACCAGCAGAATTACAATCATTTTTTGTTTAATCCAAAGACAAGAAAAAAAGTCACACAGCAGACTGGTGTGCCTGGTGAGTTAAGTAAAATATTAGGCAGAATGTTATCTCTTGACTCGGGAAGTGGGAAGACATTAGCTTAGGAAATCATTCTTTTGTAGCCTTGATACATTTCTGCTTGATACAATTAATTTTTTTTACCCTTATCATAACAAATGCACATATTACAGAAATGATGATTTTTATGTATCCTTCAAATTTTACCAAAGTCCTCTATAAATCTGACTAAAAATATTTATTTTGGTGTTGTTTTAAGTGAGTCAACAGACTCTGTGAAAGTGCCATTTAGCAATAAAATGATGCAATTGAAGATTCTTTTGGTGTGCATTTTTAACATTTTCCTTGATCTAACAGCATGTTTAAACAATTTTTCCCACGTTTAAATGCAGATAACATGAAACACTGTGTAAACGAAAATATATTCTGGGATTACTTCTATTAACTACAGTTAATCTTCAATCCATTATATTAGTTTCATATCACAAAAATCTCTCCCACTTTGTAGTCAAACATTTATTCTGATCTGTGTTGAGACTGATCTAGCATATCATAAATTTTCCAAATTATAGAAAAGATGTTTGGAGATCTTCAAGTTCTGTCTGTGCTTGACCTTACAGAAATGTGTAAAGAACTTTTCTGAAGCTAAAAGTGTTGCATTGATATTCATTAAATGGAAGATAATAGATTGTTTTTAACTACAGTCAGAGGTTACTCCAAATTTAGAATGATTTTCCAAGTAAGTCAGGCATGGAGCTTTTTACAGACAAATAAATCAATATTTATATATCAGTTTTCAAATATGTACCTCTTGATGATTATTTGCTTTTCTAACTTCAAATATTGCATTCATTTCTGTTATAAAATCTTGTACTATTTCTTCAGGAAGTGAGGTCATAAATCTAACAGCTCTAAATATTTATAGTCTACTATCCCAAATTTCTTACCTACTCTTTAGTCTACAACTCCGCAGTCACAAACAGCTCATTCAACATCATTTTCCTCCTGATTCCCGTGTTATGGAGCACATTGAGAAAAGCTTACCTTGAAGGATATTATTCAAAAGCAGTTCAATGGAAGACAAATGGATTTCAACAAAGGCAGAACTAAGTTATTTATACCCACCTGTATATAGACCTCACCCATGTGATCGCTTCCTTTATCAAACCCACTTCAACATTTATTAATTAATTCTTCCATAAAATTCCTTAGAGTCATTATGCCCCCAGTGTATTTGGTAATATGGCTCCAGCCATGTAAAGGATCTATACTGAGAAGTCTGTTCTGCAGGTGCATTCACTTTCCCTAATACTCTTGGCTGTAATTAAATAACAATCATCCCATTGTTATTAATCACTCACCAAATCTCTTGGGCATGTGAATATGGCTTTAATAGCTTAGCAAGAGGTAGTGTTCAGTGATGAAAGATGAGTGAGAATTTACACAGCTTTAAACACTGGCATTCCTCAGGGCTTGGAAGTCTGCCCTTGTCTATCCATGGAGTCTGTGATGCAAGGCTGAGAGAAATCCAGGGAAAGGTAGAGTCAATGAGCTTTGGGAAGGCTTATCCTCATTGGGAAGGTGTGCTTCCTGCCAGGGCCAGACACAGCTACCCTGCAAAGAGCCCATCAACAAAGGCAAACTGTCCACTCAATTTTGGCTGGAGAAGTGAGAAGTCTGACAAATTTGAAATTGTGAAAATACGCACATGAACAAAAGTCTTGGCTCCTTCAGACCCTGTGAACTACATGGTTTTCAGAAAGGCCTCTGACACAGTGGCCTGTAAGGTTATCACAGATATCTGTGCTGGATGTGCCCAGTGAGGAGGGTTGAAAACTGGCTGAATGGTGGCTCCCAGGGGGTGGTGGCCAGTGGCACAAAGTCTATTTGGAGGCCAGTGACTAGTGGCGTGTGCCAGTGGTCAGTGCTGGCTCCAGTCTTGCTTAGCCTACCTTTCAATATGAACTGTAATTGGTACTACTCCAACCTGTCCTGCTCTTTGACATGATAGAAATGCTTCTGTCACGGGCACAACAGTGAAACGTATTTGGAAAGAGGGATTTGGATTTGGAAAGAGGGCTGCTGCATCCCACCTTTCCCTGGGGTCGGCATTCCTTACGGTGCCACCTTTCTCCTCGGCTTTATCTTACTTTGGACACATATTTCTTCAGTGAAACATCAACGTGCAGCAGATATGGTGAAAACAAACTTGTTTTTAAAAAGAGTATTAATGGCTTGATGATACGCTTCTGGGGAGATAATAGCATGATATTGCTGCAGGGCAGCAAAATATGGGCTCATGCAACTGATTTGGTTATTGTTTCATTTTTTAGAACTGAATTTTACTTCACCAGATTTGCATATAAAGAAGGATATGAAGTGTTCAAGACCAGGTTGGATGCGGCCCTGAGCAACTTGATCTCATTGGTGGCATCCCCTCCCATGGAAGGGGGATTGAAAGTAAATGATCTTTAAGGTCTCTTCCAAGCCAAACAACTCTATGGTTCAGTGTTTCTATGAATCCTGGTGAGCTCGCAGAAATATACCTCAGAGTGAAAGTACAAGAGGCCTGAACACTTCCTGCATTGACCTCTGCAATCCATGTGTTGCTGAGTAACAGGAAAGTCTTCATTTAGAAGATAATCCGACTGTATTTAACACTAGGGAGAGTCCTTCTTGTCTTCAGTATTTCAGGTTGCTTTTAAATTATTCTGTGTTTGTTCATTTAGATTATTATGTCTTAATTGTAAACAAAACTAGTATAAACTATTTTCATTCACTGACCAACCATATAAATATCCTTTATAAAATAAGATTTTTAAAAGCCTTTCAATTATTTTATTGCAGTTACATCACTTGTATAAAATATATCTGTTTTGTACACATTATTTTTACAATGCCTTGGAGGAAGAGAGGTTTCTAGGTTATCATCTGGCTAATAGCTTTTCTTATTACAAATATCTGCAAAGAACATGTTGCATCCTGGTGTTTACACTGAGAAATCAAAAAAAAGGCAACTAAAACTGCCACAGTCTTCCAACTTGCAGTAACATTTCTCAATGCTCTAAACTGTCGCACAGATGTTTTTCAGGCATTTTTGCTTTAGTGCTGGAAGAACACAAGAAAATGTTCGTTAGAAGAGGGTTTATGGAGAAATACTAAAAATATACATGAAGGCAAAATAATCCTTTTTTTCCAATCCCTTAAAAATCATTATCAGATAAAATAGCTATCTGATGAAAGACAGCAAATAGTCTGTGGGTATGTAAAATTTTATGTTATATTTACACAATAAGGGATGTAGAGACATAGAAATATAAAGAGAAAATGTACTTACTGTGGGAGTAAGTAACTCTTTTGACTCTTTCACAGACATAACTTGCATTTTTCACAAACCAGGAATAGTATTCAACACAGTACCTGAAGATGTAGTTAAAGTTAGGAGAGTAGTAGCTTATCTTTCATTAAGGAGAGGGACTTTTCACAAGGTCAGGTAGTGACAGGACAAAAGGGAATGGCCTTAAACTGAAGGAGAGCAGGTTTAGATTAGACATTGGGAAGAAATTCTTAACAGAATTTCCACAGAAGTTGTGGATGCCCCATCCCTGTAAGTGTTCAAGGCCAGGCTGGATGAGGCTTTGAGCATCCTGGTCTACTGGAACGTGTTCCCTGCCCACGTCAGGGTGATTGGAACTGGATGATCTTTAAGGTCCCTTCCAAGCCAAACCATTTTATGATTCTATAAGCACAGCATACCATGCTGGTACTATTGAATATGGAAATAAAAAGCTAGAGTCCAACCACAATGATGTCATTAGATACTTGGAAAAATTAATCTGGGCTTTATTCACTTAGTCTGAATACATGAAGCCAGATCAGGTACTGATCATTGCCCTGGGACCCATTTGGGTCTCAGCCAGTAGCCACAGACTCTCAAAAATAAGCATTAGTGATTGAAAATTGTCATTTGGAAAAAAAAAAAACATGATGGAGTATTTAAAGCAGAGAGAGAAAGAGAAACTAGTGCCAGGTTTTACCTCATGGCTTCCTTTCTGGAATATCTTCTCTGACCGACACAGAGGCACAGCTGAAAGAACCTACAGAGCTCCATCACACAGGGGTTGATCTTCTGCACTATAAGAGTGACTGGAGGGGAGGTCACACGGGGCTCTCGGAGGATTGCCTGTGGGCACCCTGGGAAAAAAACACAGCTCTGAACTAGTCCAAATACTCATCCCACTAAATTTCTTGCAACACCTTATGTGGGCTATGAGCTTCTGAACAACGTATTCCCTACTCCAGCACTCCGAAAAATAAGGGACATCCCTGCAAACACCACCCTGGGGCTCTGAAAAGATAACCAGGGCCCAGGCTGGGAGAAGGCACACTTTGCATGATATGGGTGTCCCCTTCACATGCACCCCCATTGGGGTGGAGGAGCTGAACAAACAGTGCAAAAGTGGCTGCTGTGTGATTGCCAACTATTTTTTCCATTTGTGTAACTAGCAGCAGACTTCGGCCATGTGTGGATAAACTGACTTACCTGCTGAGTATAATCCCCTTAGACAGCGTAATTGCATTTCCAGGTTCACGTCTCCCACACTTTATAGCTTTGGGCCATCTTATGTTATGTGATAGCAGAGGTTACGAGGGTTAAATCTGGACTAATGAAGTTCTGTTGAAATAAGCTTGAGTCATCTAGTGCTGACAAGAAGTTTAATATAAAATGGCATTCTTGGGCAGGAGGAAAATAAAGACTGCCAACCTGAAAGAGATTGCTACAAAACTATTTCTCTTCTGGCAGTGCTTGCCCAAGGTAGGAGGAGTCGTGGAGAAATAAGGGGCAGGGCACTGACAGCTCCCAAACTCATGGGCCCACCTGAAAATCAGTTGTGTGTCAAAGGCACTACACAAATATCAGGTGTAATTAGCCAGGGAGCCCCATTTTTCTTAAACTCATCTACTTTTCATAAATGCAATTAGGCTTTGTCCACTTAATAGCATTTGACACGCCTTGATATTTTTCTACTTAATATCAATTAAAAACTAATCATTTCTTGCTTTAGTAAATACACTTCATGTTAATAACCAAATATCAAGGCATGAGGCAATGAGGTTTCAATGTAAGCTGCCCCTGAAAAGTAATGTTACAGTTGATGTGAATGATTCAAACTTCCTAAAGGCTACTGTCCTGCAAATCCCAGCCTCTGCCAATGCGGGGACTCCTATCCTGACAAACAGGTGTTAAATGCTTTACTCAAACTATGTGTTTGTCCAGCAGAAATTCAGCTTTACCTATGTACACTGGACGATGGCAATTTCAATTTGGAGTCATCTGCATGGGAAAGAGAAGTCAAATAAAAAAAGCTAAAAGCTAAGGAAGTTGCTCTGGTTTTCATTTTGGACAGAATCCTTATTTTAAATTAACACTGCATTTGCATACTACTGTATTTATTTAATGCTGAAATTCTTTTTCAATTCATGTTGTATTTAATTTCTTTTGGAATGCACAGGATACTCACATCATATAATCGGAATCAAAATTTTCAGTGATTCACAGTCATGTATTATATTTCTTCTGTAATATATATCTACAGTGAAATGTATTTTTTGTATTCCATTCATAAGCTCATACAGATTTGGATCGAAAAAAAATAATTAAAAGTAGGAATTATTTCAGAACTTTCTTTTCTAACAAATTGATTCAGTCAAAAGGGACCAGAAAAGGCAGGGATGACAGCTCGCTGTACAAAGCTTTGCTCCTGCATATTTGAAATTGCCACGTTACTGTCACATGCAGAGAAGTGACCAACTCTTGAAGTAAACAGACAGTTCCTTTATTAACTCAATATCACATCCCTGTGACACTGAGATTAAATTTTGCTGCCAGTGAAAAGCAAAGTTATGGTTACTGCAAATGATTCAGACTTAAAATATCCCTCCCTGCATGCTATAATATGCACATTTGCATATTTTACAAGCTGGCAGTCACTTTTGTCATTCAAGAAATGAGTTATTGGAATAATGTCTCAGCGCCCAGAACAACATTGATGTCCTTCCTTACTTTGTGATCCCACTGTTCCATTTATGTCCCCAAATTTATAATTGCTAGATGCGGGCAGACAGCCTCTGCCATCATGGTTCTGATAGAGAGGCAATTGGTGACTCTCCATGCACTGATCTCATTGAAATCCATGTTTCCCAACCTTTTCAAAATGGGCTGTTCCCGGTCCCAGGTTCTCCAGGCTCTATAGAGTTGCCCACCTGACAGCAACGGGCACATGAACAGACTCTGCACACCACAAGTCCAGTCACACACCCCAGCAACTTCCAATTGGCTGGCTGCCAGTTAATCCTCAAGTCGAGTTCACCCAAAGCAAATAAGGCATACACTCAACTTTGGTCTTTTGCAGAATCTTTGATGAATGAGAATTGTTGTAACATATTCTTCTGCTCCCGGTAAGTTTAGGAAGACCTAGGTCATCTTAAATTCTGCTAATCTAACCATCAAGAATGTCAATAAGTCAAACTATATTCACATATTATGGCATTGACTCGTTTTCTTTATGCAACCAATGTGGGCTAAGAGGATATTCTGGTATTTGGAGATCTTTAAATGAGAGAAAGATCATCAGTTTTTAGAAATCAGAAGCATTATCAGAGTTAAAAAGATGACCACAAACCCCAAAGTTATTTGGCTTCCTATCTCCGTGGTTTGAAGAGTCTTTTACATTAAGAACTGCTCCTTGGCTCAGCACCAATGAGTCTTTTCCTTGGAAATGAGTCTCAGTTGATAGTTTTTTACTGCAGTGTTCTCAGGCCTCCTGGGCAATAGTTTCCTCCTCCTCTGACACTGCCTGTCTGCAGCAGTTGTATTTATATGATCGTGAGATGATGTTGTCAAACTTTGGGGTTTATTGTCATCTTCTTAACCTGAAAATGCTACTTAATTCTGGAAGCAGATGACGCACTGAGTAACATGCCCTTAAACACTTTCTTTTTTTTTGGGCAAGCAACTCAACATATGTTGATAGTTCAGACAACCAGAATGGGACTGGAAACTATGAAAAACCTGATCTATATCAGCAAAAGCTGAAATAAGTAACAGCACAGGATCCTGGTCCTGGATTGCTGCAATAGGCAGAACCAGCAAAACCAATGGAAGAAGCAAATGACACCAAAACTGTAAGATACTATTGCTCACTGTGCAATTATTCCAAGTGACAGAAAAACTGAAGATTTGTGAAAGAACCTTTCTCTCTGAGTCACATATGTTTACCCCCCAAAAAACACCTTTACACATAAGTAAAGCTGTGTTGGAATTCATCAATGAGCCAGTAGAAGTCAATAATCAAATATGATTAGACATTGTGAGATCAGCAGGGAATCCAGATCTGAGCTTGCATTTCAAGCCTCCAAATAATCCCAAAATGAAGATCCAAAGGTTGCCTCTATGGAGCCAGGGAGCGGGTGGCACCCCTGGTGCTCTGGGTCAGCTCCACTAGCAGAGAAGGACCACAAGGCTGCGCTTTCCCTTCATGCACAAACCTGACTGGTGATGCTCTGTTTTCTCCTCACCTCTCCTGTTTTGACAGGCAGCAATCTTTATGAGGAAACCTTATCAAAGACCCACAATTTCCTTTGAAAATACCAGAATAGTGCAGTTTATTTTTCCATGTTTCCTGTTAATCCATCACAAACCATATAATCAGCATTTCTTTTTCCTCTCCTCACCTACCATCCTTCAGAGTCTTTATGCAAGTCTTTATTTGCTCATTCATATTACCGATTTTTCTTGGGTTTATTTCCTAGATGTTCAAATAGACCTTTGAAAAATATGTTTTGCCTGGTATTTTAGTTCTTTAGACTCCTCTATTTTTATCTGTAATAGCAGGTCCAAAGGATATTGAAGATCCCTGCAATTTAGCCCAATATATTCTTTGCTCCACACAGCACCATTTTCTGAGACAGTCACCACACAGAAACACAAGCGAGAGATAGATTTCCAAAATTGCCTCCATCAGTCCTCACCACCCAGCCAGGCTCACGTTCTCACTTATTTGAGGTAGCAGGAGAGTCAACTTCAATTGGGAGGGACCAAGAACAACCTCTTCCCTGAGCATCCCATGGGCTCAGAGCTCCATCACAACTCTAAGCAGCCAAACTGGAAGGATACAGTCCTAATGAAGGGAAAATTTGGAACTGAGTCACCTGCTTTTTTTGGAAAAGTGGGGACTATGTTTTCTTTTCTAGTCTCAAGGTGAGCACAGGCACTGCCCCAGTATCTTGTACTATGAGAGTTTTCACACTGACCAGACACAGACACGTGCTCAGCATCAAAAGTAGCTGCTGGACTCTCCCAGAGTTCAGACTATCCTTCTGGCATTGAATCAGGTCCAGTTTTTCAAAGTATGTAGTTTCTTACAAAATACTTCTCTGTAAATATAGTTTTATTGTCAACATAGGTTTAAGACACTTATAAATAGAGTGGCTCATCATCTTACCCCAGCTCTTAATTTCTAACCTTTTATTTAGGTCCTTAAAAAGAAGAACTGAGCTTTCATGAAAATCTAGTTGATGATGATCTTTCTTTATCTGAGGAAGTAGTTTGCAGTATTGGAAATTCAGGACAATTCTGGAGATTTCACGTGGCATGAGTTGGCTTCATCTTTTTATTTGTGTCAGTAAGGAGATTTAAAGCATGATATTTTCTTTCAGAATGAATTTTAAGATTCTCCAAGAACTAATCAATGCTAAAATTGGCACCCAGAGTACATATGTTAAATCTATCAGCACAGTATAATCTGTTTTGTTTGTGCAATTGTGTATGAAACAATTATGGAAGCAGTCCCTTGGACATCTCGGGTGGTTTATACACATAAACTATAATAAGCAAATTAAACATGTGTGTTGTGTCTGCATGGGATAATTTGCATCTTGCATTACTTTCAAACATACTACTTTTTTTGCTGCGTAAGATTCATCTACTTACTGGTAGCTGAGTAAAGTTTCAATGTCACACCAGGTCTGTAGGAGGGCGGCATAGACAGTACTGAGGAAGGCAAATCTGAGGGAAGGAAAAGAATATAACTTGCTTTGACACCTTAAAACAGAAAGAAAGGTTGATTGAAGGAGTAACAGAAAAGAAAAAAAAAAAAACAAACACTGAAGTCACAGTTCACTAATAAACACTTACATAGACATTGATGTATAAATACATTGTCAGTGGCTTATTCCGTATATTACTTTCTATTTAATAAACGTGCCAACTGATACATTTTGTTGCTATCCCAGACCAGCCTTACCTGGCTCTGTTTGCATCTGTTTGCTGGTTTCTTGTGGAGACACTGTCTGCATCCAAAACATGGGCGTGTCAGCTACGGGAACAGAGAGACACACGCTTCCTGTCAGTCACAGTTGTTATTTGTCTGTCCACTGAGAAGAACTGCTATGTATGAGACAGCTCAACAGCCAGAGTCCCTCACCCAGTACTGCCAGTGGCATATAAAAATGTCATGATGAAATAGGAAGGACAAATGCTGTAGTTGAATAGAGCTTGAAAAGCCTGTGGGCTATGGAAGGGCAGGATTTAAAGAAGGTGTGTTTAGAGGAGACCAAGAGAAGCAGCTCTATATTGCTTTTCCACAGGTCTGCTCACCAAATTTGGAGCAAAATGTGAGGGAAAACCCAAATGGCAGAAGCATCTCTGAGGAGAAAGACTGAGTTTCTCCCTACAGGATAAGAAACTACACATTGGTTGCCTATAGCTGATTTTAGCAGTTCTGCAATAAAGTAATCAACTCACTAGTGACCCAGAATGGGTCTCCCTGAAGGGCTTCCCAACCTCCACCTCAGAGACATTTGGCCAAACCACACAGCTAGTGGGGTGAAGCAGGTTCCAGTCCTCCTCCCTGTACTCACTGGGGCGGGGCTGTGGGGCTGGGGATGGGACTGAGCTCCTCGCAGGAGTAGGAGGGGATCCGGCTGTGTCTTGTGATCTGGAAGCTTCCACATGGGGTGATGGAAACCCAGATCCTTTTGCTGCAACCGTCTTTGGCCACGGTGGGAACTTCGTGGTGGAGATTTCCTCCCCTTTCTGGGCAAGAGGGATCCTGGTGGCTGGAGAAGCAAGAGAGACAGAGGGAGGGCACCAGCACACTGGGGACGCTGGTGCCCCAAGGGAACAGAGAGTGCAACGCACTGGGGAACAATAATATCTAAAATACACCCAGAAAATCCCATCTGCTCCTTGAGTGCTTCTCTAGCAGGAAAGTGACCATGTGTCCATTTCATTTTAAGTATTAAAACATAGGGAGTGCCAATAATATTCAAAATTCTACCTGAGAACATTTTAATGTGCACATTTTCATAAACAAAAAAAAAAAGAAACCGAAATGCTACTACAAAGTGTTTTGTTTCTTTTCTTCACATAGTTTATTTTTTTATTTCCTAAGCTGGTTCACTACAGAGGAAAGACATAAAAGATCTCTATATGAGGGTGAGCAGGTAGGTACTGGAGGGCAAATATTGCCGTTTGAGAACTGAAATGACACTCATGGCTAGAAGAGATAATAAAGGTTCGCATGTAGTTAAGGAAATTAAAGTTTATAAAAAGACATCAAACTGACTATGGGAAATGTGGAAATTTTGTAGCAGAGAGATGCAGCTGCAGTGACAAGGAGGTCTGTGAGTGACAAGTCAAGGTCTGAATTTCTATTGATTTCTATTATGTGTGAGCAAGTGCAAAGCCTTGCTTTTTTGGCTTCCAAAATGTGGCACACCAGCACTTTGCTATCTTGAAGCCCTGTGGCAAAGTTAAATCTACTGAAGTTATGAAATGCTCAGGTAAAAGCAACTGTCTGTCATATAAAGAGGAAGATATAGACGAATACAGAGAAAAATTGCAATAAAAAAGAAGAGGAAACAGTTTAAACAGTCTTGGTTTTTGGTTTGAAGCCAACAACCAGTTTTTCTTTACTTCTCTGTCCCTTTAGAAAACATATTTTTCTAATAAAATTACTTTTTACAATAGTTTTTCTGCCCTCCAGCTATTCCGTGCATTACTAACCTCACCTTCTATTGTTTCAGAAACTTTTGTGTTGCTTTGTAACTGTAGATAACATCACAGCTGCTGTCCAGCAAACATCATTTGTCAAGCTATTAATCAAGGATGGCACAAATTTACTTCTGACAAAATGTGCTCACTTTTAAATGTCCACACAAGTTCTGCTGATGGATCCAGGGTCTTGTTTGGCTCTTCCTGCAATTTCACGAAACTTGAGAAAATCGATTCTAGGTCTTTGAGGTATGAGAAGACAGGGTTAGAGCACTCACCACCCATCACATATTTTGTGATAAAAAGGAAAGAAAGCAGGTTCTGGTATCATAGAAATAGCTGTTGTCATTTTTAATTAAAGGGGTTTTTTTTTGGGGGGGGGGGTGGTTTCTTTTTCTTTGCACACTGCCTGATTTTTTTGGTTTTTTTAACAGGAAAGAAGGATCCTGCAGCTTTCAGCACACGTAACTTGCCACTGATTTCACTGTCTATCTGCCCACTTTAATCAAGCTTTGAACATGAGTCATGAGCAGCAGTGAGAGGTGAGCATCTGAAGTGCAGCTCAACCTGGCAAAGCAGCTTTGGGTGGAGGAGCCATGCAGCACACTGACCATATTCCACCCCTTTCTGAAGGTAGCTCACATGGGAGGTCATTTGTGCTGAGAGCTAAGATTAGAGCACTAGGGACACTCCCTAGCCCAGTGCTGAATTCTGTAAAAGCTCACATCCCAGCACGTTTCGTTTGTTCCTCCACTAGAAGACCTTGTAACAAATAATTTAAAAGTTTGTAAAATTTACTTGTATTTATGATAGGATTATTATATTAAACATACAATAATACAAAATGTACTTTTATTTTAATTATAGTAAAATACGTAATGTGTAAATATATAGGCAATAATAAAAATATAAAATAACATTTAAAGTATTTTTACACTGTGAAGATGGAGTACTCATTACAAGTGCTACACGGATGTGGTTTTCACTGTTGTTGCTGTTTCCTTTTATACCCCAGGATGTACTTACCCAGGTCAGATGATGTGTTACTGGAAAATGTGTAATTAATAACAGGAGACTTCTCTAATATTTCCCAAAAGTCAGACAGATTTTTCCCTGCAAATACAAATGCTTACTAATGTCAAGGAAGGTGCTTTTTTTTTTTTTTTTTTCCTAGTGTAAGTCATCACTGAGAATAAACATGGCAATATTTTGGGGTGGAATGGTTTTAACTTTTACCTGTCTGCCCTGTCATCACACAGATATAGATACAATCTGAGTCATTGCTCTGACGTACTGAAAGGCAAAAAAGTGTAAAAGAGATCATTGTTACCACTTTTCATTATATACCATTATCTCAAACAGTTGAGAAAACAACCAAAATATGGTATGTGGTTATGGCAGCTGGTCAAATATTTTCCTTCTCATCTGATTTTTGACAAAAGCTCAAACCAGCGTCAAATCCACATGTTAATATTTTCAGGCAAAATGCTTCTATTTAATTAAAATTCTAAATTACAAGTATTTTTATATGGAAAAAAATATTCTGATAATATAGCTCACAATTGTTCTTGGGAATCATAATTGCCCCAAAGAGGAGTATTTGATAATGATTCTCAAAAATACCAGGTTTTAGTAATTATTAATCAAACATTCAAACAAAACATAGGTGCTCATAGAAATGTGTATGTCTCTATATTACATACACACACATTATATATGTATCTTGTTTCATACTTTGCAAAAAAATTGCTGCTGAGTAAGAGCAATAGGCTTTTATCTGCATTTCTATGCTTGCTTCCATGCCAGAAGTAAATGAGACAAATAAGGTAATGATAAATGTTAAAGAGAAATTCAAACCTGAGAGAATAGAAGTGGATTTAAAAATTTCTGTGAGATAACTGGTGGAGTTTCCAATGATATCAACGAGTAAAGCTGTAAAATCTAGAAAACAAATAGAGAAAATTTACCATTGAAGCACATAGTCCATCATCTATGCCGAGTCAAAAAATCACTTTTACATGTGATGGTAGTTTGGACATATGCTCATATATTACAAAGTTTAAAATATTTTAAAGTTCCCAATATTTTTGCTGGATGGGACTGGACTCAAGAAGCCATGAGAATATTCCGCAGAAATATATTTCAAATAAATATATCCAAAATAACAACAATGTACTTAAAAGTAAACTTAAATGGAACTTATCTGTTCAAGAGAACATTTTAAAGTAATACTTGGTTTGCTTAAATGTAGAAGGAGATCTAAAGCCTGCAGGCTTTGCTTGCTCTAGCTGACTGTCTGCCATGTAGGATCTCCCAGGAGGCATCAGACTGTCTCCTCAGACATACAGATGATGTTGTCAGCCTGAAAAATGGCTGGTCGTGGTGTAGTGGTACCTTTTAGCAGTAACAGGTCAATGTTCTCACTTAGGGAGTGATGGACATGAGCCCTGTGTTGGGCCCTTAATTTTTACTACTTTGGAGAAGGCTCTAATCACCAAGATATTCTGGATTTAAGGCAGAAAGATTGAAGTTTCTCTGTTGTCATCCAAGACAGAGTGGGTCATTGTGCAGTAAGGTTTGTGAGATGTGTGGGTCCAGAAAAAGCCATGAAAGCTACAGTGGCTCGTATGTGGGGTCACCACATGCAGCATAGAGGGTTTCTGTTCTGGTCCCAAGCTGCTGAGCTACTCTTGATACCTTACATTAACCAGTCATAGAATCCAAGTGCTCAGATGCATCCTGAAATGTTAAATAGTGTGAGATCAGGGGTGTGAATGAGGATTGTAGGTGAAGGGTTTGCCCAGCAGCGTTTCACACTCAGTCAAACTGCTCTATAAAATTGGTCCTTGCTTTTCACTTCTCTTGGGCTCATTGAATTTACTGGAGTCCATTGGCAGAGAGAAGCCCTTGTTCATCTCCTGTGGGTTATCTCAGGAGAGCAAAAGTGGCCAAGGTGATACATCATACACTGCTGGTTGTCTCTCCTGTGCTGCAATTTGTATTCCAAGGAGGAAAGGGACAACTTTTCACCAGTCAAACCACTCCAGCCACTTGACTGATGGCTCCATCCCAGACTGGCTGGCTGGGTGCAGCCACCTGAGACCTGGCTCACTGAGTCGGAGCAGCCGTTCATCAGGAGTTATGGCTGTTGATCTCAGTATGGTGATGCAACTCATAAGGATGCAGCCTGCAGAATTCAGGCTACAGCCTTCAGCTCCAAAGGAAATAATTCAGCTTAAACACATGCAATTGCCAACCCCTCTTGTGTGCCCACCTGTCAGGTCGTTTGTCGCATTGTTCAAACAGTAGCAGTAGTGCATAGGGAACTTGCCAGGGTCAACATTTTTTGCATTAGAGACTGTGGGGAGAGACAAAGAAAAAATTAGTATCTTGTTGCTCGGGCTGTGGGAGAGAAACCACCCCTGAGCAGAGCAAAGCACCAGAAACTCACTGTTATAAATGGTGACTGACACTTTGTGGAAGGCGAATGAGCTGTAAGACGTGACACTCAACAAAGAGAACAGTTTTTTGGTACCTGTAGAAACACATGCCCATGCCATTAGCAGTTGGAACAAACTGTGAGAACAGCATGTTTTGACTCTGCTAATTTAATGTCTTAAGAATTCCTGAGGTGCTGCTATGATACAGCTGCCTGACACTCAGTTCCTTCTCATTCCACTGAGGGAAGGATCAATTGTATTACTTCTTTCTTCTTTTTTTAATTTTTTTTTTTTAATTGAAACCTACACTGATTATAAAGCACTTTCTAAAGGCATCCTGGAAGTAATTATGTTCTGTCTATATATAAACCCACACTAATTTCTTAGTTCTTTGGGTTGGACAGCTACCTGCATTATAAATGTGTGAGGCTAACGTGCTCCTAGAAGCAATTTTGGAGGCAGACAGCACATGTTTACAGCTTCTCCTGCTAATGCTGTTGGTGCTCTATCTCCTGCACTGCTGGGCTGACAGGCTCTGACCTCCCCAGCTGTGTCCTGTTACCTTTGAGAGCAGAGCTCAGCATCCCGTTCACCAGCTCTGTCAGGTTGATAGCAGCCAGGTCCAGGGACTTTGCAGGCAGTTCTGAAAAAAAAGGGGTGCATATAGGTGCAAGGAAATGGCTGCTCATCTCCTGCTTATTTACAGTAGAAATCTTCCGGAATGGGAAAACCGAAATGAGCAGATTATATACCAGAGCACACCAAAAAAACACTGATGAAAAAATAAATTTCCAGGAGCACAGAGAGGAGTCTGGAAAATAGCAAGATGTAGCAGCAGTGCACGGTGGGCCAAAATTCAGGTCTGTCAGCTCTGCCCTTGAACATGCCCCTGAGCAGCTGCAGGGCCCAGCCAGCCCTGGCGTGCTGGTGCCCCCTCCTGCTGGGCGATGGGTGTTTGCTGCCAACAGAGCAGTAGATCTCCCTTTGCAGGTCAGAAACAGCAGAGCAACTGCCCAGGAAATATTCCCCCTGTCCCAACCCTACATAAAAATACCGATTTTTTTTTTTTTTCCCCCAGCTACCTCAATGGCTCTGCTGCTACAACAGAATAATTTTACCGCAGCCAAATCACACTTTTTGTTTTGTCGTGGTTTTCTTCAGTGGATGTTGCTTATTTGTTTTTCCCAAGTCAGATTTTCTGAAGACGTTCTCTTGCTTCCCTCACACAAAGTCATGCTGAAGCAGAGCAGTTCAGTGTCTGTGTGAGAGGAGGAAGGTCTGTGTGTGCATGACAGAGAGAGGAAAAGCAGAGCAGGACAGAAAATGAAGCACAGAAAGCTGAGATGAGAACAAAATCAAATTTGTGGAGAAACACAATTTTCCAATTACATCACTGTTGTTTATAACCAATTTGAAGCCAAGCTGCCCCCCAGGGCTGAAATCAGTGCTTGTCCACAGCATAGAAGAGAGAAAAGGAAAAAGAAAAGTGAATGAAGAGCAGAGAAGGAGAGAAAGGAAAGAGAGAAAACAGATGAGATTTTGGAAGGACAGTGGTTAACCTGGCCCGGGACTTGGGTAAGCCCTGGGTTAGGTGAGGTGCCCTTACAGCAGGGGTGGGTTTGGGCTCACAGACTCTGCAGGACAAGAACCCATCTGCTGCCACCTCCATGCCCAGCACAACACCTCCCACTGTCATTACCACCCCAACACTGTGTCTCCCGACGTGCTGCCTGTTACCTGCAGTAGCCAGCACTGCCACTTGCTTCTCTTTCTTATTTTCTCTTCCTATGCACGAAGCTGAAAAGTGAAGAGAGAGACTGAGGAACAGTTTTCTCTGTTGAGACAGCAAACAAATCTCTGGTTTTTAACCCTTCTCTCTCTTTACTTATAAACCTTTTTGACTCCAGATTATTGGCATGGGATCCAAGAATAGACATAATCTGGTCTGCCCTGCTGCATGGGACCAGCCCTGGAGCTCCAGCCCATCAGCTTTGCCTGCACAGGGTGAAAAACGATTGCCTGCCACAGATGTGGGAATGGGTCTGTGGGAGCAACTGGAAAAGAGACACCTGGGTTATTCCATGGGGACCACCAAACCGTCATCCTTACCTGTGCTGAAAACCAGAAAAAGACACAGAAATCCCAGGCTCATCTTTGCTGCCACATGCCAGCAGAACCACTGCATTATGGATGCTGACTTCCAGCAGGTTTGGCTGGTCTAGGAGAGAGAAATGCTCTTTTGGTGATGTTTGTGGTATTGTGGAATTTTGTCCAGCCCTTGTCCCAGAACCTTTTGAACATAGGAGAAATAGTAGATCTCTGCGATGCAGAGAAAGATTGATGGTGGAAATGGCAAAGAAACAGAAATCCCACAATCAGTATTTTCTATATACATGTGGGTGTCATGAGTTTAGCATGTAACTCTTGATTTTTGAGTACTACATAGCTGTGACTTTTTTTGGGACTTGGTTAAGGTTGGTGATAAAACCTTCTTCTCTGACAGGATGACCTGTGCCTAAATGACACTGACACATCAGGTCCCTAAATCCTTTCTGTTAAAACAAGATAAAATTTGCTTATGTTCAATTTCAGACCAGATATTCACTGAGATGCTTTTGTGCAGAAGTGTTCCTTGTCCAGTCATCCCTAGCCTTGTATTTCTGTAGTTACTGTCCCCAGGTTCTGTCCTGTGCTGCCTTGTGTATCTGCTTGGGAAGGATTAACAGTGTTCTGCCTTTCAGACCATGAGCTCCTTTCCAGAATTCAAAGCTATAACAGAAGGTGGTTAGGGGGCAAAAAAAAAAAAGGTTTCTTGTCATGTTTGCCCTGTTTTTGTAGTATTGGAACATGCCAAATAACTCTGTAATTGTCAGAAAATGAGGTACCATATGAAAATTAGCAAAAAAAAGTCCCCCTCTTTTTTTTTTCTAATATCCTCTTGGAATAGCTAATCTTGCAAGTGCACAGCAAATCGTTATCTTGAAGATAATACTGTTTGATTAGCAAACTATTATCATCATATTTAAAATATTTCTCATGTTGAACTCACTAGAGAGTTAACGCATTCTGAAAATGTTGTAATTTGTACTTAGTGACTCTAAAGAGGCTCTTCCTTGGGATGATGAAACAATACAAAGTATTTCTGTGTTTGAAATGTCTGTATTTGCTTGTCTGATGAGTCAAAAGTGTGTAAGTGCCACCTCTGCTAATTCAAGCAAAGCTCTGGAAGCTTTTAGGCAGTTCATCCTATCTATTCAGCCCATCTGCCTAATCCTTTTTACTCAACCCCAAGCCTGGACTCATCCATGGTTTCTGCACAGCATGTGCAGAAGAACAGGACCGAGGCCGAGAGAAAGCATTGGCCAAATCTCAGTCCCCAGACTTTGTACTCCATCACATTTCCTGTGAACTGGACTAATTTTGCATGCACGGAGTCCAGTGTCCTGCGGACCAGTCTAGCACCAAAAAATCCTTAACTTGGCTCTTCTGCCAACAGTATTTGGGATCTGACAAACTACTGGACTACAGACTGTGAATATATTTGCTGTCCTGAAAATCACTGGGCCTGACACCCTGCCTGGTAAGGCTATCCCCACTTCCACTCTCCAGTGTTAAGAAGCTTACTGGGACTTGTAACAGTTCTTTTTCATTGATCTGTGGACTCTACACTTAGGGAGTACACACCACTCACATCCTGGTGTGATGGAAGCATTGGGGATTTAGTCTGCATGGAGACAGGTATAAAACTAATCCACGTCTCTGGATTCTGCTCAAGTTTTGTATTGTTTGTCCTATTTGGTTTGGTTGAGTGAAATAGAGGGGAGTTAGTGAGAGATAGCCTTCAGTGGAGCTGAGTATGAGGAACTACTGCATTTCAAAGATGCAGGGACATGGCCGCTGGGGAGAGAAGGCTTTGGGAGATGGAGAGTTGGGTGATCATGTAAAGGGAGGTATGTAACTTCATGTGTTTTGGAGCAGGGGGTCTAGAGTGGCTGATGCATCTAGTTAATCAAGTGTCCTGTTAAAGGGGAACTACTGGGTTGTGTCTTCGAGCTCAGAAGTGGGTTGATGTGCTGGTTTATGAACAGAACATTATGAATTTGGATTGTACTATTAGAAGCAAGCATCTCCTTGGCTCTGCAAAATTTGCATTAGGATGAGTCAAGCCTCATGATGATGGTTCAGTGTCTGTGGGCCGCAGACCCTCTGAGCACGTTCCACATGACCTGTTCCCTGCGCACAGCTGTGACCAGGCCAGTGCCGCCTCTTTGCTCACCGACCCAAGGGACATCGGCAGAAAACATGGCCAACAGAACTGCTGCCACTGTACTGCCCCTGAGGTGTGAGGCTGGTTGGCTGGAGGGTCCCTGCAACCCTGAAAGACCTCACACCTCTGCCCTTAACAAGGATTTTGTCTGCATGGCAGACAAATTTTGTCTCTCACCCTAAGTGAGAGACCCAGGAGGCGGGAGAAGAGGGCATCCCCTGCCCTGTTTTCAGTCTGCCCCTATAGATCAAAGGCCAGTGCTCATCCAGAGTGAAGAATCTTGATTTCCATGACCTTCTTTGAGGAGCATGGGCTCTCCTGGGTCACCAGTGAATCACACTTAGACTAACACTGAAATCCTTGGTAAAAGCATTTCACAGACTGATGGGCAAAGGCAGCTGTTTTATAAGGGTTGGTAAGTAAAGTAGTAGTTAGTAGATAATTTCCTGTCAAAGATCTAACTTATTACTGATTTATTTAAACTGGCTCAGAATTTTTCATGGTGGTGGGACAGGGAAAAGTCATCTGACATTAGCAGGTGAGAGCAGGGTCTAGAGAGAGCACATTCCTGAGACAGAGAAGAGGCAAGAGGATTAACACAAGAAAGGACCATCTTATAAAGCATTGAAAGAGAGAGAGAAAAAGGAAAAACAGCTATAAAAGTACAAACAAAATAGAGTGAGATGCAAAGTTGTGCTTGATAGCATCCCCTGCATATTTGGAGATGCTTTCTCGCTCACCTAAACTGTCAGTTCCCTGCTGTCCTCCCTGCTGAGCTCCTCCTCCTTTTTAACAAACACACACAATTTTCTCCACATACAATGCTGATTTCCATCAGCAGAGAAGGCATTAGTGTGACCATAACACACTACAGACTCAACCAAGCAAAGCATCTAAGGACTGGGACAACAGACAAATATAACCTGGAAGGATGGATCGTAATAAGACAAATCCTGTTCTACTTCTTTAAAAGAAATATTAAGTATTGTTGGTATAAAATGGTGAAAAATCCTCCATTCATGGGAATGTTTGTTTTGCCCAAATGCCAGATTTATCCCTGGCCAGTACAAGATGCTTAAAAAGATATTGCAGATAAATCCTAATACTAGGGACATCACTCCACAACAGACTACCTTTGCTCCTCAGTTGGTAGAGGCTGATTTAATTTTCAAGCATTAGCTTTTAGCTGCCTCCCAAAATCTTTTTCCAACATTTACCCTCTGAAATTTATGCTGTCTAAATTTCAAAGCCATGTGTGATAAAAATTCCTAGAACTCTTGCCTGAAATACCTTATCTCTCAGCAATGTGAATATTAGTAATATTAACTCTTAGGATACATGTCACCTTTGCGTTGCTCTGCTTATTTGATATCTAATTTTCATTTATCATGGGCAAGTTTTTATTACTTTGTAACTGTATCTCTCTTGAAGTGACACTACTGTGATGACTGAAATACATGTCCAGATTGCAAATATGAACCCCTTATTGTCCTCCAGCTCAAAATCACAATTTCCATTTCAAACCCCACTGAGATTCACAGTCACTGAAGGCACAGGTGCCACACAGCTGTGAGCAGAGAGACAAATCCCATAACTCGACTCAGAGAATGTTTTCCTTCCAAACGTTTACCTGATACAGACTGAAGGTCAAGCCTTTGGTTACAAATTCTCCTTCACCTCTATTGGATATGATAATCCTCCTCTGTTTATTTTAAGCTGAAAGATATTAGTAGAATTCATTTTACTTAGAACTGTTTATCCAGAGTTCCCTGAACTGCTGAATTGGAGATTTTAATATAGTTCAGATTACCCTTTAAACACTCATGAAGACTTCTTATTAAATACCTCTCTGTTATTCTGGGTTAACAGCAATCTGAAACCGATGTGTTTATGAGCTATGCTTCAGTAGAACTCATTTTAATGTGGCAGGTAACCATGAAGTCTGAATTGTTTCCATTTTTCCTGTACAAACAGAGTGCAATGAGATACCAAGTAGTTTCCTCATGTCTTCACGCTTAAGAGAGCAGAACAGAAGTTAAGAGAACAAAGAAATACAAAAAGGAAGGACGACGAGTATCAATTTCCTTACCTTCATTCAGCTCCAGCATCTAAAGGTCATCTCTCATTTTAAGGAGACCATCATGCACCAGCTCTAAAGAAATATTTCAAGTTAATGTGAAAGTATGCCCACGTTACAACCGCATGCAAGCAGTTGTACATTGCTTCAACTACTTCTTAAGTTCAGATTTATATGTGTGAGAATGCAATAAAATGCAATAAATATACATTTAATAAAAATACATTTCATTTGCTACATTTCCACCGAGCATTAATAGCACAGCTGAAATGGTTTCCTCCAGGTACGTGCAAAAACACCAAGATCTGGAATAGTTAAGATCAACTTACCCGACTTCTCTTGACAAAGATTGTAATCTTCGGAGCCTATATAAAACTGGGGGTTATTGCCAGGTCTTAATAAACACTTTGTGAAAAACTTTGAGTGGACAGGCTTGACAATCTTTCCTTAAAATCCTGTGAAAATTGTTATCTTAATCCCTGAAGGACTAACTAGAGGTAACACAATCATAAGCACACAAAGTGCCTGTTGAATCCTGCATGGAAAGGCTCTGTGGCAGGTCAGGTGGGTATTGGAAGCTCCTTTTGGCAGTAGAATTGCATTGTGGAGGATTTTTTTTTTTTTCCCTTTTAAAGGAACAGCTCATCTTACCACAATTAGACCAACGCCACCTTTGATGGCGAGAGGTAGGTGAGGTTAAGCCCCTTTGGTAAAGCTTTAGCCCTCCTTCAGTTCAAACAAGGGACATTGTCAAGATAACAGAGATGAAACCAGAAGTGTATCTTAAGTGTGGAACCTCAAAAGGAATAAAGTGACAGTTAAAGCAGAAAATTGCTTGGCATCACGGTGAAGTGGTGAGGAAGGGAGAGAGAGATCTGGTCACAGTGATGACATAGGGCAATTTCAGTGATGCTGAGTGATGTTTAGCAGTACACGAGAGATGATCACTGTTGGAAACAGTGGATAGTATTCTGCTCCCATTTAATCTAGTGGACTGCAAGGGATTCCTCTGAAATCAGTGAGTTTAGATGCAAACTGTTAAAAGCCAGTGGTTGTCCATTCAGTAGTTTTATCAGAAGCCACAGAACATTTCAATTTGTGAAATAACTCACAACCTTGTAGCAATTAACAAAAGGAAAGCTAAATGGATTCACAGTCAGTTTATGAAATAAAAAGTGCTTTAGTGATCAGGTTATGTGTGTGGTTGGGCTGTGTCTCTGCCTGAAAATCTTGCCTTCACCAAGAACTTCAGAAGCTGGAAGGCAACTGCAGCCAATTTAATAGAGCTACAGCTGGTAAATGAGATGCTTACACATGTCTGTGCACATGCATGCACAATCTTACCTTTGCTTTCTTTTAATCTGCCTCTCACAAAAAAACATTATGCAGTGGGATGTCATTGCATTCAAAATTATTTAATTCTATATGGAAGTTAGTGATGTGAGAAAAGGAAAAATTTCGTGACTCATGACTAAATGCTGCAGCTTGAGGAATATGGAAACTCCTTTTCTTTGACAAGACTTACTTTTACTGACTTAATTACCAGTTGCTCAATATCACATCCAGAAGGCTGGGATGAAAGTCCTCTCTGTAACAGCTGACAAAACCAGGTATAGCCAGGAAGATGTGTGCACTGGGATCAGTTCCAGCCGTTTGATGTTTGGCTGTGAGGATAATTAGACTTTCAGCAGGTTTTGCCTCATGCTGCATTTTACCCTGGGACTCTGTAATTTTAACTTTCCTCAGCTGCCGAGCAACGCTCAGGTGACCAGGGAGGGGGCTATTGTTCAGCCCCAACTTTGACTCCTGGGTACAATGCTGTGTTCTCACTCAGGGCATCCCTCTGAGCAAGTAGCTTTCTCAGGAGTATAGTCTTTACATGACTTCTTTTTCCAGCATCTCTTTGTGTGGCAGCACTATGTCCATAACTAGCATCCCAAAATCCAGAACAGGAAAAGAAGACATTTTTAGTGTCTCTTAGTAACGGAGTTTTAATTCATGTAAATTACTGAGTAAATACATTCATTTGCTGAAGGTTAGGCAGTTGAAGTCCCTGCTAATGCAATTCAAATAAGCACACATTCAAGGAAGTGCCTGTGGTTTATCTGTAAAAGAGAGGACAGCGTGGCATGACGTTCTGGTAAGGAGGGAGAAAACGAAGTCTGAATGTTGGTGCTTTATCTCTCTGTGGGCTGAGAACGCAGTGTGAAAGCAATGCATTATTTCTTCCTTCTGGCTTTTTCTTAGACTTTTAAACATGTTTTAAACACCACGTTTCTACATAGAAATTGTGATACGTGTGAGGGACTGCCAGGGCTCCAGACATACGTTTTGTGATGGCATCACCAGCCAGCATCCCCTCTCACCTGCTCTGTCCTGGCCTGCCACTGTCCTCAGATAGCACCACCCTCCATCCTGGCTGAGGTGTGAACCATCTGGGCCCTAAAAATGAGCTGTGGTAGGTGGAGTACTTCAGTACTTAAAGCATCTTGCAAACCTGTCTTATATGCCTAGAAGGAAAACACATATCCAGCAATAGAGAAGGAAATGCCATTTTTAGATAAACAACAAAGAAACAAACCTAACCCAAGCTTACTCCAGAGGATTGAATTTTTAGTTTCAGTTACACTTCATTATACTGTGACAAATGTTTCCTTGAAAGCACCTTTGAGTAATTGTTTAACAAACTTTGTTTAGAACAGTATCAATTATGTACATTCCATTTGTTCTGAAAAAAGCCTGATTGCAGTTCAACACTTCTCTGTTAGTCCTCTGCCATTACAATTTTACAAGATATTGAGTTTATTTTATTAAGAAATTCACTAACGCTATAAAGTTTATTTTCATCTGAATTTAATTTCACATGTTAGCAATGTTCTTCTATTTTATTAATTTATGCAAAAGTTCTATTAAGGATAATTCTCTAAATGTAATTATGTTTATTTGTCAATTTTTTTTAGAAGAATAATATTTCATTTCTTAAACAAAACTATATATAAACCCATAGGATCATTAAGGTTGGAAAAGACCCCTAAGATCATCAACTCCAACGATGAACCCAGCACTGCCAAGTCTACCACTAAACCATGTCCCCAAGTGCACATCTACACATTTTTTAAATGTCTCTAGGGATGCTGATTCCACCACTTCCCTGGACAGTCTGTTCCAGTGCTTGACAACCTTTTCATTGAAGAAATCGCTCCTAATATCAAATCTGACCTCCCTGGTGCAACTTGAGGCCATTTCCCCTTCTTCTGTTACCTGTTGCCTGGGAGAAGAGCCCAACCCCCACCTGGCTACGAACATCCTTTCAGGGAGTTGCAGAGAACAATAAGGTCTCCCCTGAGCTTCCTTTTCTCCAGGTTGAACAACCCAAAGTCCCTCAGCCAGTTCTCACAGGACTTGTGCTCCAGACCCTTCTCCAGCTCTGTTGCCCTTCCCTGGACACACTCCAGCACCTCAATGTCTTCCTTGTCATGAGGGGTCCAAAACTGGACACAGGATTTGAGGTGTGGCTTCACCAGTGCTGAGTACACAGGGAAAATCCCTGCCCTGGTCCTACTGGTCACACTATTGCTGATACAAGCCAGGATGCCCTTGGCCTTCTTGGCCACCTGGGCACACACACTGGCTCATGTTCAGTGGCTGTTGATCAGTGTTCCCAGGTCCTTTTCCCACTGGGCACCTTCCCAGACACTCTTCACCAGGCTGTAGTGCTACCTGGGGTTGTTGTGACCCAAGTGCAGGACCCAGCACTTTGCTTTGTTGAACCTAAAATTTATAGTTATACATATAAACATGTATTTATTCCCATTCATAGAACTTTCAGAAAATGTATTAAGAATTGCAAACAATTCCTGCCCTTTATAACATTCTTTAATGTCCCTTATCAATATTTTGGTAGGATTGATACTAATGCCACAAAACTTCCTGAAAAGAATGAGCATTAAACTTTAAGAGCATTCACTTTCACTGATTTCAGTAAGAATGTTTTGTATATTTGTTCGTCTAAAGCAGGGAACACTTTCTTTTGAAGTTTCTGACATTGTAAAACCTTCATGAATTCAAGCATATTCTTAGGGGAGAAAAAGGAGAAAAACTGGGAAAATAGGAGGCATGGAAATTGTGAAAATATGAAGGGATGAGAGGCATGAAGTCTGGGTGGTCTTCTTTGTTATCTGTGTGTTAGATCTGTATCACATGAGATATTTACGGACCCACACACTAGTGTGCACTGCTCCTTTGGGGCTTCCAAAGATGTTAGTTTGTGATCAAGCATTTGACATTTGTAAATACAGAGTCTCATAAAGCTTTGATAAGATACAGAAAAGTCGCAGCCGTCCAGAACTTGGAAAAATTTTTAATGATCTATCCAGCGATTTTATTTCCATTAGGACAGGTGTCAGACACGTAACTGATCCCATCAAATCTGCCAAAACATTCATGGCACATCCCAGATCTTTTGTCATGGTTCTTTGTCTGTATTCTGCTGACCATCTACATCTGGCACAAGGAAGCAGGATAAAAGCTGTGGTGCTGTCTCAAGCACACCGGGCTATCAGCCATCATCTTAGAGGGCAATTTCTTTAAAGACAGTCTAGATCTCCTGCTGCTCTGTGCCATGGGACTTGGCTTTCCTGATTCCATCCCTTCTCTGGGCTCCAAGAGGATGCTTTATGTTAATCAAGTAACTGTTTTACCCTGGCAAGTCTTAAAAATCAAAGCATCTTCAGAAGAAAGAGAAGGATACACTGAGAAACTTTCAGTCCTGACACTGTTGCTTGAGCTATACTGGATGCATCAATATTTACCCTTTCTAAACTGTTAAGTCTAAGTCTTATTCTGCTTAGGAGTGGGACAATTTTATAAAACCTCAAAAGTCCCATATACACATAAGCATATCTAGCTGGAGGGAAAAACTCCAAGGATATAATCAGGGCTTTGCCTGAGGATAGGTGTCACACCTTGTTACCATTTTAGAATCTATTTCTTAAAAGATCAGATCCAGTGCCTTACTGAAATCTAGTCATTTGTCAGGTTTCTGTATTTGGGTGACAACCAAGGGGAAATGTTAATGCAATATATTTCAGTGCAGGTGAACAAAAGCTGAGTGGTTCACCCATTGTGTCTGTGAAACACTCATTTAAATGTCATTGCTGTGGCTGCTGAGCAACTGCTCTTCAGTTCAAGCTGGGACATTCAGGGCTAAGTCAGCAATAATGATGTAGCGTAATATTGTCTATAAAAGTGAAGACATTTGAAATACCTTTGTGTTTTCCTCGAAAAAAATGTTGTGAATAAAGAAAGTGCTAGAGTTGTACATAGTCTGCAGAGCTGTGTGGAAGACCGAACCCAAGAGATGGAGAATTCCACACTCTGGGGCATTGGTTTAAAAAAGCCACAACTGTCTATCTTTGGACACAATGATAGAACTTGGCTGTGAGAGCCAGGCACTCATCCTGTTTCTTATTGAGTTACTATTTTTATTTAAATAAATCCATTTAAAACTAACAAACAGAAGTGGAATAAGACGGAATAAATGTTGAATAATTTTTTACTTGCCACAAAAAATTCAGAAACCTTTCTCTAGGTTGTATTTCAAGTGTTGAGTGGAGCAGGTTCTTTGGTGACAGCCAGGAAGCCACAGGGAATGCCTTGAAATTACCTGACAGAGTCCAGCTGTTTTGTGAAGAGGTGACTTGTCACGTGGTTCCCTTCCTGTCTGATTCAGACACAAGACCAATAGAAATGCTGCATCAGAACCAGGGGCAGAATTCGAGCAATTTCCCTGCAGAGGATATTCTGTTCACTCGTGTGCCATTACTGCGTTCTCTGTATATTTTGTTTGCGATTTCATATATTTTAGCACATTAAGGTCTCTAATTTTCCCCAGTTTTCATTTCCCCCCACACATATGCTCAAAGCCATGTAAGTCACATGGACATTAAATCAAAAGAAGTCACAAACAGTGGGATCTACTGTGTACTGTATTAAAATAGCACTAGCTGTGGAAGCCAGACAAAACCTACTTGTAGCTGTGAGTTCAGACCTGTCTAGATGAAGTCAAAAGGGTCTTTGTCAATGTCTCTGCTGGGGGTACATTTGACAAGGTGTTCTTTGAATATGTGTGAAGATACTGTGATTTAAATGAAAATAAATCCATCCACATTATAATTGAAATTTCTATTTATTAATAAGTGGTGCAGTTTTTAAAGACAGAACATAAAAAAATCAGTTAAGAAGAATTGTTTGCATAATATATTGAAATAAACATATTAAAGTTGTTCAAATATTGGACAGTGCCAGAATAGAAATTACACATACAGTTTAAAAATTACAATAAATAATATTATAAAGAGCACTAAAGGCCACTTGTATAAAAGTTGTGTTCCCTTGTCAGCCAGAATCTGAAAAAGCATCTTTGTAGCATGGAGAAAATTTCAGTGAGCAAGGCACAAATACTAGTAATAATAAGATGCCATAACTAGAAAACAAAATGCAGTTGGCTATGTAACCTTCAGTCCCAGCATGTTCTCGACGATGGAATACGATCCCAATTTCAGTATTTTGTTTCACTTAACTTCAGAGGGAAGCTACGCAAAGCTGAATTGGGAAGGATCAAATCTTACAGCCTAAATAATCAGAAGCAAAAGTGATACCCAGGATCTTCATTCCCACAGCGCCCAGCTAAAAACACTTGAAAATGGCCCCTTTTTCCTCTGTACCTCTGAAAATAGTCTTCCAGGTTAACATCCACATTCAGCTGGGCTCCTGAAAAAGTGATATCCCACCAAATTCAAAAAATTTAGGTTTGCCCCACTTAGGCACCTAAAACTTAGTGGTGGGGACTGTGGGGTGCAAGGAATCAAGGTCCGGCTCTTTCTCACGTGCTCTTCAGTAAAGCAGGATGAATTTAGTTCTTACCTAAGCAGATATGACACCTCTGCAGCAACTGGGCTCCCAGCAGGGCCGAATTTTCTCCTTACTCTGCGTTTTCTGACTGCTTTAGGCTGTGATCTTGCAAACTGGTTGGACCTCGGTGCTCGCCTGAAGGCCACGAGGCAGCGGCCCCGCTATGTGCGGGTTCAGGTCGGGTTGAGTTTGTGGTGCTCCTGGGCCACAACTTGGAGCAGAAAAATTTTAAACTACTTCCACTCTGAACCGCAACAGTGCAGCAAAGTTACAGATGAAAACAGAGCAAATATAGCCAAAGTCAGTTTAGGGATTTTAAATCAATCTCTCCACATGTTGAATTCCCTTTTTGTTTTGATGGCAGCCAAACTGATTAATTCAGTGCAGGGAAAAGCCAAGGCAGGGAGAACAGCCATTACTTGACTAGATTTTTTTTTTTTAAAGTTCTCATTAAATAGAGCATAAACCACATTTTCTATACCTGCATACTTCAACTAAATATTCCCTTTTGTCTTAATCAAGTATTCCCAGTTTGAACCTAAAGTGAGGAACCTCAACTGATAATAATGCCTCAAAGAGAGGCACACAATGTAAACACAGATTCACCTTTTTGAAAACTTCCAGATGTGTGGCATTCACTAGGGACTGAAAATCAGTCTAAAAACATAGCCAAGAAAAATGTTTCCAGATCAGTGCTGTCTTTCACAAGGAAATTCACAAATAAAGGCAGATTAGGGCTCAGCCCTGCTCCCACTGCATCAGTCTGAGAAGGTTTCTGACTTCAAGGAGAACAGAGAAAAGCTCCACAGTTTCTGATTATGAAAAATATCTCAAGGACTGAATTAAGTTAAGAGTCATCAAAGAGTGGATTCCAGTGGTCAATTCTCTTTTATATTAACCACATGTAAACAAAGTGTTGGTGTCAGCCGAGACGCTAGAAAGATCTCACCCAAAGAGCATTGGTAGCTCTTAAACTGAACCATCACACAGAAACAGAAGGTACAAATCTAATTCATTCCTATTGTGAAGACTGTTGTTGACCCAGACAGCTCTCTCAAATGAAATTGTGAATTGCATGTGGAAGAAGGTCCTGACCTTCTAAATTGTTACCAGGGTCACACATAGTTTGTTTTGTTTTGCCCAGGATCTATGGCACTCACATAAACTGCAGTTCAAAGGTGGATGCAATCCAGGGACTCATCTGAACTGCAGTCTGCTGAAGTTTGTGTGCACATCCCAGGTCGGGGATGGTCTCCAGATCTCGCCTGGCTGGTGA
Organism: Oxyruncus cristatus; assembly: GCA_013399855.1. Taxonomy (NCBI): domain Eukaryota; kingdom Metazoa; phylum Chordata; class Aves; order Passeriformes; family Cotingidae; genus Oxyruncus; species Oxyruncus cristatus. Next base: position 1,428,493 of record VXAY01000602.1, on the reverse strand, counting down.
CACCTTGACACGTTGTCTGTTGTCAGCACAGACAGCAGAACTGATGCACAACCTGTTTTTAACCGAGATGATGTAGAGGGCAGAGAGCTGCTAAGCACATCCCCCTTCTGAACAGAGCAACGACTGTTTTCAGTGTGGAGAAGTGTGTAGGAAAAAATAAAACAAGTTAATCAGATCTTCCTTGTCCCATTTCTTGGGTCTCCTCCACGGGATCCACAGGTGTCCCCTGCAGAGGGTCTTGTTGAGTTTACCACCAGTGCTTTTTAAGAAGAGGCAGACCTCATCTGGCCAGTTAGCACATCATTAAATATTTCATGATGTGGCTACTACCATCTGACCTGGTGCCTTTAAGCTGCAGAACAACTTAAAGGCAGTTGAGCTGCTAAGTGTACAGAGTGCAGAGCAGCCCAAATCCTGCTTTCTCTGGGGCTGCACTCCGTGTGCAGGTGAAGATTCATCCTTGAATCTTAATCAGAAGTCTCTGCCCTTGCCTGGATTTTCTCTTGGAAAGAACATACCTTTATAATGAGGCTATTTATGGATTTTCAGCCAGGTTTAATACTGAGGGAACATTCTTTTTATATCACCTGGCATGGGGAAGAATAGAAACTTGAACTAAAGAATTTAAGTGGGAATTGAACAGGAAACTGCATGGCACAGCCACTGTCAAAGACAGTCACAAAACAATTTCTAAAATCGCACCTGCTTTTTGGCTGCCTTGATTTTTGATTGCTCAGATCTAGAAAACATTTTAAGAAGGACCAAAATGAGATGAATTTAGTAGGAATGACAGGTCCTTGACAGATAAGAAAAGTGAAGCAGGCTTGTCTAGCATACACTTACACCAATTTCAGAAGTGTAGCAATGTCAAAATCATTTTTCATTCTTTTTTGTTATGTGAGGGTTAAATCTCATGAGTTGCCATGGGTATCTATTCCTCTATCAGAAAGCCTGAAGCAGGTGCAACACAGGTATTTCCAAGAATCACCGGTGGCCAAAGAATTCTTCTCAATATACCAAATTATAATGAATTTGTCAGTTTTATTTTCTGAAAATTTAGCCAGAAAAATTGCACCAGAGATTATCTTTCACGTCAATGTCTATTTTGTCAATTCAATAATTACAAAAATTATGCCTCATGTCATCATAGCCTCAGAACAGCTCCATGGACTCAGGCCAGTCTTCAAAGGCTGTAAGTGGTCTGCATTATTTACTTCACTAACAACAGCAATTTGTTCTCCCTGAAGATCCATCCCAGAAAGATGCAGCATGATTTGGCAGAAGAAGCAGATGAAGTAAGAAGATCCTAATCCCTTAGATGTCTCTTCCAATACAGAATAAACAATGAAGATGAAGGCAATGCCTTCATCTGGAAAGGAACAGAAGCTCCCTGGATGGAATGACTGTTAGGAGATGTCAGCAATACTGAGGAACTGAACATGAAGTTTGCTATGGTGGGCAAAACCCAACAAAATATCATCTATTCATATGAAACTGTGTCAGGATAGATTTTAGGTGTCGGCATATTCAAGTGCTCTCTATCCAGGGCTGTTCAACACCCAGTAAGTACTGGGAAGCCCAGTAACGTGTTCTTGTGCTCTGACTGGATGTGCCAAGAATGCTCAGTTATGCAGCTGCAGTATAATACCAGCAGTCACTACAGAAGGTGCCCTGGCCATTGTGTGGAGTGACAGGGGTCATTCTTGACAGGAGTCGTGGTGGAGAGGCTGCACCTTGGATCGGTGGGGTAGAGGTGAGAGCCTTCCCACTGACTGTGGGTGTCTCCGACCATTTGACATCTAAGCAAGTCACCCTCTGCTCCCTGTGAAGCTGGTAGAAATCTGTTCATTCTAGATAATTGAGTTAAAGGTGAAATTAATCTCATCCTAAAGCTGACTTGTGCCTTGATTCTTGTAGCCTGTGCTCACTCACTGTACTGCTTGATTTTCCACCAGCTGTAAAGAGTGTACAGCCATCAAACTTGAAATCAAATGGATGTTACCTTATGGAAACCTTGACTGACACCTGGTAAGACCTGCATAGGATATTCAGATAGGCTTAGTTTCACTACCTGCATTCCCACTGGTGAGATCTTTGATTCATTTCTTCGCAGTGGGTTGAATAAATTTCCTGCTCTCCCTCAATATAATATCCAATTTCTGTGAAATTAGTATTTGGCCAAGACTTAGGGAGCATACTTACCCCTGTGCTGCTCAGGGACAGGTGACAAAAATGGTGTTTATTTATGCAGAAATTGATCTTAAATATGGCAAACATTCATGGATTTGGAGCAGTCTATTTCCAAGAGAAGCAGTAAACAGAGAGAAACAGATCCTGGCAGCATCCCACACTGTGGGACTCACAGAAGATAGAATAATGATATTCTGCACAGTTGTGGAGCTCAAAGCACTTGGCAAATATTAGTGACTTGAGCCTTACAACCTGTGTTTATGTGAGGAAGTATAACTCCCAATTAACAGATTGGGAAACTGAGGCAGAGTTCCATTATGCATCTTACTTAGCAGCACATAAGTCAGTAAAAGAGTGGAGTGTATAAACCTGGAGTTCCCTACACTGAATAACCTTATTTTTGGAACAGAAAGAAAATTTGGCCCCATAAGTAACAAATCAACTTAGCAAAAGATTTTCTATAAAATAGCATTGCAGTCACACTTTGAGCAATTTTATAAACACTAGTGAAGATTTTCAAAGTAGTTTGAGGGATTTATATTTACATTTTACAATAAATCAATTACTATGATCAATCCCAGAAGGTGGTTTGATGATTTAAAATTCTACCCTTAATTTAATTTCAACATTGTATTTCAGGGGTAATCATACACGAAATTACACGAGAAAAACTTAGTTCACAAACCCATTTCAATAAGGTTGTACTTTGACTCAGCTTTTTCCCTGCTTTTGATGTTAGAAGTTCTTGGCTAGGTTGGTTAGAGATTGATTGACTTATATAGCAAAATGATTGATGCATTATGTTTTCACAAAGGGATATTGCTCCTGAAAACATTTTTACTTTGCTGCTCTGTTTACAAAATGTAGCAAGGACCACCATATCTTGCCTGTTATCACTTCACCATTGTTGTATTGAAGAGTATCAGATAGATATGTATCATAGAAGAAATCAGCTGTACCATTTATATAGGGTAAAGTCATGCAAACCATGCTCAAAACTAAGCTCCTTAGTTTTGGTAGCATGAAAAAAACTGCATTATTAAATCGTATGAAATGGTGCAGAATGACTACCACTAATATCACATGCATCTTATGCAGCCATTGGTGTTTTGAACTAGTAAGCTTTGGGTGTAGAGTAAGTGAGATATACAAAGTATGCTTACATTACACGGAGAAGTCAACCAGTGACTGCCCCCCACACGCACTTTTAAACTGGCTTGTTCGAAGGGGTCCATATTGATTCTGAAATCCCGTCTCCTGTAGAAGACAAAGGCATGGAGCCACTTGGTGTGAAAGGGTCTGTGTCTGTGTCTGTTTCCCCCTCTGCTAGGTAGCGTTTCTCTCTCATCCACGCCGATCCCCCGTTGGGGCCAAACGGGAAGTCGTCTCTCTCCTGGGAGATACTGAAGCCACTTGGGGAGCGCTCGAGTTCCTCATGGTTGACTGAGAGAAGGGACAATGGAGTGTCACTGTCTCTTGTTAGGCTCCTTCTCTGCCTTGGAGACACCTTGTCTGAGTAAGGGCTTTGTAGGTCTCCTTGGGAGTGGTAGCTCACCTGGGAGTCCATCAGCGTGAATATGGGCAGAACTGTTGGCCTCTCTGCATATGAAGTTGAGGAAGGTGTGGCTTGCAGTTTGCCAGAGTTTTGCCCACCTGTTGATAAAGGTTGTGAATGAGTCGTATGACCTTGTGCTGAGAAACCATAAGGACTGACTTTGTTGACTGGAACCTGCTGGAAGTTGTAAGGAGTTTCACGAGCACACTGCTCAGTGTATTTATATATTATCGTTTTTAATTCAGAATATTTGTTTTCTTCTCTTTTCTCCCTTGCAGGAGAAGCAGTTTCTTTCAATGGACTTATCTCAGCGACTTGTATTTGCAGCTGCTCCATATGATGCATGTGCATATCAACAAGAAAATCCAGTTTCTTCCCCATGTCATTTACCTGAAAAATACCAATGTCGTGACATTGCCTCAAGTCAAGTGTTCAACAAAAGAGTCCATGCTCCCATACATGCACTGCCCCCAGCAATGGTGTGCTGTCATCTTTATTGGTCATGAAGGTAATTACAGGGTAATCACGACCTTCCCTCACAAGCTGGCCTGCAGCCACTGCCAGCTTATCCTCTAACTGCCTCAGAATAAGAAGACCTGTCCCTATGAACTGTGTCAAAAAAATTCTCAGTGTAGCTGGATATTTAACAGTCCAGTATCCAACAGCAGTCTATAATGTTATTACAAAATCTGGATACCACATGGTAAATAGACATTACCAAAATACAACATACGGAATTTCCTTTGCAGACAGATCTATCCTCTAACTCTTAACAGTCCCACAACATCAGGGTTACATATCAGGACTCGTTTTCTTTCTCTTTGGATAGGGCCCAAAAGTACCTTTGGGGGCAATCATTTTGGGTGCCAGATCCTGCAGAAAAAGGGGCTGCTCACAACAGAACAACAGGTGTGGTGAGTATGGCATTTAGGGAAATGCATCCCGCTTAAGCGTCATGGTCAGGATCTTCTGCCATAACATAATGATATTGATTCAACAGGTTTCAAAGTGCACACTTCCCAGGTAAGCAAATTCTAGCATGAAAACCTAACAACCAGCAGTAGAATTCTTCCTGGGTCAGACAGAGTCACACAGAATTTATGTCAGCTCTACCATTTCTGTACAGGCACCTCAGCCTCCATTATTGTCAAGAAATTACATACCTGTCGTTCAACTTTAACAAATTTGCCCATCATACTTTGGTCTTCAGTATCTGCTGTAGATGCTTTGGCTACATACGGATCATTTCTACAAAGAATTAATAACTCTAATTAGTGTTCAATTTTTGCATCGCAGTAAGCAATTTGAATCAGAAACAGAATTAACATCTTGGTATTGTATTCTTATAGATCCTCAGAGACCATTTAGTTATTTAGTTATCATAAAAACAAGAGTAAAAATTCTATGTGATTCTAATTCAATTCTAAAAATTGTACTCTTGAGTTTTAATGCATTTTTTTGTTGTTCAAGATTAGGATAAAAATTAAGAAAAAACAAAAGCAAAAAAAAGTTCAAAATAATGTTGAAATTAATCTCTGACTTGGTGGAATAATTTCAGGCTTGTGAAAAATACTGGAATAGTCTAGTTAGTGGGTCTACAGATGGCCATGTGTTTTCAAATCTAATTCTTTATAATTAGTGTATTTAAAGACTGAATCTGAGTTTCAAGGATGAGTGTTTTTTTTTTCTCGATTTCATTAAACCAAATAATAAGTGGCAGAGACTGGAAATGCTGAAAAGAGACAGTCTGGCAGCAGATTCCAGATTAAATTTTCATCTATGCAATTTCTTCCTTCCTGTCCACCATATGGACAGACTTCAGGAGATAAGAAAATGATCTCTTACTAAAGAGCTTTGATTTATAACTTCATGGGAGCTAGGCTGCTCATGATCAAGTTAAACCTGTATCAAGTGGTTTCTAAACCAGTCTCAAAGGAATCTATGTCTTCCCGTAATCTATGCCAAAGTCTAGGAAAACAATTTCTAAGCACTTGCTCTTTAATGTGAATTGTAACACATACACTCTAAAACTTTTAACAGGTCCAGTTCTTCTCTTTCTGACAAAATCCAAAATATAGCTGTGATCTTACCAGAGCAGAAACTATAACGAAAATATGTCAGTTTTTCCACATCGTGTTATTGGTGATATGGGCTCATTCAATTTTTGCAATCTGCTTTGTTTCCCAAATGATCACTGTCTCTTCCATGTGCTTAGGTCTCTGTCTTCCCATTTACATGGGTTCAGATTTTTTCCTGGGTGGATAATTTATTTTCTGTAAGATTGCTTTTGTTCTGAGCAACTGCAACAGCTTTGGGGACAGATTGTTGATGGTCTTGTGTGGTTCTTGATGGGTATTTATTGACAGATTGATAGTTGTAAACAACAGAAGAAATGTCATTTATTATTGAATTCTTGCTACCAGGAATACAGCAATACAATAACATGCTGCAACTTTCACACCCAGAAACCCGGTGTTACAATTTATTTTGAGCATCTCTCACCAAACATTGTTTGAAAAGCAGCAGCATTAAAAATCTTTTCTTGGCATTTGGTGGGGGCCATAATGAAGCTTTTTTCACTTTGGGAAGATAACTAGTTTGCTTTCAAACTATTGTTAATTTCAAGCTTTTAAGTGAGTTTGAATGTTAGAAATTCAGCACATCAGCAATCAAATGTGTGTAAGTAATTTAAAATCATATTTCCAAACTGTGGAGAAGCTGACCTAGACAAATAAGAAGCCATTGTTTAGATTTCCATCATACATTGTTTTTAGGGAAGGTAGTGACTTTCTGGTTCAACATTTACCCACATATATATCTTACAGCAACATATCCTCTCAGTGTCATTACTATAACTGTGGATGAGTAAAGGTCATGCTTATTGGCATGAATTAACTTTTTATTTCTGTATTGGGCTGTGCTAAATACTAGGCATAAAAAAATTCACCTGGGAGACTGTTGTGAAGGGTAAGAAAAAGCTCCTCCCTTTTGGGATTTCTTATGCTTGGGAGTAGATGGAGGTCCAGGTGTAAAAATCATATCTACTCTGAAAAAAAGAAAAGTGCAACTGCATAAGTCCATCTCCAAATGCTGACACATGACAGAATATGCTATGCATCTCTGAAAACAAAGATTCAAAAGGAAAACAGGTGTTGATTTGGTGATATATTGAGGGTCATGGTGTGTTTGTTCTGTTCTGGGTCCACAACCAATACACTGAATTGCAATTATGTGGTACTTTAATGGCAATTAAGTAATGCTCTAGCTCACAGTTTCCAAACTTCAACATTTGAGACACGTGCCTTCTTTTCCTTTAAAGGAACTAAACAGCATGATTGTCAAAAATCCCCAATAGCAGCTACTCTTGAAAATGTCAGGAGACCCATCAGGTTTTGTACTGGATAATGAAAATCAGAACTTGGTGAAAGGTAGAATTCCTTAAATTCTTAATAAACCAATGACATTCTGGCAGTTGCTGTATCTAATTGTTCAGCAGTGTTTTTGTATTTACTAAGTTTTTTTTTTTTTTTTTTTTTTTTTTTTTTTGTTCCAAAAACATAACTTTAAGTGAAGTTTCACAATGAATCCTACTTGACTTTTTACTTGGCACAAAAGCAAAAAGGTTGTTTGGAAGGCTCAAGCACATTTAATTGCACTCTTCTGCTATATCAAAATGTTCTTTCATTTGGCATATCCAGCTGCTCCAGGTGCAAGCAAGTCTCTGTTCTTTCAGCCCACAGCCCAAACTGACCAGATACCAGTCAGCACTAGTGCACAGATCAGACAATCCATGCAGGTACATCGCATGGCTTCACAGTGCCCCGTGGAGTTTTGAAAATGGAACTTGAAAAAGCTCAAGGCAAGCCTCACAAAGCTAGCTTAGATATTGGCCAGGCCCCCAAGCACTGCTGAGGCATCAGTCCATGTCTCTTCAAACTTCTATGGCATCTTGCTATTCATAAACTCAACAAGTAGGATGCACCTCCCTGGTTGTGTCCAGTTACAATCAGTGGAGATCCAGCCAACACAGCGAAGAAAATTCGTGGGACAGTGAGGGAGATTCAGCTGATCACATGGATGCATCTGGTTTAAGCAGGGGTTATTTGGGCCATAAAGCACAGTTGTGCTGGCCAGCTCTCTGTTAACTGTAAGAGGAATCTCATGTGGTTTTGCAGGATTATGTTTTTTCTTCAAAGACCTCTAGAAAGGTCTTCCCTGTATAGATGCAACATGGCTGTTGAAATTTTGCAGTTCTGCTACTGGTGATTCTTCATGGTGTTGCTGAGTTGAACACCAGGGCTGAGGCTGCGCTGTGATTCTTGCCCTGACTGCCTGGAATGTGATTTCATCCCCCCAAAGCTCTTAGTTAACCACTGTGTGAGATGGACCTAATCATGTCAAGCACTTTTAGTGCTGCCAGGAGTCAAAAGAGTGTCTGAGAGGTGCTGCTGTCCAAAATCATGCAACATCTCAGACTGAGGCAATGGAAGGGTGTCTATTATAAGACATATAGATTCCACCACAGATGGTGCAGATTTCTAGTATCATGAGCACTTCTCAACTTCCAGAGTTCAAAAAGATATAACTGCATTAAAAAAATCTAAGATGCAGAGCTCTTTTCAGAGAGTAACAATGGTGGTTTGTGGTAGAAAATTAAAGATTTTCTAGAGCAATAATAGTAAGGTAGGAACAAGACATGTTATATACTTGAAAAAGAGATAGCCCAGTACATGGAAAATCACTTTGAAATAAGAAATTACAGTGTCCAACAAAAGGACCAGAGCAGCCTTACAAAGCCAAGGTCTGAATGTGCAGTAAGGGTTGCACTCCCTCAGCCCATTCATGAGAGAAATTGTTGTCTGTGTGGTATTTTGCTGCTCAGAGTGACTGGGGGCCTCAGGGAACATGGACAGTGCTGTGCTGGGACTGAGCTCATGTAGAGCAGCTATTGCTTTTATTTATCATCTATAACATATGGATAAAAGAGAGAAACTTGATCCAGATCAAATTATCCCTGCTAGCTACTCACATGCCTTTTTTCATTGGGAAAAAGTTTTCTTATGGACCACCTATGCTATGCAAAGTCATAGCTTCTGGGTGACCTAACACAAATAGGCCAAGTATGCCTTTATTTTGCCAGCAAAGCTAAACATTCTCCCCATTAACCAGAAGATTCTTACCTTGCCTGAAGGTATTTTATTCTGGAAAGCATATCAAGATGCCCTGCTGAATATTGCTCTATCACATCCTTTACATCATAAGGCCTCAAAGTCTCCTTGAATTTTTTTTTATAGAGACGAAACTGTAATATTCTGCATAATAAACAGAAAAAAAATATTAATTTATTATATAAACTCCATAATGAGAATTTCCAGTTTCATCAGATAACTGATAAATACACTGGGTGTTTGGAAACTGAGGACGTTATTTCCAAACAAGACAGTAAAATATAAGCAGAGAATCTCTAACATCATACCACGTTTGGAAATACTTAATAGTTGGCTTTTCATAATTAGTAGGCTAAAACAAATGGTTAAAAGCTACAGAATCTTATTTGGAGTTTGAACTTGAAGAACACAAGCCATGGGAGATTTTGAAGCTGTGAAGTTGAAGTTGCTTTTTAACGCTTCAGCCCATTATAAAGCTAATTTATAGTATATGTAATGCTGAATCATTTTCATCTTGGTTTTCATTTTGCACCTGGGAGAATTTTGGATAGGAAATGCAAATTAGATATAAATGTGGAAGTTAGGAAGTTAACAGCACTTCAAGTTGTAAAGAAGAAAAATTGTTAAAACTGTCTGAACGGTCCTTGCAAAAAACAGCAGTATAACATTTTTGTTGTTGTAATGATAATAATATAATTGCTGTTATTATTGCTATTATTATAAAATGACTTAGTAATTAGGAACAGAATTCTTATAATAAGGAGCACTACTGGCCAGAGCGCTTAAAAAATATTTGGCATTAATTTTCTTCATTCTTTTCTGTTTATTCATTGCTTCAAACTGTAAAGTCTTGGTAGATTAAACAAATAGAAGAAACATGTTTAAAGAATGAAATTGTTATCTTCAAATGTTTTAGGCTTGGGTTCTAGGGGTTTCTTTTCTTAGTGGTCTTCGTGTTCTTGTTGGTCTGGATTGGGGAATCCCTGTCATCTGTTAAGATTCTGACTTGGTTTTTATTTAATGTTAGTGGGTTTTTTAATGTTTTTAAAATCTTCATAAACTTTCATTTAACAAAGATAATTCTATTACGACTCTTTAAGGGCTGCTGACTCTTTAACTCTGTTGCTTATAAGTCTTTCAAGATTTCAGAATTATACCTATTTTAGCCAAATCATATATGATAACAGCAGAACTGTACATTAAAATACATAAATGAAAAATAAGAATCACACTGTTAGAAGTTTCAATTTAAAATCTCCTTGATAATGACCCTAGAATCCATTAAGTTGTGTTGTCTGAAAGAATCACTTCCCATTAACATTCAGGGTCCGGATAAACTACACAAGACAAAAAAATCTTGGCTCCTGATTGAGTTTAAAGGGAAATTGCATGAATCAATTAAATTTGGACAGGATGTGGGAAAGAACTTCTGCAAAAGTAATAAGTAGCATGTCTCTGAGTTAGAATGCAAGCAGGTATCAGGGAAAGAAAGGGAAAGCTGTGGGGGACATAGGGAGGAAGAAACTTCCAATGGGAGGGAGTCAGTCATGGGTAACACGAGCAAAGCCTGTGGGACGTGGCTTTCAGCAGGCTTGAGAAAACTCGGAATGTTTAGGGACTGGTTCTCCTGAACCAAGTTGGAAAAGAACCAGGAGAGTACATACTGTGGTTATATACATATAATATATGGTTATATTTTTACAACCATCTTCCTTGAAGTTTTTCTTGCACAATTTTGGGGCACTCCAGACTTGCGGTATTTCACCTGGAAGGTGGTAAGACCCTGGCCCAAAACTTAGTGACTTCTGGAATAAACAGCAATTGCAATGAAAGCAGAGTATTTTTGTAGCATTTTTCAAGGGAAGAGAAAACAGAACATTGAGAAGTAACAGAGCATCAGTGAATGAATTCTATTTGCTTGATGTGCTAAACACATTATCAAGGCTTACTAGGAGTTTTCTAACCCCAGGGAATATCTCTTGTGACATGAAAATAGAGGTGACACATGTCACAAGCCAAAAACTGCTGAAATGGAGACCTCAGCATCTATTAAAAGATGACAGCTGAAAAGTATATTGCACACTCATACAATTGTGAATAAAGAAGAGCTGAGTCAGCGCAGAGTTTTTTGTTTAGTGAAAATTCCAGTTTAATATAAATATTAGTCACTAAACTGAGTAACATATTAGTCACTAAACTGAGTAATATATTTATATAGTGACATGGTCAACATTATTGAAAAACGTTCTCCTTTCTGCATATTTTCAACAGACTTTGAATAGGGTCTCTCTTGTGCTTTTGATGCAGCCAGAATTATCTGTTCTATTGCACTTTAAAAAAAGCAATAACAGCAACAATGAACCAACATGCAGCAACATGGTAAAGTGATTTCCTGAAGCATAAACATTAAAAAAAAAAAAAGAGAGAGAAAGGGGGGAAAAAAAAGGCATTGAGGAGCACTGGAGATACTTACCTGACAGCTCGGATGGCTGTCTTGAATGTGGGGATCATATCTTCCATAAGAAAATCATTACTGTCGCCTCTGTCTTCTGCCATGGGTTCCCCTGTTCCTGCATCTGCAAAGCAGGTCAAAAACCAGCTGTGTGAACATCTGACCACACAGTAATTAGAGGGATGTCTGTCTGACTAAAGTGCTGCTTAAAGTAAAGTGCAATTTAGTAAAGGAACATCTCTTACATGTTCCTCTTTCTCTGTTCAGTTCTTGAAAGGGATTTAATAGTTCTGGGACAGCTATAGGTCACATTTGAGGGATCTCCTCTCAGATTCCAGCATTTCTGAAACATTAGGAACTTTTCTTCCCTTACAATGGATATTTGCCCCAATATTTTACATAAAGGCTAAAACAGGTTTAGATGCCACAGGCCAAGCTCTCCTTTCACTTGTACTGCTTGGAGCTCATGTACCTTCATGAAGAAGAATAATCAAGTTCCTGGTGTGGACACCCAGACTACATCCATGGTAGTATGTCCAGCACTGATGCCAGCTGGCTCAATAAAGGAGAAATACTATTATTTAAAGACCATTTGGATGTTACAGGCAAGAAGAGGAAAATCTGTGTTCGGGGAAGCTGAGAGGAAAAATGCCCTATAATGTTGTGTGGACACCCAATGGACATCTGCTGAGGGGCAGAGGGCCTGGGGAGAGAGGAGGGGAAGAAGACCTTGACTCTATAAAAAAGGTTTTATGAGATGGCAGAGAGGAGATATTTGAGATGCCTGGACATAGGCTAGTGCAGGGCTGGATGCAGTGTAGGAGGGAGATACCTTAGCATAGCAGCTCTGCTGATAAATTGAGCCATGATGGCATGTGTTTTTTGGGGGATATACATTCCCTGCCCAGTGTACCCTCTTTTTCTAGGTCAAATAGGCTGATTCCAAGACTGGCTTTATCCCATATCAATTGCTGTTTTCATGGATGGTTGCTGTCTTTTTTTCAAGCACTGTGTTGCCTGGACTCCAGGATTCATTTCCTTGGGCTTCCCCAACTGTACCACGTAAAACCAGGTACCAGACATGCTTGGCCCACAAAGTCACAAACCTTCAACAGTAGATGCACAGGAACAAAGTAAAATGGGGAGAACAGGGGGTGCATAGGAACAAACCAACACAAACGGGCTACCTTCTGAGCTTTGCCAAAAAGCGTATGCTTTCATTCGGAATGCAGTGCGAAAACGCTCCTTATTATTCAAGACAACATTCTTAGGCTCTTTTGAAGGACTTTCTTCAATGGCATCTACATTCAGAGGGGTAAATAGCTTTCCTTTAGTATTGGTACCACGAACCCGATCCAAGAGACCCAGCTTTTGGCTACAAAATAAGCAAAAGTAAACATTTTCCTCCTTTGTACACTATTAACTTGTTTTCATGATGCTTTAAGTATATAGTGGGTTAAATAAATGTTTTGTATACAAGGACACTGCTGGGGCTACCATAATAAATGAACGTCTTCGTAAGCAACAGTTAAGCTCCACAGATAATTGACTGCTTTTTATGAGCACTTTTGTATCAATGTTGAAAATGTTACCAGAGGGTCTTGCTGTCCTCTCCATGCAAGTATCACAGTGCTTCAGCTCATGTAGCACGCCTGAAGCATTAGTTTTGGTATTAAGCCAAAAACACCACTACTGCCATGAGCAGGGACACCTTCCGCTAGACCAGGTTGCTCAAAGCCCCATCCAGCCTGGCCTTGAACACTTCCAGGGATGGAGCATCCATGGCTTCTCTGAACAACCTGTTCCAGTGCCTCACCTCCCTCACAGCGAAGAATTTCTTCCTACTATCTAGTTTAAATTTGCCCTCTTATAGTTTGAAGCCATTTCCCCTTGTCCTGTCACTACATGTCGTTGTTAAAAGTCCCTTTCCTCTTTTCCTGCAGTTCCCCTTTGGTTACTGGAAGGTGCTTTAAGGCCTCCCCAGAGCCTTCTCTTATCCGAATGCAACAACCCCAACTCTCTCAGCTGTTTATTCATAGAAGAGCTGTGCATAGTCAGGAGTAAAAGAAAGTCAGAGGTGTTGTGAACAAAGTAAATTACCAGGATAACTCTGGCAAGGCATTGCCAACATGGCAGTGCAGGCTGCCCTGTCCTCTCCACCATTCGCTGTCAGCCACCTCTCTCTACCCCAAGAATTGAGGTGACCTATGTGAGTTGTAGTGAAGTGACATATTTTGCTCCTCTGATGATTCCTTATACTGTCCTCTTTCAGATTTACTGCCCAAAGACACAGTGTCAACATATAGCTAGAATTTCATCCACCTGCCATTTTAGCAGCATCACTAATGCTGACAGCAATCACTAATACCACTGAAAAGAGCAACAGAAAAGCAATCTGCTAGCGAGTATATGAGCTTATATACGTTCTGAACACTTTTTAGGTGATAGATGGCATAAATATTTGATTTTCTTGTTCACTTTGCTGCTCAAACATTTGTTAATTGTACATTTGTTATTGGGAAAAAAAAAAAAAAAAGGCAAGGCTAAGCCATGGGAAGAAAGCCTGCCTTTTATCACATTCCTGGATGCTGCAGTGTGGGACAGCTCTGGGAGAGGTGAATTGTGCACACGTGATCAAGAGGCAGTTCTGTGTGGGACAGCAGGTCAAGCAGGTTGAGCGTGGGGAGGGAAGGAGAGAAGAAGCCATCATAGCTGGCAGGTTCCTGAGAGCCACAGGTGGGAGCAGAGATGAAGGATTACCAGCCATGGTTACCAGAAGAAAGAGTTAATAGGTATCGAGTCAGGGATCTGTGCAGCAGGGTCAGCTGAAGGCACTAAACCTGCTGGCGGGAGAGGAAAGTCTGGGGAGGGTCTACCATGCAAGGACATAGTGGACGAAGATGGAGACTTGGCTGTTGACCTTGCAAGTGTGAAAGAAGGATCTATTTCTATCTCAGAGCTCTGTCTGTTGCAGTATTGCACCATAATGGAAATTCTTAGGAAATTCCTCTTAAAACGATAAAGGAAGGACTTAAAGATATGCATGATGACAGCACAGCTTTCATAAGAGTGCTAACTCTAGTAAAAATACTGTAATTTACAGGATACAAAATTCGCAGCTGATCTGAGCATTGAACATCACAGCTGATGCAAGTTTTTGTGTTGTTTTTTTCTACATTAATTACTGAGGTCCTCATCTCTACTAGCTGTTTCTCATTAATATATCTTCGACCCAGGAAGTAATGAAGTATCGGCTTCCCTGTCACAAAAAGATGAAAGCACTAAAGCCTTGGGTAGGAAGTTTTTTCAGCCCTTCTGAATTTTCTTGTTGATATGCCAACACTTGTGAATGCAATTTCTGCAGCCCAGTAAATTCAGACACTTGCCCTGTCATTGCATGTATGAAGTGCATATGTGTGTGCAAGTATGGAAGTGGAAATTAAGAAGGACTTGTGTATGGAGACACATAATTAGTCCTGATATTTCGCCATTTCCAGGAGGTAAAAGCATGGATTTGAGTGAAGAATTAGAACAGTCTAAGTGAATGAAATCAATATTACTCAGACTTTGCCCTACTGTAATTTCCTGAGGAATTCATGGCCCAAAGTGCAGACAAAAGTAATGAGCAAAAATCAGGGATTAATTACTTCTTTGTAAAAAAAAATATGTGATGTTACTTGTTGACAACCATGACAAACTACATTTTGGGAACCCATTTTAAAAATTACCTCCATAGTCCTTGCTTTGGGGTTGGAATCTTGATCTGATTGGCCCACCAAGGTGCTCTAAATGGTGAGTGCAGAGTCCCAACAAGTGATTTGTCTTCTACTAAGTTAGGAAGAATCCTGTCACCTCTTTTCTTTCACTTCTCTGTTTCAGAGGCCACATTTGAGGGCAGTATTGCTTTACAAGACAGATGCTTTAACTCCGTGGCATTTCTGTGAAATTTGCATTCTTCAAGCACTTGGCTACCACACGTAGGAAAAATATACACAGGAGAAGATGACAACTACTGAGCAAGTTTGAAAGGGCATGAAAAAATAAAAGTGAGGAAGTAAAAGTCAACAGAATGATTTGTGCGTGGGTTTTTTTGGTGGGGGGTAAAGTAGCGAAAATAAATTCACATGTCTCAATAATAATAAAATCAAAGTTTGAAGGAGGAATTAATTTTGAGAAGGATGGTCAAGAAGAGTTTGGAATCATGCACATCACTGAAAAGAATTTTAATGCAAAGAAATGCACCAAAAATCTAGCTGATGATAACAGAGTCAGCCAGGCAATATAAACTGATGAGCCTGAAGTTGTTAGAGAGAACGAGCTTGTGAGAGTGAGCATTTCTTTAATATAAAGAAAAAAGAGCACTTGGGAAGCATGGTATGGTGGTGATCTTTGTAGACTGAAGGAGACTGAAATAAGCTACAAGAAGGAAGAAATCGAAGCAGTTTTAGAATGAGGAGATCTGTTCAATGATTATAAAATGAAGAAATTTGTCCCTGGGTCTGAAAAAAAGGGTATGTTCAAAAGGCTTTTTGTGGAGATCAGCTTTTTCCTGGTGGGAGGATTAACAGGTCACCAACGACAGACAATTGATAAATGAATCTCAAATGAAAGGAAGAGTGTAGCCCACCTATTCTTCAGGATTTTAAGATTCAATGTCTTGGATCAAGAGCTTTTGGAGAGACTTTATGGGATGAGGAGGATTAAATCTAGCAGTGAAACTCAGATGATTTCAGATGATGACGTAATTTCCTCAAAGGCAAGAAGAGGTCACATACTGCATACTGGCTTCGAGCAACATATTAAATGTCACAAGATTTAAGTTGGTAACACTACAGAGAAGCTCTCAAGAGAAGAATATGTTTAAGGCACAGAACCTGAAATATGAAGAACCAGAAAAATAGATTAGAAAGAAGATTGCTGTTGTTTATAAAAATCAGGTTAATACTATATTAGAAGAAAATACTTGCCATTAAAGGTGGTTTCTGACTCTCTCCCCAGAAACCTGGTTAGTCCCAAAATGACAGATGTCCCAAAATTTCCCCCTTAAAACTGTTATAATTGCCTTCCTTACCAAAACACAAGGAGCCAGAAAGTGCACTGCAAGGCTTTATAAGGATCAGACCAGAAAAGAAAGGGTCAGTGGATGATACCAAGTATCCAAAACATTAATCTAGTGAATTATTTTTTTTTCCAGTAGAATGGGAAACATATTCAGAAATCTCTGTCATGGAGCTATAGAAGCATAGGATTGACCAAAATTTGATATCCTCCTCATGGATCAACAAAGATCAAAGTAAACCTCTCCATTCAGCACAAAACTCTACTTATTTGCAGTAACATGTCCCACTGGATATGTAGGCACCTGCATTTGTGGGGTGCTTCTTCTTTTTTTTTTTTTTTTTTGTGAGGTGGGATTTACGGTAGATAATATGAACTAAAAGCATTCCCAAACTCTGTTTCCAGGGAGTTTCTCAGCTATCCCCATTGATAAATGTCAGTTTAGGAACAAACTATTCTCCCAAGACTGTTGGTCTAGCATCTTATATTTAGGAGCTAAAACTCATCTGATCTGCCTTAAGCTGTTAAAAAAACTTAACTTCCTGTCTAAGATTAATCTTTGGACCTATTTCTGTAATCAGTGGGAAGTTAGCAACCCTAACCAGTGAGTGGGAAGAGTGTGGTTCTGCTTGGGAAGACTTTACACTTAGGGAACTTGGCTCTTGTTACTGACTACAGAAAGATCTAGATGAGAGGTCATTTAAAAAGCAGGTCTCTAGTCTAAGTTAAAATTACCTGAGCTGAAGCCCTCCTTGTTAATTGAATCCTGGTGATTAACCCTTAAAGTAACATTCAGATTCGTAACAGTATGTTTATGCAATAAATATGACAATTGTGTTCATAGCCAGGCAGCCAGAGCAGTAGAATCATCAGAAAATAATTAATCAGCTTCACATCCAAAAATACAACAGTATGTTGTATACAAAAGAACCCAAAACAAAACCCAAGCTTCTTTCCAGATAATGACTAGCTGTCATCAGGAAAAAAAAAAAATGGACTTTATTCTCATTTCCAAGGGATGAAATCTGGATCTGCTGGGGTTTTTGTTTTCACTGATCTTTTTTTGAAAAGACTGAGGAAACATTTGTTCTCATGACACAATCTCCTCCATTATGCCAGCATGCTCATGGCTCAGTCCCAGGGTATGAAGCATGCGCAGATCACATCATCCTTCATGAGAGTGGCTAGGACAGTGGTTCCCACCCACAGCTTCATGCCCTGCTGCCTGTCTCCTTCAGAATCCTCCTGCTGGTGTTAGCTACTCTTCCTCCCCTTGGAACAGTGGTCCCATTTCATTTGGTTCTCTTACATTCAGTAAAATGTGATTCCCAACTTCCAACACAGTTCCAGGAACTGGGGAGATTCAGATGCATCCCAAACATGCTGACAAAAATGCAGGGTAGTTTCTCTAACTACCCTCGAACATGTTTCCATTGCTTGTCTCTTGTGCTATTGCATCCTCCCCCTCATGGGTTCCAAAACCTATGTGTTTGAAATGGGGACCCAGGAGAACAATTCCTTAACTCTGTGGTAGTTACAAAAAGGGAGGAAGGTGGAAGCAGTGCAGACAGTTTCTTCCTTCCTAAAGAAAAATTTAGCTCTCAAATTCTTTTTCCCCAAGTGCAGCGGGAATTACTTTGGACCACCTGAGAGATTAATTTGGTGGGTGGATATGCAAGAGATGCCTGGCTTCTGCAGCACATGTTTTACCCTTGCTCAGAATAAAGAGTGGGAACCACTGAACTAGAAATACTTTTCCAGAAACAGTTCATGCAAAGAAACAATGCAGTTACATCCCATCATGCAAGCCAGATACTCTCCTCTCTGTCCTCTGCCTAGTATTGGAGTTTCATAAACAAATGGTACATGTATGAGGAGAAAAATAATAAATTAATGCTAACAGTGAATCAAACAGCCCTCTGCCATGTGTTTAGCACTTTCATCTAAGAAGAAATAAAAATAATTTTTCCATATTTTTCACAGGTTAGCTCATCACTGGATTCAGTTAGTCTCAAGCAACTTGAAGCAAAAGGCAGTCATGTTTACTCCAATATTTTTATACCTTACCAGCTGAACTTATATGGGTGAACTTAGATTTGGAAAAACAAACATTGTGAATGAGATTTCTAGAAGTATTCTGATTTGAAGTCTTCTTAATAGAAATTAGCACAAAACTAATGTTATGAAGACAGACATGAATCCTGCAGTGAACATGTTCAACTGATCTCAGAGAGTCCATGAGTTTTCTTATGATAAACCAAAGAACATTCTGCACTTCCAAGGTACTTCTGAACTTTGGCCAATCAGCTTTCCCTTTTATTAAGTAACATTCTTTTCTGCAGAGAGGATCTCACAAAAATGTTTAATCTCAAAATAGTTGACCCCAACTTCCTGACTAAACTAAAATCGTCACTTTGAATCCTGAACCTTGAGGTCTAAATTTACAAGTTTCTAACGTCTAAGGAGGAAACATCCCTTCTAACTCAACCAATTTACACACTCTTTGGTGGTGTATGACCTTATTGGCATTTAAGGGTGAGTGTAACTCCAAATCCAAACTCATCTACCACCCAGATTATCTACCCAGAAACATGAACACAAGTCCTAACTTGGGCTCAACGTTGATGCCCTTCAGAAAGAGCCCTTGTGCATACTAAAGGCCTTTGCCTTTTCTCATCCACACTTTCAAAAGTGATTGGGAATGGGTAAAAGTAAACAATGTTACATAAATCTATGGGAAGAATAATCCAAATCCAATTCTTTGTCAAAAGAGGATGGATATTTTTCACCAGTGCATGCAGCCATTGTAGGTAGAAACCATATGGGTGTTGACCCACTTTTTGCTTTGAAGTGAACATATCTCCATGTATCAACCACTAGAAAGCAAATCAAACTGCAAAATCAATGTCTTCTGATCATTTTGTATGGGCCAATGATCAAATGAAAAAACGGAGAGCTTCACTAGCTGCTCTGCAAAAGCTGAAGAGCTTCAGCTAGCAAAGCTGAGTTGTGTGTTGATG
Source organism: Oxyruncus cristatus (assembly GCA_013399855.1). Lineage (NCBI taxonomy): Eukaryota > Metazoa > Chordata > Aves > Passeriformes > Cotingidae > Oxyruncus > Oxyruncus cristatus. The sequence goes on along the minus strand of VXAY01000602.1, from coordinate 1,409,050 downwards.
ATTTCATGTTTGTGGAATGAAGTGGGAATGAGAACAATGAGCTGAAGTTGAATGACAGCAAAGTGTTTGTGTGGGATAGGATAAAATGCTTGACAATTTAGTCAAAATATTATTTCTAATGATATTTCTTTCTTATTCCTGAAAGGAGAAGGATTATTTCTATGACTCCTGTAAGGAAGATAAAGTTCTTGCCCCTCATCTTAGGTCACAGTTCAGCAAGATATTAAAGCATGTCACTAACTTTTTTCAGATGATCAAAAGCATCCACTTTTTTGTTCTGAACCAGAACCTGCAAATACACATGCAAAGATGCTCTTCCAGTGAACTCAAATTCCAAGTAACTTGCATGAATTTGAGTTGGCAGGGTTGGGACTGCATAAGGAACAGTGTTTAGCTCTTACAGTATATCTTTTTTACAGTAAATTTCAAAATGATTTGCAGAGGAGGTTAGTATCACTCCCAATCTATGAAAACAGAGAAAAGCACTTGTTTCTAAGCATATCATTGGGAGAGCCAGGATTATGTCCCATACTTTCTGAACAGCAGAACAATTAACTATTTGCAAGGTCATGCAACTTTCTTTTTATGCTTAATAACTTTTCAGTCTTATCGCCCCTTACTTTTGATGGTGCTTAAGGGAACTGCTGTAGTAAAAACAGAAAGTGCAGGCAGGGAATAGCATGCAAGAAATATGAAAAGAATAAGGCTCAACTGTTACTTGAATGTATATACCTAAGTTTTCTTGTGAGGCTTGATCCAAAGAATGACTCCCTACTAAAAATGACATTACTGTAAAGTGAAGAAAAGTTATTAAGATGAGACTTTAATGATTACCCATGAAAAGCTCTATGAAAAAGAATGGGAACAGCCTTTCATTTGTAGTTAATGTAATGTGGAGATCAGAGTGGCTTTTTTCTCCTTCCTGTTTTGGGCAGATGTATTAAGATGAAATGCTGACAGTGAAATTTTACACCTTGCAAAGTATGGCTTTACTTTCATGTTGTTGTGAACACTGAAAACACAAAAATGCACCACATTTTATGAATTCTTTCATACATAATAGGTAGGACTGGTACTGACCATGCCACTTAAAAAACCCGAACCAATTTTCCAAAGGCAGAGAAATATTATTTATCTTGTAGAGATAAAGAAACAGGGATAAATTACTTTTCTGCAACCACGTAATAATAGATTTAGAATGTGCTCTCCTGATGTCTAGATCTACAGCTAGAAAATGAGGATTAGGAGCAGGACCCTAGAAGAAAGTTCAAAACTCTTCACTAAAATGCCTGTCCATACAAGTGCTGAAGTTTAAACACACTAGTCAAAATCAGTTGAACAGTAGCTAACAACAGCACTGAAAAAGTAGGCCCAATATTCATTACACAAACTTAGACATAAAAAGTTGGTTCAGAATAAACAATATGTCCATCAAGCAAAGGCCCATCTTAAACGTAGGTCGGGCTACCAAATGTTTGCTGAATGATTTGCTACACTCCAGAAGAAATGAGCATTAGTATCTCTTTCTCATAAATCTTCCTTCTTGAGAGCTGAACAGATGAAAAGGCTTTGCAATACCGGCAGAAGAGCAATTGCTCTTCTGAGATTTCATGGAGCTAGTGGGTTTAGGCATTGATTAAGGAAAAAAAAGCTGGAGGCACCTCTGGCGTAAAGTCAGTAACCTCCCCACCAGTGAGCCATGGATAGCACAGTCCCTGTTCCTCCTGGTTTGGGGGATTATACAGAGCCCATAGGGAAAATGGTACTCTTAACAGAGCTGCATCATATGTACTTCACTTCCCTTCACTGCTTACAGGACCCAGTCCAGCTCCAGGGCAGTCAATTGTCCTCTTCATCATATCTCATATCTTCACAGTTTTAGTTTAAAAGGAGCTTCAATGAAGCCTTGAAGGGGCTGCTGCCAAACCTCAACTGGTTTTCTACTCTGACAAGTCCTTCCTTGCAGCCTTGCCTTGGGATCCAACTCCTGAAATGGACTCTCCCGCTCTGTTGTGTCCTCTGTGTTTTTCCCAAATGGTCTAAGAACAAGGAGCTGTATGTAGCTGTGCCTTTTTCATAATGTCAGCTCCTGCTTCCTGCTTCCAAGGATCATAGAAGGATTTGTCACAGTGTTCAACTCTAGAACTGTGGAGTTCCTAAAGAGTTTTCACACCACTCAACAGAAACTCTGCCACTTAAAGCGCTCCCAATCCTCAAACTTTGAAACAGGCAGGTGTAATTTTTACTTTATAAAAGCTTCTGTGAAATCTTCGTACCAGTTCTTCTCTCTTCTTTATCAACCACTGATTAGACAGTGCCATTTATTGCTACAGCAGCTTTCCCATTAAGTACTTAACATGGAAGAACCTGGAGACTGAGGGCATTTATGGGCTGTTCTCTCTAGTAGTATCATGTTCCTTTACTGCTCATTTATTTCAATACAGCCAAAGCACAAACTGCAGTGGAGTATGAGTAACACATTCTAGACTAAATCACTGTAGGAGGAAAAAGATTTTTTTCCCCCCTTTTTTTTTTTTAATTATCTGGTCTGTAAATAAGAGTTTTATGAGAGATGGGAGGTAGGACTGTCAAAACAACCAGATTTTATGGCTCAATCCCAGTTCCACTGAAGTCAGTGGATGTTCCCACAAGTACCATCATTTGTCTGTTTACCTGGAGGGTTTCCAATGCCTTTAATTGAATGCTTCATTCCATAAACACATTCCTGCTAACAGGAAGGCTCCAAGGCAGGTTTACTGATGATTTTGCTGGAGGTTATTACATATGTAACAACATAAAAGCAAGATATATCCAGCTAGAATGAGGGGCTTTGGGATTATAGTTTTAAAGATTTTGAATTGTGAGTCATACTTTTCCATTTTTAATTCAATGTGTCAACATAAAATGATTTCTACTGGTCTGAAAGCTACAGTAACTCAGAAACTACTCCACAAACTGTTTGGCTGCTGCAGGTGCAGGAGTTTCTCTAGTGGGGGCTGTGACCAACTGCAGCAGCCATTCACTTACCTAATTTTAATCTGCTGCTGCATCAGAGTCAGAACATTTTGACTCGAGGTATGGAATTACATACTCAAAAGGATTTCAGCTCCTAAGCTCTCTCCTACATGTTAAAGACCAGAATTCAGCTGTTGCTGACACTGCAGATGGCTGAAACCTCCAGACATCTACATTAGTGACTGTTTAGCCTGGGCAGTGCCATGGATGTGGAGTACCTAAGATTCCTGAGCGTTCCCAAACCAGGTAGCTCCCATCCAGGCAGTCTCTGAAGAGGAGCCAGGTTAGCTCAGGATTACTGTGGCAAGAGGGGAAAGACAACCCTTCCCAATAATTTGTCACTTGCCTGTATTGTAAGAAAACTTGGGATAGGTTTTCCTTTTCTGTTAAAGGAGGTTTGAACCCCAAAAATTCAGAGAACAGCAAGTGTTAATTATTTTTTTTCCAACTTTCTTTACTGAAGCTGTCATGTGTTGCATGAAAAGTTTAAAAAACAAACAAGCAAAAGATAATTTTTCATCAGGCCAGGGACTAGAACTCAGGCCTGACCTCTGACTAACGGTTTTCAAATATTGCTACAATTCTTGTTCCTTTTCTCTGCACTGTAAATGGGGACACAAATGGAATAGCTTCAGCAGGAGTCTGGGGAGCTAGTTTTCTCTTAATTGCTGTTGAATTTCATTACAGATGATCCATTGATAGCACTTCAGCTTAAACTTTTGCCTTAGAATTACTGTATGTGCCTTTGACTCTTCTACTTAGCTGAAGAGGGTTATAAATATATCATTTCCATTTGAGACCTTGCAGGTTGACTGACAATGACTGCTCTGCTGCAGTCCTCAGTGACTGACCAGTATTAGGATTGATGACTCCTTCATTTTCAGTGCTTGTAAATTCCCCAGTGTGATGGGGAGCTTTCCCATTTTTTTTAGCAGGGATGGGACCAAAGCCTCAAACTTAATGTAGCTTTTACAGTACTGCCAGAGAGACTGACTGTCCTGCTGTTCCATCTGAGACATCCATCTTAGCATTTATTGTCAAGAAATCTTTGCACACAGTGAATCAACAGAGACTTCATCCCTTACACCATAACATTGCTCTATGCAAGACTATGAAACAACAGCATGAAGCAGAACTTTAAATTCCCCCCAGACCAGCCTGGATGCTAAACCCTGGCTCTATGGCACGGATCAGGAGAAATCATGATTAATCGTAACAAACAATTAAGCTGTTTACAGGCAATCAGCATGCAACACCGCCTTTGTACAGCTGGAAGTTTAGCTGTGTTGTTAAATTGGGAAAAAAGCAAGCAGTTAGAAAACGGATTGGTTAATAATTTTTTATGGCTACCTGTGGTGTTAGTAGCATGTTTTGGTTAACAGCTCATGAATCCACAAAGAACTATTTAACTTGCATCCTCCAATAACTGTATTAAAACATATATATAAAATAATGGCAGCTACATACCTGGCAGTACCATCCAATTGCTCTTTCCTTTTATAGAAGAGAGGAAGCATTATAAGAAAGCAAGGAAAAAGGAATCACATAATAAATTCAGCAATTTTTTTAATATAAATTACTAATCTACTGCTAATAGTTTATACCTCTTTTGTTCTGTGACCATAACTGACAGCAGAATAAAAGCTACGTTTTCAACTACCCGTAAAGCAAAGAAAGAGATATAGATTTCTGAAACCAATCTGTGCTGCTTAGATTGGCAACCCAGTCTTTTGTGAGAAGTGATCTCTTCTGCCCTCTCTCCCCGAGTCTTATTTGCAAAACACATATTAAATTTCAGGTTGTGTTCAAATCAGAAGAACCTACATACAGTGAACAAGTTTGAAGTGACAGTAATGAGTCTGGACTCTTCACGAGTCTGAGAATTCTCCTCTGAAAAAAGCCTGAGGTCTAGAAACCCTCTAGAAATTATTCTAAAATGGAAAATGTGAGAATAGACAAATAGTGAGAAAGGATAAAGTAAAGGAAAGAAATGTACTGAACCTTAATTAAACACTTATGGTGGGTTTATTTTTAGAGATTTCCTTTTTGAAATACGTGAAATTGATCCTAAAGAAGTATATTGTGAATAAAACAAAGAGTTAGTATTTGCAGTTTGCACTTTGTGAAGGCAGGAGCCTGACACTTTTCAGGTCAGTTTTGAGCAACAGCTGGAGCTGCAGTATTAGTGCAGTGGACACAATTTACATGTGGAGAGCTCTGTTTGAGCCGAGCACCAGTTTAAAGACATTTTATTTTCAGAATAAGGCCCAACAGCAAGTACAGAATGAAAACTTAAAACATTAACTTGGATAAGTAATTTCTGTTCTTAGCATCTGCTAGTCTACTGCTAAAAGTCTCAGCTTTCATAGGGCCATATAGGTTTTTAGACAACATTTTAAAATTTAAGACCTGAGTGTAAGAAAGGTGACTGTTTGACAGGCAAGAAAAATGAGGATCAGACAGACTCATGGCCATAAACGTACGAGCATCCATTATATCTGAATGTCTTTATGTGTCGAATGTTTTCCAGTGAACTGAGAAGTGGTGAATGAAATAAAACCACAACCTGAGAACAGTTTTCTGGGAAATATCTGTTTCCTACAAAAGCCTCATTGACATGTATGAAGTCTGTGTTTCCTGTCCTGACTGATGCTTCACAGAAAATGATGATGGAGAGGTGGAAAATGCACTTACCTGAAAAATGGAAATGATACAATTGATTCATAAAACCTCCAGGTAGCAACTAAATCAATCCTGTTGGGGTTAGTAGCATAGTATCTCCAGGCAGCCTGAATTACAGGGGAGAGAAAATAAGTAGTGTCAGGTAATGCTATTCCCCAGGCTGACTGCAGTCAGACTTTCAAAGAACACAACAATGCACCTGAGTGACTACCTAGAAAGTAATTACTAATAAGCCATACCAAATAAGTAGCACTATATGATACAAGTACTGACACTGGATTATGATCTGGGGGGGCTGTAAAGGAGGCAGAACATGGAGAGAACCACCAACGTCAACATGACATTACATTAGACTAAAATGGTTTTATTCTCCTGTCTGGTATGTCTAAAAAAGCTTCAAGCACTGCTGGGCTTATGCAGTAATTCTGAAAGTGCTGAAGACAGTTTATTACCTAATGTATCATCAGAGGAAATTTTGCTGAGCAATTTTCTATTTCAGCATTTAGCTCCAATCAAAATTCTAAACAAACTACCTGCTAAGTGAAGATCCTTGATTTAAAAGATGAATTCCATTCACAACTCATGTCTGCAGATCCTTCTGTTTGCTAGAGTGTTTTTAACAAGAACAGTGTGATATGCCACTCAGCCTGTTTATCCTGAGGACTGGTTTGATCCTGGGCAGTCCTGAGCACCAACACTTCCATCTGATATCACAGAAACTTTCTCTGTCCCTCTGTAAAAATGCTTCCATTTCCTTCACTGCCACCAGGATGCACTCCATATCTAGTAAGAGTAACTCCTGTCAAAGTTGTCAGCAACAAGACTAGTGATTTTAAGCTTAATCGCCTGAATTAATAATAAAGGCCATAACTGAAGTCCAGGTGAGCTAAGGACTCTCCTCCCACCGAATTCTCAGATCATGCAGTGACATAACAGAAGACCCAGAGTGTGTTTTAGTATTTTAAAACCAGACAGTCTGTTTAAGTTGTTTGCCTGAATTGAAACAGTCACTGTCTATTGTGTTACTTCTGTTGCTGTTTTCACATCAATAACAACTTTGTTTGCACATAAAAGCACTCTCCCAAGGGAACCGACAAAACCTATAGAATATGTTTTCAACAGCTTGTTTTCTGTGATTTTGTGGCACTGATGCAGAAGTTGGTTGGTTTCCAGAACCTAGCAGACGAAACCCTTTCTCTAAAGACATTGCTCTTCTGAAAGATATTCTGGGAGTTGAACAATTCCTCAAAAACCACAAGGACCACTGGATTATCTAGCTCTGTGTGAAAAAACTATACAAACACAGATTCCCACATCCTGGAATGGGAAATGAGAATTTGGGCAGGGGGGAAGTGGTGGCCCTTTTTAACATGATTGAGCAGTCTTCATACACAACACTTTTTCAAGGGAAGGGTAAGTGTCTGCAAACCTGAATGAGTTCAGCTGCTGGCTTTCTTCTTTTCTCAAAATGTTTTTGACGATGTTGCTCCTGGACCTTCAGTGCCAGCCCTGAGCCCAAAATGCCCTGAAAACACAGAGTGATGCAAGATTTTAGGCATTTCTTAGTAAATAATGGGTTAATGATGAGAAGAAACAGGTCTGTGGGAGTAGATTGAGCAGTACAGCACGTCTTTTCCGCTGCTCCACTCATGAGGCAGGAGATGTTCATGGTCTTCTCAAGGACCACAGACCATTTTAAGGTCCTTGACAGGCTTCTTCAATGTCTCCTGCTTTTCCAAGCTGGAGGTGTCCACATGGTGTATTACTTTCCACTCAGGGCAGAGTGAAACTGTGTTTGCATGATACAAGAGCTATGCTAAACCATACTCTGGATTTGGGTGTGCAGGACTTGCCATCCTTCGTGAAATTCTTTCCAAGTCCCAATCTAAAGGAAAAGTATCCTAAAATCTGGGCTTGGGACACTTCCTGTTGCTATTCAGCCCACCTCACTCAGATCTTGTCTCATTCTCACCTGAGGACTTTGCTGGCAAGGGAAGTACAAGGCTGGGTAAGATGGGCCTAATTCTAATTATTAAAACAGTAGGCTCTAAACCCTTCAAAAATATGTCTTGTGGGGGCTATGTCAATACCAGTAAACTAACATGTGCCAGGGTACAGTCTCATGAACTGCCTTGTGATTTCCCAGACTGTTCACTTGCTGGATTAATTTTGTTGTGTGCCAGCCAGCACTGTCAGACCATGCCCACACATGATTTGAGGAGTATTGGGGTGGCATATTATTCCCAATAAGCTCCGTGCAAAGTTGGGACGAAATAAGTTTAGTTTACTGATATAGACACCCTCAAGTCTCTGAATGAATTCTTAAAAAGGGATTTGGTTCTACAGAAAGTTTTATTCACTTCATTTTTTTTTTGCAAAAAAGTTTTATTCATTTCATGGTTTTTTTGCAAAAAAGTTTTATTCACTTCATGGTTTTTTTGCACAGCATTGGGCTGTGTCTAAGAGGGGAGGGGAAAGGTACTTACTGCAGGAAGAGCAAAGAAAGACACTCCAATGAGAGAGAAGGTAGCTGCAATCAGCCGTCCCTCCCATGTTTTGGGGGTCTTGTCACCGTACCCAATCGTAGCCAGGGTGATCTGTGAGCAGAAAGACCAGGACTTCCCATGAGAAAAACAAAGCCAACAGCTCTGCTTTAAATGTCACCACAAAACCTTCATAACTCACTTTGCTCTGTGGGTGCTCATGCACAGCCCCTTGAAACAGGATCTTGATGATGGGCCAACCAATTTTCTTTAATGGTGTCACAGTCCCAAGGCATTGCACGGAGAATGCATTTAGTCTTGAAGCAGCTGCCTCTCTAGGGTGCATCTGCTGCCAGGGAACTTCATGGGACATTGCCTGTACAGTGAGATTCCTGCCCACCATCAGTGCACGGTTAGGAAGGGGCCTAGGACAATTCCTAACAGTTAGGACAGGCCTTTAACAATCAGTCAGGACGAGCTCTTCGAGAGCTCCTGGTCTTTTTAGAACAAAGACGACTTTGTGAAAACTTACTCCTTTCCTCCTCAGTTGTTAATTTCTAATTGTGTCCCTTTTTTCACCAGTGAGACTGTTTAAATGCCCTGGATATGAAAGGATATGAAAACATCCAGGTGTTCTATGCAACACTTAGTACCTTTCGACCAATAATGGGTGGGGGGTGTGTGTGGGGAGATATCTTGCCATTTATGAGTGAAGTACATTAAAAAAAAAAGAAGCTGCTGAATTTTACCCACAGCATAACATAGACTTCTCTGACTATTGGTAGCAAAGCAACGTGAATGCTGGAATGACAGGAATATTTTGTGATCAAATAAGTTAGTGATGTAAACCAATACTCATCTCGTCATCAGAAGAGACAAGAACAGATGTATCAAAGGTCCCTCTAGTTCAGCATCCTACTGCCTGATTTTTGTGTAATGCATGTAAGACATGAGAATTGTTGAGCTAACCTTTCCAGAAATATTTTTCTAGTTCCTGCATCTGAATCCAGAGACATCTTCAGTCACTGGCTACTTAAGAACCAAACTTCCATGAGTGTCTACCTCAACTGCCCAAAATTTTGGGTGCTCTTTGCTTGGCCAACAGAACCATCCATTGTCAGCTCGGGTTCTGCCATTTTCGGAGGGACGCAGCTCTCACAGGCAGGACGCTGCTGTCATGAGAGCCAGGTCTTCCACAGGCATAGTGCAGCTATACCCGAAGAGATACTCCTCTAAAAGAGAGGGTTCCCAGAAGCCAGGAGCACAGACTGATTTCTGAAGGAGGCTTAAGCACCTAAGGGCCTTTGTCTGACTGAAAATCAACCTAAAAATCAAAAGGAATGTAAGTTCTGTTATTTGGTTGTAGAGGCACCCCTACTTTGATAATTTTACATGGGTTACATGCCTTTCACCCAAATATAGCAGCCCTTGCACTACAATCTCTAACATCAGCATCTTACCTCTTCTTGGGTATGAAGTTTTTAAGAAGGAGATAAAGTATTTTTGGAGTCACTTACCAGCCCCCACCACAGTGCATCTGCATAGGTTTCAAACTCTTCTTTCATCTCCACTCCATTAGCATCTTTTTCAGGAACATCTTTTTCAACCAGATAAACAAGAAATGAGGATAAGATGAGCGTCAGGAACCCAATGTACCAAGCAGTGATGAGTTCCTGCAAAAGAAACGGATGGACATGAAGGGGCTGAAAACATCCTCAATACCCACAGTGGCAGAGTAAACATGAGGAGGAGAGAGAAGCACTCACGGTAACAGCAGAGCTGTCACTGCTGGCTTGGTCACAGACCCTGAGTAGCCCAGCTCAGCACTCAGTGGGAAATAATGCAGAGGTTTACAAGAATTAGCCCTTACATGGCATCTTCCTGGGGAACAGCTTGGAGCAATCTGCAGTTGTAGTTCTGCATAAAGCTGGGCTAAGGACGTAGCTGCACCCGTGATGCAGCTGCTGCAGGCTCTGTCCCTGACCTTGGCTCTTCGCATCCCTTCTGCCCCTGGGCTTGGTCAGTCTTAGCCAGCAAATCACAGCTCTGCCCTCTCCCTCCCTCCAGAGAGCCACAGCTGCAGGATGCACTCTTTAGACACATCAAAGTGGATTCCATCATGAATGAATGATGTTTTCAATGTGAATTCATGCAATAAGAACAGACCTCAAAAAGCATCTGTGTGAAAACAAAACCTGAGCCTCCCTGTTTTAGGGAGAGTGACTGGAGTGTGTGTCTAATCCCACTGAGCTGGGAGATGCAGACACCCAAGTTAAAATCCCAACAACGTCTGAAACAAGAAAAATTTTCGGTGAAGTTCTTCCAAAGTGAGTAAAAAAATCAACATTCCAATTCATTTTATGAGAACTGTACTGGAAGGAAAAGAAAAAGTATTGAAGCCAAGAACATAATTGAATCTTGAGATAAGTGAACTTTCTCAGCTAATTTCTGGTTTGCAATCACAGAAGGAAACTGTTAGCACAATTGTTTCTTCATTGCCTCCAGTAAAGCAAAGTTCTCACAACTCCTTCTTATCTCTCTGAGCCAGCTGAGATCCAAAGGGTGGTGGTGGGGAACCAAACAAGCAACATGTGAGTGAAATCCCACAAAATGAAGCCTTAAAAAATTTCTAAACAATGTCTTTGGTACACAGACTTCTTCCATGATCTGTTTCCTGGGGAACATTTTTGACAGTGTTTATGTGCCACCTGCCTTGTAGCAAGTTTATGCAGGGAAGAAACAGAAGCTGGTAAGAAATGAAGCAGGGTGGGTATCCCCATCAGCCACTATGCAGCCGCAAAGTCTAATTATGCTGTGCCAGCTGGCATTTTAATTTTCAAAACCCCCTAAAATGTCAGGAATGTCACTCACGAATAAGAAAAAGCAGTATGTAGCACGGAGTCTGTGCAATTTTTCTACACCCTGTGCAGATGAGAAATCTTATCTAGAGGATTATAATGCAGATAGTTTTTAACTTGTAATAATGTTTTGTGAAAATGCAAGAACACAAATATCTGTCTGGTGCGAGACGGGGTGTGTCTGACTACAGCATCAAGTTAGACCAAACAAAGATGATTTTAGAAAATTTCCCCGTCTGGGTTCTCATTGTGTACTGTATTGTCTGACCCGCGCTTCCACAGAAAAATTTTACCAGTAGCTCACTCTGAAACCACATTTCTGCTAATCAGCCTCTTGCCATCCCTCTGGAGTCCTGCTCCATCTGTTGATCAGACAAGTCTGAGACGCTACTACAAACATGTTGCAGCTTCACAGGCATTTCTGTCAAAAATTTCAGCATCTTTCACCAGTAAAGGGTTGTCCCTGCTCTCATTCAGTGTAAAGGCAAAATTCCTATTGTAATGTGTGGGAATGAACATATTCTCCCTTCCCAGCACCACTATTGAGTGGAGAAGGGTAAAACAAGGGGCAGAAATGGTTCACAGAATGGAAGAGGGAATAAAACTTAAGGAACAAAACTATTTTTGGAACTACAAAAAATAATCCCAAGGTATTGCTGTACCTGTGCATCCCCTCTCTTTCCCTTCAGTCTTTCTCCCCAAGCCCCAGCTGAGCCCTGCAAGCTCCTCACTTACTTTGCTATGTGCACAAATAGCTGATCCTAAAAGTTTCCAGGTGCCGCCCCGCCTGTCCATTCGGAGCATCCGTAGGATCTGAAGGAAGCGGAGGCTTCTGAGAGACGTGGCCAGAACATTGCCCTGGTTCCCAACAGCAACCACTGGCACCGAAGCAATCAGCACAAAGATATCTGCAAGGTGAAAAGAACAAAGCCTGCCAACGAGAGTGGCCCTATCACCTGCTTCTTAATCCCATCTGGTTGTGCTGCAAATTTCCCATGGCAAATTTTGAAGCTGCCTGGAAATGCCTCCTCTTTCCAATTAAACAGATATCTGCACCTGCCACACAGGCAGCATCACAGACAAAACCTACCGGAAAGCCTCAGGATCTGTTTACAGATTGATGCACTCGACTTGAGACTCTGTCTGAGCTTGCTTAGAGATGCACAGAAACAGTGTCCTAAGGCTGACAGAAAAACAGACTTTTATTCATCTGTACCACAGGAACACCACAGTGAACAGGTCAGCAGATGAGAAATTCAGTTTTGATGGTACACCTCGTATTTGATTCTTTTGGCTGAGTTTTCCCATTCTCCAAGCCAGTGCTACTATTTTTTGTAAGTGCTCACAGGACCAGTTTGCTGATCAGCTGAAGAGGTTTGAAATGCAAAATCGCATCACTTCTTGTTTTTTTTCTCTTTTCCTTGTTTCCCTCTTGCTTTTTGATCCTATACACATACATACAAGAAGAAAGTTGTACCAAACAGCTTCAAACATTCTCTGGGCATATATAAATAATAATACATAATTTATAGTAATATAAAATTTATAACAATATTCTGTTTCCAGTCAATAAGAGTGGATTTTAGATTTATTCACTTCCAATCATCCTCAAAATAAATTTGCAGCAGTGACAAATGAGAGATGATATTCATAAGTCCAGAATATTTTCTGGTCTTTACCCAGATATCAATGAAGATTCTTTTTCAGAAGTGAGAGGGCAATTTTACCAAGAAGGCATGAGACAGGATCAATCCCACTTGCTCACACCACACTCTGCTGTCTTCACAAACCTCTTGGAAGTACAAGATGTATCTATACAACAGTAGCACATAAAGGAGCACTACTAAATTGAAGATAGCACAGATGCACAAAAAAAAATTGTTACAATTTTGTCTACCATTTAGACCCAAGAGATGAACAAAGGGAGGGAGAGGGAAGAGAGGTGTGTATTCATGTGGCACTACAGCTCCCCAGAGTGCTATGTGGTGTACAAATAAAGAACAAAACTCTGGTGTTTAGCCTGAACAGCACTGAAAAAAATGAGGGCATCCTAAAATCAGTGAATGAATGGGGATGTGCAAGACAGGTGCTCGGGGCAGAGTGAGCTCCTAAATACTGGCTGGTTGGTTTGTGGTTATGATGAAGAGTTGCAGGAGGGGATTCAAACATGAATAATGAGTAGTTTTATGGATAGTTATAGGCAGTGCCTTCCAAGCCTGAAAGACAACATAGGTGAAATCACAAACATACTTGTTTGCAAATGCAGACTGACAATACAATGGTAAAACACAACACAAACATGAAAGAGGGCTGAGGAAGATGGGATGGGTTTGGGATCTGAAGTCGTTTGAAACTGAAGGCAGAGAGAGTCTTTTTGGGGATGAGCTTAAGAAAAATACAGTGGGACTCAGGACAAGGACAATGTGTTTGGAGAGTAGAAGGATTCATATTTCTTCTCACTGATTAGATATCCAAGTGTCTCTCAAATTAATCCTTATTGCTGCCTACTTCAAAAAACTACTCCAACCAGGACACAGGTCCTAGCATAAAGGGCAGATCTGATTTCAGTGCTCTTTGCACTGCCATTCACCAGTTCTTCGACATCCCCCAAAGTGGCTTAGAAGAAAAAGGACATAACGGAGAAAACAGTAGTAGAGAGCATGTGCCTACCCAGCATGCACAAAGGCTTCCTGGCAAATTTGAGTCTCCCCCTCCATCCTTTGTAGCGGCAGCAACAGCCAGCAGCCCAGATTCTTAAGGCAAACTCTGCTCCAAAGATGAAAATGGCAAAAGTTTCCTGTATCAAGACACAAACTATGTTGTTAGTCTCACAACAAGTTTTGCAGTCATTCTGGACACAAGGGTATAACTGAAGGAAATGAGGCACTGGTGTTAGGATATGGGTGAGAGAGAGAGGAAAAAAGTGGAGGAAAATACAGGTTGATGAAAGAGGCAAGGCAAAGTGGGACACACCTTTCCAGCCTTCTGAGTAGTCTGCAGGAGGAATTTGCCCCTGCTGTTGGGTGAATGTGGAGTGCTTACCCTACCTTAATGTAAGGGCAATTATTTCACAGAAAGACCTCTTGTTCCACACAAAAAGGGGAGACATATGTGAGTAGTGACTGCAAAGGCCCCAGTGCACTCTATACCCATAACCCAGGATTACCCACCAACAGCTCATTCATGCAGCCGTATCTATAGAGACAGGGCAGGACATGGTATATTCTTATGGTCATAAATTTAAGGCAATGATAAAGACGTATATAGGACAAATTTAAGGCATGTATTGTTCCCTTCAATTTTTGGTGGACAAAAAAATGGGATTTTCCACCTTGCTCAATAGCCTTTCTAAGTACAGGGAGGGAGTGGGGAGGAGAGGGCTTCTCTGAGGTGGTCAGCAGAGATGGGCCAAGGGCCACCTGGGCACATTGTTACTCTTCCTCTCTGTGAATAGCTGGTGAGGAAAGGGACACTTTTCCTCTTGCTCAAACCCACAGCTCATGGGTGCTTCTGAAAACTGCTGAGAGCCCACATACAAACAAGCACAGGAGGAAAAAAAAATTACCTCAGGTTTTTTCAAAGGTGAAAGATGGGCTACAAGCAGGGTAACAGAGTCCAAAAGCAAATTTCCCATTCCCTTAAGGGGTGGGCATGTTTTCATATAGGCACTTTTTGAGAAGGATCACGCAAGGGGAATCCACTTTTCGTTCCTTTTGGCATATAGCTCTTGCTCAGATCTACATGCCTCTAGGGGTACAAGGGGAAAGGGAAATTGAGACCATAGAACTAATTTTGCTGTGTAGTTTCCCTGGGGGTGCTTTATACAAGGCCAGGTTAAGCGAGATGTTGTGCTCTCTAATTCACGACAGCTATGGGAGCAGAGGAAGTTCCCTGTTAAAGTAATTTTCATAAAACTTTGAATATACCATGTTTATACTTGGGGGGGAGGGGGAAGGGGGTCCTCTATTTTTTCACTCTTCTGCCAAATGGGAGGCCTACAGAAATAAAGTCTTGAGCATGAACTTTAACATTTATAGAACCAGCATTCTGGAACACACAGAGAAAGGAATGTATTTGCTGCTAATACATTTTCTCTCAGAGGCACTGCCGGCAACAATTTCAGTTATGCTGCTACTGGGCACAAACATGAGTCCAATTCTGATTACCTCCCTTGAAAGAAATACTGGGATTAGTAGAATACTATAGAGTGAATCAAAATACTTGAAAGATCCCCCCAAAAAATGGTTTTCAAATATGCTTAAGTCTGGCATGGTCAACAGGAAATTTACTGATAATTTGATGGAAGGACTGTTAGGCAAATGCTCAAAAGCCTCAGGTTGTTATTTTTCCTCTCATTTTCTTTTTACTCAGGAACCTCACTTTCTTTTTGCTCAGTTGTTGTTGCCAATGGACTGAGAACTCTTCAATAAGTAAGTGTATGATCACTGCCTCAGGACCAGTGGCAGAAACCTTATGGTATGCAGAGCTTGGAGTAAGTTTCCATCTCTGCTGATGGGGCTGATTTCAATTCAAGGGTGTTACCAGCGTGGTGCACCAGCCACAGTCTACTTACCAGCAGGAGGAGCCAGTCTCCCGAAACAGTTTCATACTCCTTGAAAGTTGTCAGGACAGCTAATATCAAACATCCCAAGACAATCAGAAACCTGGAATGAAATAAAAGGAAAAAAAAAACCCACAGCATTGTTACGCTCTGTATTAGCATTGCAGATATTGCCTGTAAAATCCATCAGGGGATGGCTGATTCCTACTGGTGAGCAGAGAAGTGGGCTGTCACAAAGATCAAGGATTCTCAACCAGGATGGAGCGGGGGGAAACTGGCAGCGATGGCAAGATCCTAAGTCAGAGTGTTCCTGGGACAGACATGCATTAATTAACTCATTTGCATTCTTCAAGAATGAAATGGTTGATATTGCATTTTTGGAAGGAACTGTATGATATGGCAGAGGACTGTACTGCTCAGGGGTTCTATTCCAGGCTGATGTGCTGTGTGCTTCCCAGAATGGTACTGCAGTTACAGTGGAATGAATCTACTTGGCACTTCCTGAGACCTGGGAAACAGTAAACGCTTCTCTACAATGCAGCACCAGCACAAACCCTCCCTTGAAAACTGCACTGCATTTCTTCTTTTCTTTTTCTTTTTGCACTCATTTCTATGCAGATGAAAAGACGAAAGGGTTTGAAAGAGAAACAGGAGAGGGTAAATTTCTGCTGTCCAGTAAGCACAGTGCGTGATAAATCAATCTGTCTGTGAGGCTCCAGAATGCAGAGATTTGACTGAAAATTTAACTCCCACTGCTGGTAAATCCAATTCAATCTCGTTGATCTTCTTTGTAAAACTATTCCCAGGTTCAAGCTATTCAAAATCCTTTATCCACAAAGAGGTAAAAAAACCAAGGGAGTCTCCTAAGTGATTACTGTGAAGCCGAATGGGCAAAGCTCATATTCTGGTACTCCACGCACGCAGATCATGGGCATTTTAATGTGCTCCCAAAATCTGATCCACAGGATCAAGGGGCAGGTGGCCATGGAAATACTTTGAGTTTGGTAAATAAATTGGAAGGATGTCTCCATAAAAGCTCTGTATCCCCTGCTTTCATAGCTAGGGGTAAATCAAAGAAATTATAGGTGGAAGGTAGTGAAATCATCCAGGATTGTGAGGAATCAAGCTGTGTTCAGTCTGTACTACCTATTTTGAATTTCAATCTGATACCTGTTGTGTGATTTCATTTCTTGATGAGTAAAACTCCACTTTGTTTCACTGGGTGAAATGAGCCGAGCCGCAGCCCGCAGTGTGCAGGCAGCGAGCAAGGGCTTAGCTCGGAGACACATGTCCTCTAACCCGCCTTGGGTTTTCATTTCCTTCAAGTATGAGAAAACCCAGGGCTAGAGAACGGTGCTCTGAGAATTTGCAACTTCTTTGGAGCTGGAGTAAAAGGACAGAGTTGAGCTCCAGATAAGTCCTGCTGCCTTTTGGGAGGGAATTTCCTCAAAACACCATCCACCAGCACCCTCCATTCAAGGAAAAGACAGCAGTAAAACACAACAAACACTTTGCTGTGGCTTTCCTAAAATTAGCTGTTCAGACTGAAGTTTCTTATGCCAGAAAAATTTCAGATCAGCCATTTTGAGCAAGTTTAGAACAGAAATAAATGTGTTTTCTCAGGCTAAATAATTTTGGATTTCTTTGACAAGTTTCACCTTTTTCCACTCACCAGACATGCTGTGGGGAATGGGTTTTGTAGTCAGTAGGAAACAGCCGTTGGGTCCAGAATGTGTCTTTTTCTATCTACTTATAACCACACTCCCACTGCTCGAGACATTTGGCCATTCATTTAGCAATTCTGTGATGCTCCTGCTATGCCCTCAAGCTTGCCTTGTCACACCATACCTTGTGGTCCCCACCTTGCAGTTATGAAATCAGTAGCTCACTGGCTTGCCAAGGCTCCTGATCCAGCTATTCTGCACCTCCATGAGCAAACTAGTGAAACCTCAACCAAGACAACGATTCCTTTGATTGTCTGTAAACTCTTATCTGCCACTTTACAGCCATTACAGTGGTACCATCACTAACACTCCACTTAAAGCCTTGAGCAGCTGCCTCTTAGTACTTTCCATTACAAACATTTCTTTATATCACGTGAGAATTCAGTCACCCATCAGCTCACAAGTATCATTTAAATGATTTAATGAAACATGAAACACACTGAAAACAGTCCAAGGAAATTACATCATTGCATTACATCATTAGCTACTTAAACTAAAGGCGTGCATTTACCATATCATTCAACAGAACTCCACAGTCAGTTTAAGATGATGTACAGATTTTTGTCCAAGAGGAAGACAGAAGATAAGTTAGTAGCAAAATCGTCATCTTTTGCCTAAAAATGCCCGTGGTTTTACCACTAGAGGGTACCGGTGCTCCATAGAGCAAGGGGATACAGCTTGCTCTTGTTTTCCTTCTCCATGAAACAGGCTCAGTGCAGGTGATGTTTGCACCCATGTATTTGATATGCAAGAAAAGGAGTCTCACAGTGGTGAAAGAGCTTTTTCTTGCTCGCTAAAAATCCTAGATGTTGATATTAATGGACAAGGGGTGCTGCTTGTTTTATTGCTACCTGTGTCACAGCTCATGCTGCAAGATCCAGTGCACAAAGAGAGAGCCCACCCGTGAAAACAACAGATCATGCAGGACAAAACCCAAGTAAAAACAGGGTGAGATAGCGAGATTGGAGATCACAATTCAAAAAGAATAATTTTAAGGTCAAATCTGAGCAGGGAATGGGGTCTGAAACCCCTGTTGCAGTAAGTGCATGAATGCACCTCAGAGATGCAAGTGTTCAATTTGCAGTCCCAAAACCCACAGAGACCACAGACCCAGGCTCCTGTCCCTTCCTGCAGTAATCCGGAGTGTGCAGGGATGAAAAGCCTGTGTTTGTACACATAGCTACAATCTATGTTGGAAGGGTCAGCTGTTCTCCTGCTGCACCGTTTCCAAAGGATAAACACCAACTGCAAACACCCACAAGTTAATCAACTCGCATCTCAGAAATCCTCCCTGAGAATCTGCGATTGCAACTGCGGTTCAGAGCACTCTGTGAATTTTAATTTGCATTGATGCTATGCAGCCCAGCCTCTTCTGTTTTGGATCTTGGTGTTTGTGAAGCCTGCAAGTCTTCTTGTGTCCTCTTTCTATGGAAGATGTTACACAGATGTCATCTTTTCTTCATCAGTCCCCCTTGCTCAACAAAAATGATAACAAGGTACATCTTCCCCCTACTGCTTCTGCCCATATTGTGGGATTCATGGGACATATGCACCAAGGGTTAGAAGAAAGAAATAGGGTAAAAATCAAAGTTTGAAATGAAAATTGAGTCCTATTAAGCCTAAGCTTACTGTTAAACAGTGTTTCAGCAGGTGGCAGTCCAGACTTCAAGACTATAAATCACATATACCAAATAAGTGGTTCTTCAGCCTTTTAGAATCATCCTTGCTATTATTTTACATAATTTTCACAACACATTACATTGTCCCTGTTTGCAGCATTATGCCTAAAATCTGATTACTTTGTTGTATGCATAAGTTCCAGACCACCAAATGGCAGGTGCTCTTTTGTCACTGTCACATCTACTATGTTATTATAGTAAATATTCTTAGTTTTAGAAATCATGTATTTAATACTCATATTTTCTAATTATGATATGTTGGTGTATTAAAAACAGTATTCCAAAAACAATATATAATTTTCCAGAAAAGAAGAAGTAATTCATGACTATGCATGATCATGAATCTAACGTTTCTTGTATGAGCTTCATAGATTGTTTTGTTTGGTAAATTCTTACTTATTTTAATATTTCCCATTTTTTGGGTTTTTCTTTTCTACCTGCTTTCATTTGCAGCCAATAGAGTGTAGATCTAGCTGAGAACCTTTATATTTTTTAATATATACAGGTGCTTATCATGTTTCCTTTTCACCATCCCTTTCTTCAAAATTGTAGGGGAAGATCACATCGTAATTTGCCTGCAATCTATTCCAGGCTCTGAGCAGGAAAGCCTCTTGAACAGTTACAAGTAAGAAATCCCCTGCAGTGTGACAGTGCAGACTTCTGTTTGCTCTCACTTCTTCAGTACCATTTCTTGCAAGCCACTGGGATTTCTTCTGCCTTGAAATGTTCATATGGATCTTAGATTTTTCTGCTTTGCTTCATTTCAAACTTTCATATCTTCCCTTAAAGCCTGTGCTCTGGTTTCATTATGCTCTGCCACCTGGTAAATGCTAATGGAATTCTCTAAGATTGTGATATATAAGGAAAATCTGGCAATGTTTTGCTAAATTTTTGGTTTAGGGTACTCAAAGCAATATGGTTCTAAACCATAGTTCCCACACACTTTCCCAAATTTCATATTGGAACAACCTTATTTTCTTCAACTATTGGCTTTTACCCATAAGGATTAAAAATGCATCTTTTCTCACAGTTTTTTCAGTTGCTCCATATTCCTACCCACCATCTTTTTCTCTTCATCCAAACTTCATTTTTCACAGAACATCTGCAGTATCTTGCATGGATCGTTTTATGATTGCTAATGAGAGGCTTGAGTTGGGATTTTCAACACTTAAAAAAAAAAATGACATTACCAAATATTTGAGAACAGCTCTTCAGAGAGAAGGGAACGCGTGCCTGATTTCCACAGACTTGGGAATATTCACTGTTTAATATTCAGATTCTTGAATCTTTGCTTTTCCAAGCAGTAGGACAGAGATCAGTACTGAGATAAGAGCAACAGGAAAAATCCAAACACTTTGTGAGGCTACAAAAGTGCAGGGCGTGTAGGGAAAAGCACTGAGAAACTTAGTGGAGGTCCTGGAGAAGGGAAAAAGCAGCAAGTCCTACGGGTAGGGATGTTCAAAGGTTCCTCTTTCTCTGCATCCACAGATTCCACTGAGTACACACAGTTCCATGCAGGAGTCCTTGTTTCAATGCCATCATACAGCAAGGACAGGGTAGAAATGCCACACTCAGTAAGATGAATTACACTCTTGCTCTGCTGCAGTGGCAGAGGCAGAGCAACTTCCTCCACAAGATGCTGAAGGAAACTCTAAGAAGTAAAAGAAGGATCACCGAAAGTTCTCTAGTCTCACTGACATACAAGCTGATCTGACAGGTGATGAGGTGGTAGCCCAGAATGACACTAATCCATTAGTGACAGAAGTGACAGACATTGTCCCTTGCATGGCAGGAAGCTGAGCAAGAAAAGCCCAAACCCTTACTCATGCCAGGTTTTCGATGACCTTGTGTTCTCATTGGCAGGAATGCCTTTGAATTGGCTTCACTGCCCTTTCCTTAAGTCTGGAAAGCTTTTAAAATCAAGATCTGGGAGAGGAAAGCTGTGCTTCACAGCAGGGCACCCAGGGTGCAGAAGGACAGCTTTTATATCAGATGGTTCCTCTTTCCTTTCCTCCTTGTATAAGCCAAGACCCAGGTTAAAGCCCCTTTGTCTTGTTGCTTTTTCCTCAGGTCCACTCCTAAAAACCTTTTTCTTTGGTGCCTGTTGACCACCACTGCCAGCTTTCTTAGGGAGTCTGGCATGCTGGTGCAAAGTATTTTGGGCCAGCAATGTCAGATAGCACAGACACCATTAACCTGGATTTTCTGCTCCAGAGGACATTTCAGGAGAATGGCCTGACACATTTCCCAGGTTTGCTGGCACAAGACTGCAAAACAGCCCAGAGCACTGCATTTCCCTCCCTGTTTTTACTCAGCTTGGAAGACAAGAGTCATCCACCAAGGTCCTCTATCCCTCTTGAGACAAGTGTTAAAGGTGCTCCAAAAAGCCTGGCATATGTAAGTTACTAGGAGAGACCTAGACATCTCATCACATGGGTGACTGGCTGGGGGACAAATGGCAGGAGTAAAGGAGGGGCAATGACAGCATTTGCTCCCATGGAATTGTCTTCTATCCTCCTGCAGCTTGAATAAGGACAGAAAAGCTTCTGACCATTGCAACTAAATATTCTGAGTTACTTCATTAGGGAGTTTAAATTCTATTTTTATACTAAGTGAAGGACATTGGACCGAACTATTGTTTGGGGCTTTTATCTGCCATGACCAGTATGCTTATCCATGGGCTTATCTCTGGCTGGCAGCGTGCTGCTAATTGAGTTGAGACACACAGACGAGGAAACACGGAGAGCCATGCAGCACAGCAAAGCAGGGAGAGCACAGAGCCAAACTGCAGCACCCAGCAGCCCCAGCTGCAAAACCCACAAATCAAAGGAGTTTCAGAAATGCTTCTGACAGGACATTCTCCAAAGAACATCAACAAACTAGTGTGAAGCCATTTGAAGGCAAACTTTAAGATTCATACATTGGTTTCTTCTAATTTTTGCAAAACAATAGTGTAGGACATTTGAAAGTCAGCCTGTAATTGAGCAGTCAAGTGTCCAGCCTGCAGCAAACCCTGTAAAGAAGCGAATTTAGATTATATGAAGAGCCTAAGGTAAGTGTGGTAATCATCCATACAAATGCCTAAACATCTAGAGAAGAATTTTCAGGAAGGTACCTTTTTAAATATCACCAACACTGCTGTGCCCAGCAAGACAAAAGATAAGGAGCCTATTTCCAAACATGACAAAATCTCAGGGGTACACAAGAATTTGGATCTTTCACACAGACATGCACTGATCTACCCACAAACCCTTCACTTTTCTTTAGACAGGAGGAGAGAAATGAGTTATATTCTCTGAATAAATTTTTAGAAAGCTCCAAAAAATGGAAATGGGAGAAACTTCTGAAGTGACTGTTGTGCCTTTTGCCTTGACTGAAAACACTGTCATTGATATTTTCTACCTTCCCATTTTAAATCAGTGAAAATCAAAAGACTGTAGGAGACAGAAAAAACCCAAACAAGCAGAAAAAAAACCCAGTCAAAGAGCATACCCACCCACCCATTCTAGAACTTGACCAAATTCCCTTTTTTCACAGGCACTCACATCAAATATTTTAAGTCCTCCAGAGGTGATATAGCTGAAAATTAATTTCTAATATGAAGGTAGCACTGTCCAGAAATAGCCTCAGTAGTCTCTAATACGGAGTTTCTAGGTAGGGAATTGACAATATTAATTTGGTGGCCAGACAGATTCTTACAGTGAGTCTTTACTCTTTATCCAAGACTTCAACCAGTTTGGAAGATTTGATAGTCTTGGGATTTTTTTCTATTTTTGAGCCCACGTTGCAAAAAAAAAAAAAAAAAGACTTCTAAAAATTCCAATACTTTCAACCTAACATAGCACTTTCAGCCAGCTGGGACTGCCAAGTGAAAAAACCATTTCCAGTTGGGACTGTATCATCTTTGCATGTGCCTTCTCAAACTCCATCACACACCTTTACGTGTGAACGTGAGCACTTCATGCAATGATCTCAGTTTTCAAGTGGAGTGGAACGTTCAGAAGAAAAGTTGCACAGTGCCATTCCCAATGGATATTTTAGCATGGTCAAAGATTTGCAGCTGTGTAAGGAAGAGATGCATGGCTGCACATGACCTGCACCCCACAAGACTGCCAGTACTCTCCAGGCCCAGGTAACAGCCTAGTGGGTTTTCCATTATAGGCAATGAAGGGTGTCCTCATAATGAAGCCCTTGTGGAGCCAAATACATGGCTCAGTGCTCTCACATTAAGTAGGATCTCTAGATTTTCTGGCATTAACTGCACAGAGTGCTCTATCATTTTGCACCTGAGGTGGTCATATATGTGGCTGTGACACAGGCCATCTGACTCAGGACTTTTCCAGCTAGAATGGAAGAGAGTTCTTTCCCACACAGTGTTTAATCACGGCCTGCACTGAAGAAAGTCAGGGAAAGGTCTCAGATCTTTGCTTTGAACAATCCATTTGTTGTTTTTTTTTTTTTAAATTCATGAGGACTTTCTGAAATGTTTCTAGTTTTTATATAAGTGAAGAGTGCAGAGTCATTACTGCATCTTAGCCTTTGTGACAACACTGCACATCAGCTTTCCTTAACAATCAGGTCTGTAGACTATGACCCATTCACAGACCCAGTGGTACTGCAGAACAAGCTCACACCAATCAGTCAGGGAAGGATTTCTTCCTGTGCAGAATGCAAAGCAGATGAGCTGCTCTCACTTTATCCACAGAGACAAAAAAAAAAAGAGGAGAAAGGATTTGTGCTAAAAGATGTAAGGTCTAAATTCATGTTACAGGAGCTGTGGATATAATGAAAAGTGGTGGTGTGGAGGAATGCTTTTTCTTGGAATACACAAATTGGCTCAGACAGAATACTGTGTTAAAGACCCAGTTTCCCTGCAAATTAAACCAGATTTTTAATCTAGTTTGACTTGATGCTGTTCCTATAAACCTTTTCTTACACCAGACTCTCCATTTTTCCTTTGTGCTCCATAGATAAGCAGGCTGTAGTTTGGCACTGATGATCAGTCAGGCAACAAAGATTCACAGCTCTGGCCCATTTCCAGTACCCCAGAAAATGGCATTAGCTGGAGGCCAGGGAAAGGCCACTGAATGTAGAATATTCTAAAATATCTCTCTAGAAAAGAACTGGGAATGTCTCAGAGGCTCCAGATTACCTCGGATATCACGTGAAATTAGCCATTTTTAAGCATATATGAGTCTTATCTCAGTCTGATTGCAAGGGATGGGCTTTTATCTGATAATGATGGACTACCTGGTGCAACTCTTGGGTGCCCTTTGGATGTTAACCTGGGCAGCATGGTCTCCCAATCACACCTTCCCCAGATGGCTGAATGCTTGTTGCCATGCCCTTTCTCTCAGTGCAGAAATGAAACTACTCCCTGTAACTCAGCCTCACATCAATCAAACCACTGCCACAGGTCTTATGCACTTTATTACCTGCCTTTCAAAATGCATTTGAGGGCCTCTCTTCTCTGGTAGTTCTGTATGAACACTGGGGTTTTTTTAAACAATTTGGTGGGAAGACAGAAGAAGGACAGAAAGTGGATTTCAACCCTGAAATGTCAGCTGCTGCTTTGATGGTTTAACACATAACAAGATACGTGGTCTGGATAGAAACATGAGGGTGATGATCAATTGTTTAGAGGCAAATGCCTTTATAATAGTGGGGGGTTTTCAATATCTTGCCTTTAACCTAATGAGAATATGTCAATAACTGTAAAGTGATTCAGTAAACATGCTTCCAGAGGCTGTGTCATATGGAATTTCTGTAAGATCTGCATCTCCTCAGGAAAGAGCACGGAAGGGTCTGCAGCTGCAGGTCCGTGGTGCTAATGGAGCCACTGTGGCCAACACAGGAACAGCCAAAGTGTATGGTACAGAGAAGTTATCTGTGCTTCTTTCTCATCTTCAGTTCACGTTCATTAGTAAATGATGAGTTGTGTTAGCATGGCAAATGAATCACGCCCTCCTTGAAGGTGAACTGTGGATAAGCTCTTTGGGGGTCATTGTATCCTCAGAAGTCTGATTTACACAACTGGGCAGTAACAATAGCACACGGTATTTGTACCTATGTAAATCTGAAGCTGTTTTAAAGTATTTCTGCTGTTTTGCATTGCCATAAGCAATTAATCAGCATTCAGAATTCAGAACAATCATCTATAAGCATGTGATATGTCATTTGAAGTCTGAAGTTGAAGTGGTTGGAGGAGGTTATCAGCCTTTTCCAGACCTGTCCAATTTTATTCCTGAAGTGTTTCACCAGCATCTGCAACAATGCTTTTCAACACAATGTATGATGGCCCTTTTGCTCAACTGACTCATTAATATCTCAGATTATATTATCCCTGTTCAACCTGACAGATTCAAACAAAGACAATTCTATCAAACCTTCAGGAAAAAATGGCAATATGGAAGGGAATATTTTTATTTGTTTTTCTTTGAAGAAACATCTCTATTGAGTCGAATAAGTAAATTGAAATGGCACAGAATTCAGCATAGGTAAAGTCCATTTAGAAAAATAAAGCCCAATTTTCAAGAATGAGAAGTTCTGATTGCACAGAATGCAATCTAGCAAAACAATTTCATCTCCGCTAACAACTCTGTTGGGACTCACATGTTTGTGTGAGTCTTCAAAATACAGGAATCTTTGAGTCTCTCCTAAATGGAATAGCTATTTCTACTGAAGGATGTTCTTCTGTAACAGAGGAGTGCTGGGCACAGTGGGACACAGCCCTGACATAACTTTTCTGTTCTTACTTGACATCCATGGGAACAGGAGTTCCTATTCCTTATTCAAGCTTTGCTACATCCTTCTGTTGTGGCATCAATGCAGAGAGTGGCCTAATAATGAATCTGTAAGAGTGGAGAGTTAAATCCATTTTCAGGTATAGCATGACAGAGCTGACCAGCCAGCAACAAAGCTCACTCAGAGAGCAGAACGGCCTCGAGCTGCACGGACTGTACCAGTTGGATTAGTGGGAGAGCAGATGCTTAACTCATACGTGTGCACACAGATATTTGGGTGCCTGAACTGAATATCTAAATCATCCATTGAATCTCATCTCCTGCAGGTGAAAGGAACAGAAAGTCTGGAACAGAAAGCAGCAATATTGATGCTCTGCTCACAACTTGCAGTGCCTCTGCCAGTCCCGAACACTGGGATGATGGGGAAGGTTTGTATCAGACATACAGAGCTTTTCCCTTTTCCTGTAAAATTAGGACTGATGCAGAGGGATGAATGTCAGGTCTAGGCTTTTTCTGACCTCCCAGACAACTTTGATGATTGACACAAGCATCTAAAGTGTGTGGAAAGTCAGGTTTTTCTCCCTCCACATACCACCAGGACATCTCCAGGGATAGGGTGATATACTTGCCATGTGACTACAGAAAACAGTAGCAAGTGAGAACTAGGCTGTAACTCTTTCCTGGGTGAAAGACGTACTGAATCAGATGATGCCAATGCTCTGATTACATAGGGATATTATCCCTGGCTACCTACAGCATTGGCTGTACATTTGTATCTGGTATAACATGGCTTGAAGTTGTTCTCAACACTGATTAATTATTTAGCTCATAGGGTCTAACAGTTCCAGGGATGTTTTCTGAGTAGTCTTGATCAAGATGCTCATGACTGATTGCACATTGATTTTTCCATTGCTTACCAGCAGCAGTAGTCCCACAAAGGTTCAGAATTCTGATCTATACTCACAGTAGTTCACATTTATTTTTTTTTAACAGGAAATTAAGGAGCTGGTCCCAGGAGGCTTGTTAGCAGGGGGTAGGTGGGGGTTGGGCAGGAGAGACCTTGCAATTATTAGTTTTCAAGTTATTAGATATCTGGGAGTGCTGTGTTAAGTTTAATGATAAAGTTAATTACTCACAAGAACAAAATTTGAAAGGGGTTCATGGTGAATACTTCACATTAAATTACTGGCACTATTTTGGTCATTGTGACATTTTAAAAATGAGCACATGGTTGTACTCAGCTTGCCTGGTTATACTCAGCAAGGTTCTTAGATGTGTCTCAAGGTGCCTGCTGTAAGGGTGCACTAAAGAGATGCGATTTGTCGGCGGATGCTGTTCATCTGACACAAGTGACTCAACATGCCCACAATGGAAAGCACGTAATTAAGTTCTGCACACACCCCATTGGAGTTGTGGGGGGGGGCTAAGAAATATTTCATTCTTTAGACTCTTGAGGGAACTTGTGCTCCTTCTTCCAGCATGGATCACTACGTTCTTTCCTTCACAGGACAGAAGAATACAAAAGCGTGTGAAATCTTTCAGGCACAAATATTTTTTTGCCAGGAATTTTGACTAATTGTCCTTATGCAAGACATGTCCTACTGTGCACAAAAGCAGGAGCAGCACAGCAGAAATTAATAATGCAATGGCCATCTTGTACATTCCATTGCCTCTTTCAACCTTGCTCCAGTGCTTAAGCTCATGTCAGCTTTATTCTTTCTGTAATTATTTAACATGTGGAAATTCTTTATGTTGGAGGATACTATCACATATAAAAGTTTTCTTACCTCCTGAAAGTTGTTTCAGATTTTCTGTTCTATATATTTATTTCTAGCACAGCTTTTGTTAGTGCCATAATTTACAGAGCATGGAATAAATTGTACATCTGTCTATTTATCCTTTATTACAGCATTAATCTTTCCAATTTCAGCTCCAAAGCTGGGTTTATATTGTAGCCATCAGACCCAGCAATGACTTCATAGACTGATTTAGCAGCAATCCCTATCAGTTAGTTGTTGTCCCACATATTCAAACTTCATAAGTTGGATGATAAAGGAAGAAGCAAGAAGTAATAGTTAAAAAAGGATTGAATCCAGGGGTTACTGGTTCCTCTCCACTTGCTTTTATGGTACAGCAACCTAGCTAGATTGGAGTCACTAACAATTCCTTCAGCTAATGTTCCTAATTGATAAAGTAGCAATGCATCAGATCAGAAATCTTTTGCATGCATGACTTTTCCTTCATTCAGCTAGGAACAAATTAAGTATAGACACATTTTCTAGGATACCGTTCATTTCATAGATATATAGGAAATACATGCCTATGCTTTTGGGAGCTACCACTTCTAATATCCTAATGACTTAATCGAGTCAGCATGCACTGGTATGGTTTGTATGCTTTTGCCTGTGACCTCAGGTCCTTCTCTCCTCTTAGTCCCCTCCTCCTGCAAGATGGAATTCAGCCTCCTCCAGGCCATGAACCAGCTTGCTTGCCTGGTGAGGAAATTCCAGAATGGAGACAGAGCAGGTAATCCCTCAAATCCTACGTGCTGTTTGATGGACTTGGCTGCCTCAGGACCTCTACAGTGTGGACAAAACTAACAGATTGACGCAGAAGTGTCTTGGCTGAGGAATTTGAAAGACCACTTGAGCTCTATTGTATAAGGCAGGATACAGAGCATCTCAGTGATATGGAGAGATGGCAAGACTCAAGCTTGTGCACTCCACCTGCCAGCATTCCGGAAAACCAACATCAAATGAAAAGATATGACAAAGTTATCTTGGTTTAACTGTCTCCTGTTGCTCCAGGTTAGCGCTGATCCTCTCAGGAGTATCTTTGTTACTCAATCATTTGTGCCCAGTGGGAACTTAGAAAACCTGAAATATTAACCTGGACAGATTCAGATAACCTTAATTCTACCCTGCCCTCAGCTTTATAGTCTGGACCTTGGCAATACTGGGCTTATGGGGAGTTCAGGCCATGTGAATGTGTTGCCCGGTCTTCACTAAGCACCACAAATTTACATTGACATCCCTCTAGTCACTCTGTGATGGTATTTCAATCCTGATTAATAAGAAAAAAATATTATCTGTGGTCCCTGAGAAAAAGCTTCTGTACACACACCCTTAAACCTTACCTTGAAGATGGAGAACCAGAGTGGTCAAACAGCAGGCCGTGCTATTACTGTTACTTTTTTGTAACTCTAATTTAATTGTAGGGTGTGTTAGTATGAAAGTGCTAGAATTAATCAATCTATCAAGGGCATTAAGACAAACGTAACTAAAGTAGAATGGGTTAATTTTCCATACTAAGAAGGAATTAATTAATGCAAGGGCACAAAGTCCTATGCTTTCACACTTAATCTGCTTCCATTATCGCTGTAGCGTGGATAAAGCAGGCTCAGGTATTCCTACATACCCCTGAAACCTGTTCCATACTTGTGGTTTTTGTTTATTAAAAGCAGTACATCTGCAAAGGCCATCGCTTAAGGAAAGTAATGACAGCTTGAACAGAAGTGTCATAAAATCCAGGAAGTCTTCGATGCACAGGATGACACACTTTGTACATTTTACTTCCACAGTCTGAGTTAAGCCAAGGACCAGACTTGGCACCAGGAGGGGGTATCTCTTCACTTCACTCTGGCACTGAGTATTGGCTTAGGCCTAGATATTTTCTTTTCTTTTCCCTGGAACATAAGGCATTGCCTATTTCTTAGGCTTATCTGGGAATTATTTTGTTATAGCAGGAAATGATCAGTGTCTCAATCTTCAGACACTTGGTCTTTAGTATAGGCTTTTTTTATTTAAATGATTCAGACTCATCATAGAGGTGACTTTGTCACTGTTCTGGTGAATGCACCGCATCTCTGATACTATCTGAAGAAAACACTTAATTTTCTGTGACTACCTATGACTGAAGCTGTTGGTCCTTGTAGCCTTTTCCAATGATTCTGGAGCCTCACCATCCAGCATGGAGGTGCTGGAGGGGTTGTAACTCCTGCACATGCAGTGGACAGACTGCTGACATGAACACAGAAAGGTCATAGAATCATAGAACATCCTGACTTGGAAGGGACCCATAATGATCATCGAATCCAACTCCTGGTCCTGCACAGGACAAGCCCAATAATCACACCATGTGCCTGAGAGCGTTGTCCAAATGCTTCTTGAACTCTTTCAGGCTTGGTGTGGTCACCACTGCCCTGGGGAGCCTGTTCCAGTGCCCAACCACCCTCTGGGGGAAGAACCTTTTCCTAATATCCAACCCAGACCTGACACAGCTTCATGCCATTCCCTTGGGTCCTGTCACTGGTCATCAGAGAGAAAAGTTCATGCCTGTCCATCTGCTTCCCCCTGTGAGGAAGCTGTAGACTGCAATGAGGTCTCCCCTCAGTCTCCTCCAGGCTGAACAAATCAGGTGCCCTCCTCATACAGCTTCCCCTACGGACCCTTTACCATCTTCGTGGCCCTCTTTTGCACACTATTTAATAGCTTAATGTCTCTTTTATATTGTGGTGCCCAAAACTGCACACAATATTCAAGGTGAGGCCGCCCCAGTGCAGAGCAGAGCGGGACAATCCCCTCCCTTGCCTGGCTGGCGATGCTTTGCCTGATGCCCCCCAGGACACAGTTGGCCCTCCTGGCTGCCAGGGCACTGCTGACTCATATTCAACTTGCCACTGACCAGGACCCCCAGGTCCCTTTACCAGCACTGCTTTCCAGCCTCTGGTTCCCCAGTCTGGTCAAACATCCAGGATTGCCCTGTCCCATGTACAGAATCCAGCACCTGCCCTTGGTAAACTTTTCGTGGTCGGTGATTTGCCCAGTCCTCTAATTTGTCGAGGTCACTCTGCAGGGCCTCCCTGCCTTTGAGGGAGTCAACAGCTTCTCCCAAATTAGCATCATCAGCAAACTTAATATACCTTCAGGTCCAAAATGCATTATCTGTCTCTTTATTCCATGTTCCTACACTCCCTACAATTTTAGTGACCAGCTCTTCTCCCTGTTTCCCAGAACAGCTGTAAGAAGCTGAAGTGACAGCACAGGATGTCAAGTGAGAAGTACTAAATAAAGGAAGCAGACATCAGTAGCTTCATTTTCCCCCTGTCAGGTTTAAAATAACTTTTGATGAATAGGGAGAACATCTTTTCATGTGAGCTAAAAATATAACAGGAAATTAAACAGGGTTGTGAAGATGTTTAATCTGGAAAGTATATTCTATCATTATAATATCTTTTACAGCATTTTTAGTTCTGATTTGAGCTCAAAACCTCAAACTAAACTTAACTTTGGAGCCCTCACAACATCTCCAGAGCGTATGCTGGTTGTTATATTTATAGACAGTGTTACATGAGTGTTCTTCCCTCTTTATGTGCAGCTATTCAGTAGATATCAAGGCAGTGGGTAGTACTCCGGAACACATCTGCTTGATATACCAGCATTATGGAGTCAGGAAGGTTTAATTTAGCAAATTTAACTGCATGAATTGTTCACAGAGCTTAGATGTGAGCAACCAGAAATTATTTAATTATTTTTAACATGAATATGAAATTACTTAGAGGCAGGTTTGTATGTGGGAAGGAGCATGTGAATGTGTATCTGAATTTATTCTCTGGCAAATAAACATCCTACGGATATTGGTTTGCTACTTCTAGGAGAGCTGAAAGATCTAAACCACCTTGATCATCAACCCTATCCTAAAGAGGATTTCCCAAAATGCTTGAAGAAATCTGGCAAATCAAATTATTAATTGATTTTGTGAAGCGTTTCTACTCTTTAGCTAAAAAAGGAAAAAAAAAAAGAAAAGAAATAGACAAAATGGACACCTGTGCTTTGGGGAATGAAGTCTAGAAAGAAACATTTGGAAACTTAAGAAAGAGTGTGAAAGGAAAGTCAGAGATTGATCTTATGCTTATAGAAATTACTGGCAAAACTGTCAGTGACTTTAACAGTGAAAGATCAGAGCTTAAAGCATGAGCCCAAGAGGGGAAGAAAAGAAACAGGGCAATGATGAAAGACAGTAGGCACAGAGAAATGGTGACAGTCAGGCAGCAAAGCCTACAGCCAAACCCTTTCATGTGAAAATCTCCATGCTTCAGTGACCTAAGCACTTTTGATGTCTGATGATTTTCCTCTTTGAGGGGGATGGCCCCAAACATACTGTCACTATGCACCGAACTCAAAATGTTCAAAGTTGATTATTTTTCTTAGATGTTTTCTCTCTTTTTTTTTTTTTTTCCCCAGCCTATTTGTCACCACCTTCAGAATTTTTACCCCACCAGTTCTGAGCACCTGTGTCTCTGGTGAATGGGAAACACCTTAAAAAGCAATTTAAAGACATACCTTAAAACTGTAAAAAACCCCTCTTCATTGTAATAGCTTGGAATACAGGTGGCAAATTGAGCTGCCCCTGAGCTAATGCTGTAGTTTTATGTGCTTTCCAACAGACAGATATGTAGAGAATAGGAGAAACTACTAGGGTACAATGAAGGCTCAGGGAATGGAAGCAGACAGGATTTAGCTAAGGTTTTATTAGGACAAAGAATTAGTTTTGAATTTCACCGTGTCAGTTCTGAAGGCCTGGGGCTTTAATCCTGCAAAGACTTTACCATGCAATCTGTGCTGGATATAACACCATGATTCATCATTCCATGTTTAAAACACAATTTCTTTTCTGACTGGGATTTTCGGAAACTTTGAGAAAAATAAAGCATATGATTCAACTCCCATTGATCAGCTGAACCACACTAGGCTGCAGAGCTTGTGAGGATGTAATCTTTTGGGGGAGTTAAATTTTAACAGACTGCTGGGGTTATTTTTGGTTTGTCATGTGCAAACTGACTGTAATCTCATTGGTACCCACTGAGAAGGCAGAAAGGATGAGGGCTGTGCTAGAGCTGATGGTGAAAGGTTATTCTTAATTTTGATCTGGCAAGCGAGTTATCAGCCATCATGAATGACAAGATTCCTTCTCCCACTCAGCCAGAGAGAAACAGACTTTAAAACCTACTGTCATAAGAAGGCATAATTACAAAGCCATTTCAAAGTCAAGGTTGGAAACCTCAGATGCTTCATTGCCCCTTAGTATGAGTATATGAAGTAGCATCATACTTTTTCCTCCTTGCCTTCATTAACGAATCCTCTAAACAAAATCTGCAGCTGTTCTAGGAGGCAATTGCCGGTATAGACAAGAAAGAACGTTTTACCTTAAAATGGAGAGGGAAAAGTGTTAAGGAAATGAGAGGTTTCTGGATATTTTTGGCAAAATCAAGCTCTGGATCAAATTGTCTGGCAACAGAATGGAGGTCTTTACCCTGACGTAAGAACAAATGATGCCACAGGCTGCTGAAAAAAACTAGTTATAACTGAATGAGGCTTTATGTTAATTTAAAATGCAGTGATTCAATAAACAGCAAAAGTGGGGATCATTTCATGGGTTTGTGGGATGGCATACCTCCACAAACTAATGGCGTAAAGTTTTCCATCAGTATCAGTGCTGATTTGAAATGTCTGTTTTCAAAGCTAAAGCAAACCAAGGGAAAATTAAGTAACAAATTTATTTCTTAAGTAAATCCTTCTGTTTACCCTCAAGGAAATATTAAAGAGAAACATGTAAGAGGATCATTTGATCTAATTATATAATGTGAGCAAATCTCTGAGCAACAGCTGCAGCACGAAGAGGGCATCAATGTTAACTCTCCAGCATGGGCATCAATGTCTGACAATCAGCACTCATGGAAAACACTGATGCATATGCAAAAACCAGTTGCTAAGGGGACCTGACAACTATTTAAAGCCAGAAAGTGGCAGGCATCTTTATGCATGCTCAGTGTTATGGTGAGTCTCTGTAATCCTCTCAACTTTAATGCAAATATTTGTGGGTGAGAGGTATCTCCTAAGTTGAGTAAGATCTCTTCTGTCTCGCATGTAATGACAGAAGAGAGAAAGAACAGGACAGAAGAGTGATGTATAGCCTACGTACAGAATGAGCCACTGGCTTCTACAGAGCCTGGTGCCAAAACGAAACAATTGCCTTTATTCAACATGCCCACGCTCAAAATATTTAAACCCTACTGCTGATGAACACCTACTGAACCCCTGTATGCTACATGTCCTGCTGCTTTCCATAGAATGATAAATATGAGAGAGAAGGTTAGCTCACCTGCCTGATATTTGCTTGCTGATGACAAGAGAGAAACCTCAAGTGGGAACTGAAATTGTAGACTGTCATCTGACACAAATACATGCCAGAAGCTTCACAGTTACACTTTCCTGTCTTACGAGTAGGAAATATTGTCCACATAACTCAAGCTAAGATAATTCAAAGAAGCTGCTTGACTCTAATCACATTTCTGAAAATTAGGCTTTTTCTGCTTTCTGGTATCAGTCTGATATCTGACCACAAGCATACTTAAAGCAGTACGTCTCAGCGATTTCTTCTTGCAGACAGGGAGATGAGGAAACTTCACATACAGCCTCTCAGTGCAGTCTGGCAGTGCTCTTGTGATTCCCACAATTTTGAAACACTCTACAGAGGCAGGATACCAAGCAACAAGAGGTAACATTTCTGATGGGAGGTTTTTCTTAGAACCGTGTTAACAATAAACCAATAAATTAATTCTGCTATCATCACAATTCTCCTGGGTGATGTCAGACCACACCTAATGCTGCCTTCCCCTGAGTTACACAGGTAACCACAGCATGCAGCACAAATCCAGAGTGCCACTGAAGGAGACCTTAGGAAGTGCAAATTTACACGGGTTACAGGGCCAATACTTTCTGGAAATCTCCAGGACCCTCTGGGCTAACACAACTTCAATTAAGAGAGCCTTGTTGAGACAGTCCTGAAGTGTGAGGCTTGTACTCAAAATTCATTAACGAAAAAAGCGCCTGTTCTGTGTTATTAAGAAATAGTGGCTTGGTAATTTCCTTTGCAGGACATATTATTTAACCTGGAGCCAGCTTACAATCTTGGAATATGAATTACCTTGCATTAATGCTATCAATACCAAACACACAGAGGTGTACTTTTGCAGAGCAACTGGTGTCTTTATATAACCTAAATTGAAATCATCCATTGCCTTCCAGTGCTTCCACATTAGTGTCTGATTTCAGTCAAAACCTGGCAGCCAAAAGCAGAAATTGAGTAGGAGATGAATGTTATCTGGTGACAAACAACTATCTTGGTTTTTCTAATAATGCTGATAATAGCTCAGTAATCACAAATGAAACTCTGCAATAATACAGCCACTGGCTCATGGGGTAAGGAGGAGGTTACCCACAATAAGAGCAATCACCCCTCTCCTTCCCCGCGCCCTTCCCAAATGCCATGCAGCCCAAGTGGTGTCTGCCAGCACAGCCCATTTTGATGACCACAGCTGCTGTCAACACAACTGTACCGCTTCCAGGAGCACTTATACTCCTGAGGAATGGGGAAAAATCATCTCTGGGACCTGCAACATGGCATGTCAGACTAGCCAGAGAGCTCCCCAGGGGCAAAAGTTCATTTCTGCAGCGCTGTGAGCTCCCAGGCTGCGGGTGTGTAAACTGGCAAAAATCTCACAGGTAATACCATCACAAGGAAAGATGAGTTACCTTTGGTTATGCAGGACCACATCAAAGACAGCCACCCTTGCGTGCCATTGTGTTCTGAGGTTTACCTCTCTCCACCCCACTGAGGCAAGTAATTTTGACACTATGAATACAGAGGTAAAACAACTCCATCTAGTGCACAGTGGCTGCTGTGACCTTGAGGAATGAGACAGGTCTGCCTGAGATCTGTGACTTGCTCCCCCTCCTCTTCTCCATGAAAGTTTGGGACTTGCTCGTGTCAGTCCTCAAGTCCCCATGAACTCCAGTCCCTGTCAGAGCTTTT
Source organism: Oxyruncus cristatus (assembly GCA_013399855.1). Taxonomy (NCBI): domain Eukaryota; kingdom Metazoa; phylum Chordata; class Aves; order Passeriformes; family Cotingidae; genus Oxyruncus; species Oxyruncus cristatus. The sequence goes on along the minus strand of VXAY01000602.1, from coordinate 1,373,432 downwards.
GACACAGCAAGGTAGGATAAACTTTGCGAAGTGATAACCCACATTTTTAATCTTGCCCCTCTGCACCATTTTTCTCTTTCTTGGCAATTCCTCATTATTTGCTGTGTGCTTCCTTAGCAGTCTCCCAGCCTGTATCTGTTGGTCAGTTCCTCTGAATCTCTTTAGCCTTGGCATTGCCCAGAAACTGCAGAGCACAAAACATGACATCCCAGTACAACCACAACCCCGAAGTGATGACAGCTCTAGAGAGCATATCAGGCTGTAAACCTATATCTGGTATTTAGGATTCATTTTATGTTATCTTTCAGACCAAGCAGCAATTTTAATACATGAGCAAACACACAGATTCAATATGCCAAAGGAGAAAACATTCTCCTGGGATACACACAAAAGGCAACTGAGTGAGTTTTTTGCCTCTAAGGCTTGCCAGAGCCAAAAGACATTGAAATTTATCTTGTAACTGCCCAGTGCTCTTTTTTTTCATCTCATTGCTTGCTCCTTCCCACCCTGAAGACACACTGTACTTTGCACTACAAAGAGTTACAGAATTTGTCTGAGGAAAAAAAAACAACATAAACCAACACATTTTACTAGGAAAAAACAACTCAACATCTTTCTGTCAACTCCTTTCTCACCTTAGCAAAACACTGATACCACCTAAATGCATCAGCATCTAAATGAATCCCTCCTAGTCTGCTTTAAACTTTAATATTTTCATTTTAAAATACAGCTGGCTCTGAGATATTAAACACTTAAATGGATGAATTCTGCCTTCACCTACCAGTTCTCTTGGAATAATCACCATTCCAATCCTACTAGGAAAGATACACTGGCTTTGTCTCGGGTGAACTGATTCAGACCCTATAATGTGCAACTTCTCTCCCTCCTCAGGTTACAGCATTTTATTGACTTTCGGTGGCTAGCTGAGCAGGCTAAGTGTCTTTATATCTCATTGCAAACTAAATCCAAGAATATGTAGTGAGTAAAAGTCTAATACATTAATAAATAATAGTGGTGCAGAAGAAGGTAGGAATTCAACACCTTCTGCAAGTACTTGCAAGGGTAAAAGCAGTGCCACCAGGCACCCAGGATGAGCTGCTCAGCCTGACAGGCTGAAGAACCAAGGGCATGGTGTGGCCATGAAGAAACAACTAGTGGTGCTCAATGAGAGAAACATATTCTTTGTTAATAAAATTTTATGGCTGAAACAGGTGATTTAAAGGCATTTTGGTGTCCCGGGTTTCTCTCAAGGAGGCACCAGAAGTGTGTTAGTGGTAAGAGAACATGAGCCAAGTAAATGTCAAAGAGAACTCCTCGGAAGTTGTCACTTGCAGTGGTGGATTGACTCCGAGAAGTGATACAGCTGGACCTGCCTTGGCTGCTGCAGACAGTGCCTGGTGATATGTTATATTGGCAAAACCAGGAGTCCCCAAGCCAGCAACCTAAAATAGAATTTGCAACTATCCTCAAAATCCATTCCTAGCACTGAAAAGTCCAAGGGCTTGGAAAAGCTGAAATTCATTTCCAGTCTAAACACTATTTTCTGTCTCAGCCATCTGTTGCTCCCCTGCTTTCCCCAGGGAGTTGTGCCAGCTGTCTGTGCTGCACAGCTCCCCACTGGGAGGGAATGGCCTGTGCTGGGGTAGGAAGATGGGGGATGCAGGGGGAGCAGTCCAGAGGGGCTGTGAGGGGCCAACCGCAGCCCCATCCCCACCCAAGCACCCCTCAGTGGGGGGGTGAAGTGCTTCAGTTCCATATTTCCACAGAAAGTTTGGAAAAACCATCACTGATGGATCCCATTATCCTCAGTGAACCAAATATCAGTTTATACATTCTGAATGTTTTAACATTTTCCATATTACTTAATCCAAAGGGTTTTTTAAAAAAAAAAAAAGGAAAAAAGAAAAAATATTGTTTCAACACTCATTCTAGAGGATTTTTTGTTGTTGTTGTTAGTAACTTTTTGGAGTTAACAGAAATGACCACTGTCCGCCTGAATGTCTGGAAGGCCAGTCACAGTCACAGTCTGGGGCAACCCTGGACGTATAGACTGGGGAATGAGAGGCTGGAGACCAGCACTGTGGAAAGGGACCTGGGGGTCCTGGTTGGTGGCAAGTTGAATACGAGTCAGCAGTGCCCTGGCAGCATCACCAGCCAGTCAAGAAAGGGGTTTGTCCTGCTCTACGCTGCGCTGGTGAAGCCTCACTTTGAATATTGTGGCAGTTTTGGGCACCTCAATGTAAAAAAGACATTAAGCCATTAGAGAGTGTGCAAAGGAGGGCCACGATAATGGTAAAGGTCTGGAGGGGAAGCCATAGGAGGAGCAGCTGAGGACACGTAGTTTGTTCAGCCTAGAGATGACTGAGGGGAGACCTCACAGGGGTCTACAACATCCTCATGAGGGGAAGCGGAGAGGCAGGTTCTCTTTACTCTCGTAACTAGTGATAGAACTCAAGGACATGGCATGAAGCTGAGTTGGGGAAGGTTTAGGTTGGATGTCAGGAAAATGTTTTTCACCAGAGGGTGGTTGGGCACTGGAACAGGCTCCCCAGGGAAGTGGTCATGGCACCAAGCCTGACAGAGTTCAAGAAGCATTTGCCAGTGATCTCAGGCACATGGTGTGATTCTTGGGATATTATGAGCAGGGCCAGGAGTTGGACCTTTGGAAAGGCCAAGTCCTTTCCAACTCAGCATTTTCTATGATTCTATAATTCTGTCTCATTCTTGATGAAAAATTAGTGTTGATCACATGCTACTGACCACTGTCAGAAACGTTTTTGTGTTCCTCACCTTAAAAAAAGATTATTTCAATGTTGTTGCTGTAACCCAATTACACCCCATGTCAGAACAGAACAAAAGCAAATGTGATCTTGGCTTCAAGCCTGCCAGCATCTCTCAATGCTTCAGTGATTTTATTTCCCCTAAGTCAGCAGTATTTAAATTTCTCTGTAAATTATTCCTGGTAGTTTTTCCATATCTCAACAGCTGGATTGTGGCACTATGCCCTACACTGTATCAGTGTAGGCTGAGCAACATGGAGCCACTGTGCCTCAGAGATCAACTCTGATTTATAGTTGACTCGGGCAGAATTTATTTTGGGATGACAGAGTGGATGATCCGTTCCCAGTGGCCATTTGACAGCAGGAGGAAAGCAGCCACTGCCTTGTGCATATGTGGGACAGGAAAAATCTCCACTTACACTGAGAACAAACATGGTAGATGAAGGTTATTTTATGTAGCCAAAATTCAGAGTAGAGTTCTAAGCAATTGCTTAAGCCAAAGCAATCAATGCATCATTGTGTAACAGGTTATTGACTATCAGCTGGGCATGGTAAGTGGCCATACATACATCCATAGCCCTCTGCAGCTGTGAAACAAAACATGTTAGCTTAGAGCAGGAACTTCTGAACCACGGTAACATTAGTGCTTTCAGCCATGGCTTTGGCTTTGGTAATAGCTCTGGCTAGGCTGGTAATTATGGTAATTATGTTTATTGTGCTCTCTTTTAGACAGTGTTTTTAGTGTCAGTATACAGGGTAATGTCCCAGCAGATTAATTTAAATTTTGATCATGTTCATATATAAAACTTCCCTCTAGCCACAAAGGAAAGCTGTCCAGTGTCTGTGAAAGATTTTCAATTCCTAGTTCTGCCACAGATGGACTTCCTTAGCCTCCAGTTACTGATCTGTGAAGTGGAAACCTTATGATTTATATACGTTTCAGACCAATAAAAAGTTTGAAATTTCAGCAACTTGAAATCAGGAAACATAACAATGTTATTGTTGTTTCTACCAATGCAGAATATCTCAAAAAAAAAAAAAAAAAAAAAAGGAATCCTTACACCTTTTCCTACCTGAATGACCATGGCAACAGAGAAATTTCCCTAAAGAAGTTGCTGGAAATGCAGAAAAAGGAGTCCAACACTGCCTACTCCCCTTTCATACTGAACTCACACACTGTTTAAAATCATTCTCTACATTCATCAGCCCAGAGGAATCCTCTTCACAACACCTGTAGAAGCTCTCTGCGATGTTCCCAGCACCTGAGCATATGCCTTGAGAGCATGTTTGTGCTTCAGCCCTTGAGGGCACTATGCACAGAGGTAAGGGGCTGTGAGACTCAGCGCCAGCTGCAGCAAACGCTGCTCAGGCAACTCCCCAGTTTCCTGTTCTTGTGTATATTCAGCAGCAGCAGAATGGTAACTCCTGGGTATCACTTTCCAACTCCCAGTCTGACTCACTGCCTGACCCTGCACAAGTCAGTTAACCTCGTTTTGCCATTTTATGCCTTGTGTCCAAAGAATGCAGCACTCACGCTCTCCTACTGGGTGTTGCAAAGCTTTGGTAATTTATCCTTGTTAACTGCTTTGGGATCCTTAGACCAAAGGTGCTAAAGGATCAATATTAATATTTATGAGAAAGCCAAACCTATAGCATAATGCACACAAGTTAAATGCAGTTGCATGCACTTTGCTGGGCAGTTTGACAGCATCGGGCCAATGGGTTTATTTCTGTTCACTTTTTACAGAGCATGACTGCAACTGCATCCTTGAGTGGTTATGTCATTTAACCAGGACTTTATTTAGCAGTAGTTGCATGTTTCACAAAAAGAAATAATGACATTGACATCCATGGTACCCCAAATGTTGCCCAAATCGACACACACAACATTTTGCAGAGGCATCTGAACACCTTGAACCTCAAGCCCTTCACTTCAGATCATGTGTGTCCATACCCATCCAGAGAGCTGATATATCCTGTTGTGTGATAAAATGCTAATGAGGTACCTGCAGTTTGGTTATATATGGGTAGATGTCCATTGAGGTGACAGGGGTTGTATGTAGACCACAATCCCCATGTGAGCATCCTCTGTCATATGCTCAGGACTTGTCACAAAATAAGACTTTGAAGCAATTAGCATGTCTCCCAACATATAAAGTTGCTCCTTTCACTTGATAACACATTTGATTGCACTTATAGGTCACAGGACATTGGACCTGAGGTTGAGTGATGTCTTGGCTTCCAGTCATATGGTCCGCACGGTTCCTGGGGACGGCAACATCAGAAAGTACCTCCCTAAGACAGTCTCTATGGCCTGTGGCTACAACCTTGAAAAATGTGACTGCAGGTGATGGTCAGATGGGCTTTCTTAATCTGTTTCACAGGACACCTCTTCAATATACAATTCCTTAGCTTCTTTCACATCCTTTACAGCACGTCTTTCCTTCTTTGATATGAAACAGTCAAATTTTTATTGTGCTAACCAGAGTCCTATTTGTGTAAGACTTTGTGCAGTGTTCAGTCCTGCTTAATGACTGACTGCTAAGTCTGGACAGAGGGCTAATTATATACATTATGATTCCAGCTTTAATAGAGCAAATTTCTGCATGACTGCAAGACAACCATGTATCCCTAAGTGCCTGATTTAGTAATAGAAGCCAACAGAAATGCATCAGAGATTTCTTTCAATAAATCAGCCAATAGAGAGAGAGCTGTAAGTGAGAGTTGCTTGCCCAAGTCAGAGGGCAGACAGAGAGTTGTGTTCCTTGTGGGCTTCAGGGAGCATCATGTGCTTTAGAGAATTGTTTCTCTGCCCTCCACCATGGGTGCAGTTCTACAGCTGCTGGGTATGAAAACCAGGTTATTTGCCTTTGTAGTTTTTCTTTATGACCAGTCAACCTTCTTTTAACAGAGTAGGAGCAAAGAAGGTGGTAAACATCAAAACCAGCTTTATGACTAGAAAAAAAAACCTGTGAATTCATTGGACTGAGAGACATCTCCTGGTGCTTTTTATAGTCTGGTCACGTTCTCTAATTGCTCTGGTGATTTGTACTTAATCACAGCCATTATCCTTTGCTTCCCATTCCACTCCCCTGTCTGGCCCTGGGATGAAGTCATAGGCTAAACCTGTGATGATGACAGTCAATGACATAGTTAGAGGCAGTGTTTTGGTCTAACTATGGCAAATCTGTGTCTTTACTGCGTGATCAAATAGGAGAAATTGAGCAGGGTACAGGATGGAAAGCCTTTATAAATTTCAAGGCAAGTAGCTCCTTTCCATCACGCCAGAGGATTAACACCCAAAATTAATAGCAAATACCCAAAATTAAAACATTAAGAAGAGAGGCATTTATGAGTGTGGGGTATACTGTGCTTTAGGGATTTATGGGAACCCACAGTCCATTCCCCCTCTCCTCCAGGCACTCTTTTTCAATCTAATTAAGCGTAGAAGAGTACATGCAACTTCAGGATGATGTAATGCATCTGCGTAATTGAGCACTGCATTGTGAAAGAGTATTCAGTGTAATGTTATGGATATTTGATGGAACAATTTCCACTATTAATATTCACTGAGGATTCCTAGAATTAACTGTAATTACTGAGGGAAAGGGCCTAGATATGGCTGAGCACAGCTCAAAGAAAACATCTGTTCAGTGCTCTGTGCTGGGTAACCACAAGGATGGTGTTAGGCTGCATTAGGAAAGGGCAAGGCAACAAAATACAAAAAGAGGCAATTGAAAAAGAGCTGAAATAATGAATGGCTTCAAAATAACAACCTAGTTATAAATTCTACTGCTGACCCCAAGAGCTGGGAAAGCTGCAGGCTACTGACCTAGAGTTACCTGCCTCTGTATGAGACTAGAGTATCTTGTAAAGCAAGACAAATCTCTATTTTTATCCCAGAAAAAAAAAAATCCCAGAATTTATGATAATAAGTAGGGAATGTATTTTATGAACAAAGTGATATGTCACCATATACCTGTGCTGCATATCACAGACCTAAGAACACACACCCCACACAAAGGAGGAGTGTGAGGGATTGCAGAATGTTCTTTCATTTATTACAAGAAGCCACACAACACTTTTTGATTCATGAACAGACTAGGTCACAACATGGTAAAGAAAAGATTGTTTGTCTCCTGCAAGCTTGTAAGGTTCTTGCTGATTTTCACTAATGTTCCAAATTTGGCAGCTCTAATGAATTAATTTTTCAAGCGAAGAGATGTTACAAAGGTTCTTAAAGGCACGTATCTGTCGAAGTCATATTTTCTGTTATTGTTATCTTTCTAGTATTAACTTTTCCCATTGCATTAATAAAAACTTGGTGCAGGAATGAGCTTTTATATTATGATTCTGCTACACCCATGACAATGGATCCACAATGTTGTCAGCAAAACAAAGAAATGCAGGGAAGGAGACTGGGGAACTGCCCATCCCCTAGATTGCTATTTATTCTGGTGGTTTGAATGTATAACAGGTCTAACTGTCTTAGGAGGTCTCACCTAACAGTCTGTGGCATCTACCAGTGTCCAAGGCAATGTGGAGTGACGTGGTTTAGCCCTGTTCTCCCAGTTTCTAACCTCATTATGAAATTTCTTCCAAGCATAGTTTTGGGATGTACATGTTTCATTTTTCTAAGGAGTGGGGTCTCCTCATCAGCTATGATCAGTGAGGAAGAGCACAGTTTGCTCATTCTGGTGTCTTATTATAGAACTTCTGTCATCCCAAACCACAGTGTACTTTTGGCATATTTTGTTCTCCAGGGGTTTGCATTTTGGTGTTTATAGATTGGATTCACATGTATGGAGGATGCCCACACCACACAGTGTTTTTTTGAGAACTGAATTCTGACACATTCTCACGTGATCTTGCTTCCTCTGTAGGTCTAGCCATTAGTTAAAACAAAACTCATTATGAATAGTTTTATCAGGTCATAAATTTTCAAGGCCATATGAAATCCTTTGATCTGAACAATGCCATGTAAGGCTACAGTAAGATGTTATCATAACTACCACCGCCCAAGCAACTTCACCAGTTAAACTGTGTTCCCTCTTGGATCTCAGGGAGATGCAGTGTCTTGTGGAGATATGAAAGTCTGAAGCTTTGCATGAAACTGAAAGTCAAACACACAGGGAACACTTTTTTTATCTTGTAGTACCAAAACATCTTCCTTAACCTTGACAGTACTGGGATTTTTCAATCTGACAGGTTACGGGATAAGAAGACCAGTGGGCAGTGAGGCAAATTACAGAAAAATAAAACATCTGAAGGAAATCAAACCCTTAGGTCATTACGTCCCTGCCCCCATGGGATGTCACATAATCCTGTGCAAAAGCAGGTCAGACTGCATCTCCATTGCTGTGTTTGTCTCTCCTCTGGTGTTTATGATGCAAGAGTGTCACATAATCTTACTCCTCAGCTAGTCATAACCCTTCTTGTTTTCAGCCTAAATTAATCACGAGCAGTATATTCCCATTTGTTCTGCCAGCACTGTCCTGTCTGCTGACAATTGTGTTTGCCTCCCAAGTGATCACACACTGATGTATTGACAGACAGCATATATTTTTGCAGCCTCCACTTTGCTGAAGTTAAAGAAGGTGACTCAGTGTGTCTCTCCTCATAAGAAAATAATCCCTCTGTTTTGTCATTAGGGTGGAGAGTGGCCCACTTCTGCACCTGACCTAGTTTGAACTTCTCTGCTCTCAATATGGTTGGCCAGATTTGTGTATAAATATGGGCTGTAGCTTTCTCAGGGTCCATCTTTCCTGAAATTTTTGAATGAAGTTGGGGACCCTTTCCAAGTGCCCGAAGGCCAATGGAAAACAAAGCTGGTTTTCTGACCTGCCTTTTGTTCGATTCCTACAAATACTCCATGGACCTCAAATAAAAAAAAAACCACATTTGCAGTATTTTAGATCTTAGCATCTCAGCAATACTTCCCCTTCTCCAGTGACAAAAACTTCCGATGCATCCCACAAGTGCATTTGCTCTTTCATAGTCATGTTACATTTTGTGTTTACCGCTGTCTTTTAAAAGAAAGAAACTCTTACAGCCCTGTCTGCTCCTGAGGCCAGACTGCCAACTGGTATCTGCACCTATCAGCTGCTCACCATTTGACTACAGGTAACGTTGACTATTCCTCGTGCACGTCCTGCCACTCAGTTTGACAGATTTACTGAAAACACTCATATGACAATCAATATGCCATTTTTTGCAGGATTCTGGGACAAAGAGTGTGATGTTCTCCTGGTGAGAAAGCCTTATTTTATTTGAGCTTTGTTTCCATATCGGATCTGATAATCTGCTTTATTATGTATTTACTTGGTATATTTTTTGGCTTGTGCCCAAATAATCTTTGCTCTTGGCCTCACTTCCCCTGCATTTCTGTTCTTAGTCTCTTTTTATTTATACTTCTAGAAAACCTTCTGTGCTTGCTTTCTATTTATTTCATAATGTTTAAATCAGTTGGTTTTGCAGTTAGCACATCATGTCTTCACTTCCCGTAATAACTGATTTTCTTGCTCAATTCCTTTTTTTCCCTTATTAATATTTTTTTAACAAGGATAGTTTAAATAGGTAGGAATTTTTTCTCTTTTACTTTTTTTTTTCCAGATTGTTTGCTTTCTTTGGGTTAAAATTGTCGATATCCGATTATACCCTTGGCAAAAGAAATGTGAAGTTTACACCACATTCAGTTCACTGAAGTCTCCAGTCCCAGTGGCTTAAGTAACTAAACCTCCACTTTTGTCGAGGAAAAATCTGTAGGAACAGATCTCTTTTCATTTATTCCAAGTTAAATAATTGTAAGTCAATTAATTCAATAGTATTAAAAACCAAACCAAACCAACAAACCCCACAGCTTTCACTAATGACCTTACTGTTTACAAAATGAAATTGAAAGTGGCATTACCTTCTACTGATTCAGTGACTATTGGGTGAAGAAATATGTCAGCTAAATGAGCAGGAGCAACCTGAACCGGCAAGTTTTAATTGCAGCTCTTCTCCACATTGCACTGAGGATATTAAAATCTTCTTTACTGACTGACAGCAGTTTTCACCTCTTTAGTAACTTCACAGAGTTCTGTGTATGTAATTAAATGGACCTACCCAAGGTGCCTCATGGCATGTTCCTGTGTCACCACCACTGTGGAGTCTTATACACAGCTATCAGCAGAATGATGGCAAGCAATGGCAATTTGAACAATTATTTCTTCGTGTTCAATGCAGTAAAAAGTAAGAAGAGAAGTGTAAGGAACAGAATGGCTCAGGCACTAGCTGAAGCATCACATTGAGGGTTACATACTAGAAGTGGACAAATGTAGCCAAATGGCTTTAATCAAAGAATAGAGATTCAAAGTATTAATCAGAAGCATAAGTCCTTGGTTACTGCCTTTACTACTACTTTTATTTTTACACCTGTCTTCCTTGGACAGGTGATTGAATTCAGTTAGTCAGCTGTATGTCAATCATTGCAGCAACTTCAGTACATTTTTATTTCTTTAATTGTAGATTTGCAGTTCCCCATCAGCAGCTCTGGTGCCTCCCTTCTACTGTCTGGTTTAATAAACAAATGTCTCAGTGGTTTCTGACTCTTTCTGGATCAACCTATCAATAACACTGTTTTGCCTAAAACATTTATGACCAATTTGAAATGCCCATTTGCTCTCAGGTCAATAATCAAGACTGAGTTGTTGCATCGTTTTTCAACAGGGTCTGTGTTAGTAGAATTAGCTTCTCTCTGGGTTGTTCTGTGTGTTTCAGCCTCTGTTTTGTTTCACTTCACGAGTAAGCAATTGATAAGCTATGATGATTTCTTTGCCCAAGTAAGAGTTTTGGTTGCCACAATCCATAATTTGTTACATATTTCAAAACCTTCTGACCTGAAATTTCAAATGCTATTCTGCCTCAGGCCTCTTTCTTTGTTTTGAATTATTTTTTTCCCATAGTTATGTTCTTAGAGCCTTGGTCATCTTTAGTAAGCTTCAGTATGGACAGGAAGATTTTTCCCACTGGGAAAATTCTTGCTTTTTCATGAATTGATTCGCTGACTTTACACACCAGATCCCTCTATCAGTCCAGTCTGGTCACTGAAAGGATTAGCCTCCCTTACCACTCTTTTCCTCTTGTGCTAACTTGTGTCTTCAGGCTTGAGAAAACAAACTTTCATATGAGTTCACCTTCTTGTGTGGTCTGTTTTGAACACACTTGCTCATGTATTTTGTTTCTCCCGTGAGTGCAGGTTTCTGTAACACCATTTCATGTGCTGCCTATTCCACCAGAGCACTAAATGGAAACTACTTAGAAGTATTGAGAGTTTCAGAACTACATGTGATTCCTTTTTTTTCCTAGCTCCTGTGTCTTTTAGAGGATGTTGCTTAAAACCTCCCCTCTGTCAATCTGTATTTTCGAGTTTCAATGTGGTTTTCAACCCTTCTATCCTTCTTTCATAGTGTCCACTTCTTTTATTACACTCCAGGTGCCAATTCATATTCAGGATTAACTCAGACTAAACAGGTTTGCAGAGCTCTGAGTTACAAAATGGACACATTTTAAAGGACCTGATGGATTTGCCTTAACTCTTACAGATTCAGCTGTGAACTCTAACCAAGGGTTTCTAAGCAAAAAGAGCTGTGGCCATGGGAAGCCTCCTGTGTTATGGACAAAGCAGGATTGATTTTCTGTCAGAGCCTCTCCCCTGCTCAGGGTTCATAGCTGAATTTCAGATGAAGGCAGTATCCCCAGTGCAGTGCTAAACAGCCAGCTCCAAGGGCATGCCAAAATTTAGGCTTTACTCTTCTACTCTTTTCTTTTTCTTGACTAATTCACATGGTCATCTACTTGCAGGGACAGACCTTCCCCTCGGGCACCTAATTCTCCTCACATATTCTACCACAGTCACAGGGCCTCACCCGTGAGTTGAGCTGGTCTGGTGGGTGTTGAGGAGTATATTCTTATATGCTTAATTTTCTGGGTTGTTCTCTCTGTGCTCACTGATTAGTTAAGTAAGAAATCAGAGTTTGGTTCAAAGGGATACTTGCAGAGAAATGGGACTAGAACCTCGTGGTCCCAGCCAATAATAATACGTGAAAAGAGAATTTTCTTGTAGCACCTCGAAGCTTATGGGTTATTTCAAGACTTGTTAGGAAGCATAATTGTCATTTTGTCTCTGTTCCAAATTGGAACAGATCACCAGTAATAATCCAGTGATGAAGACAGCCACAGAACTGTGGCCTTTGGAGTGCATTAGAAATTAATTTCAATTTAACTTCTCCTCAGGGACAATTCTGGTACCCTTGGATCTAATATGGGTTTGAGAGTCAGGACTTGTGGATTCTGTTTTAGTTCTGATAGTGAATTAAGCATTCTCTGAAAACCTCCTGAGGCCGAAGTATCAATTTTGAAGCAAAATAAATTATCTAAGGTTTTCAGATTACTAGTTGCATTTTGGTTATAAAGGACAGACAGCTTTATTTCCTGCCTGCTTCTTTTATCCTGGGAGTACTGTGCTGGATATTCCCTCACAGAATTTTGTGGAAAAAAAAAAAATAAAATCTGAGTTTTTTTTCTAAAAAAGAGGCTCTGAAAAAAGCAAAATTCAGAGAGTTCTTTCATGAATACAGAATGACATTGTGAGCCTTCTTGTCATTATAGGAATTGTTTATACTATTGCTCAGAAGGATCCTTTCTTGACTTAAAAATGGAGGTATTCAAGTATGAGAACATGTGAGTTTCCATTTGAAGGATGAACAACAAATGGAATATATTACTCCATTTTGGAATATTCAGTAACATTCTGTGAAACCCCCTTAGCAGTGTTCAAAAAGAGTAAAACATACTGAATCTGAGGCCTGATTTTTACACATCTTCCCTAGTACTGAAAGGACATGAGCTGTGTCCTAGTTAAAGAATGAAATGGCTCTGTTTAACCAGAGTGCCTTATACTTGTTGACATACCTTTGAAAAGCACTGCACACATCTTCCACAGGTGCATTTCATCTTTTCACCACACAATCTTCTTCCCACCTCCTTCCTTAATGGGAACAGACTTCTGTGCAGACCTGAGGATCGAGCCACACCTCTGAACCTGACCACACTGTTCTGGATCACAGCAGTCTGTGATCAGTTAATGACATCTACTTTCCTTTTGGGAAGGAAAGCTGAAAGGCATTAGATTGCTCAGGATAACTGGAATGTCTTTTCTATTGTGGGTCATTTTGACAGAAACAGGACGGGAGGAGTTCATCCCACATCTTTTCCATCAGCCCTGTGAGAGTGGTAATTCCCAGGTCACAGTGGGAGGTGAGAATTCAGTTGAGGTGGTGGAAAAGGCAGTAACCTTCTTCCCTATCTCCTTACAGGGCAGGCTGTCTACAGTTTGAGAAGACAAAAACCTTCTCCCTTAACATTTTTCAGGTGAACTGCATGGCCTAGCTGAATACACAGCAGTCTGGAAAAGAGATATGAAAAAAGTGTCCTGCTAGCTCACACCAGTGACCCACCCAGGTGGTTTTTTTTCAAGAAACAGAAGTAGGAGCTGTGTAAGAGCAATAATAAGAGTATAACACATTTTCCAGTCTACTCTCTGCACTCTTCCAACATCCGCAGCTGGTGTATTAGCAATGTTGGATCTCTCCACTCTGGCAGTGTCCATCTAAAAGACGACTTTCATAAGGACTCCTTCCAAGAAGTTTATCTGGCTTGCTCAGTCAAGGCTGATGTTATTATAGGTAAGTAAAACATAATCTGAGCATGAAAACTGGAGGGGTGATCAAACTGATACTGGAATCAAAAAAGTGGCACATCCAAATGTTTGCTGAGAAGAGCAAAAAGTCAATAGATAGTATGGTGGGGGTTGTTTTAATGTCAAGGGGGACATTACAAGTCTCTACTCACAGTAGAGACTCATGTTTTGGGCTATGGTCCTGCTGAAGTCTGAAGAAGAAACAAGGACTAGAGATCCCAGCTGCTACAGGCACAACAGGGCTGAATGTTTTGGGCTGCATAAACTATAGCACAGCGACTGCATGGCAGACTGCATATTTTTTGGGGCCTCCAAGTTTCTCCTGGAACAGGAATAAGATGCAAACAGGCTATGGTGGTGGAGGTGGCTCTCTACTTTGGCTCTGGAGACAGGCCAAGCTTTGCACATGTTTCAAGTCAATCTAAATGTCATCGGATAAAGCTGTCAAGTGTTTGGGGGTTGGCAGCCACGGTTTCAGAGATTGTCTATGATGTTGTACAGAAGCTAAAACAGGAAAATTGAACAGTTGCACAGTGTTCAAGTGTGGTCCCAGCACACCTCTCCAGTGTCGTGACAGCACTATAACAGAAGAACTGGCAGCTCCTCCTCGTTAGAGGAGCCCATGAAAATCACTCAGCACTATTTACCTGGTCACAGTAGTAACCCAGCTGTTATGAGAATTGCAAGTAGGAAAATGATGGCTCTTTCTTTGAAATAATAATCCTATTATTGAAATAATAATGCCATGAGGAATTTTCTCTGTGTCCTTACCATCCCAAACTGATACTTTGGGTCATCAAGAATGTCACTAGATGCTTACATATAGACAATAAACTGAGTTCAAAATGGTAACTCTTTCCCCCTCCCCAGTCTTACGTCCCTCTGCCCTGCCACAGTCCTCCCCAAATGAAAGAAAAACAAAACAAAAAAGCCCTTAACAATGCATTCCTTCCGCATAAGATGAAGACAGTATGTTGACATCTTGCTCAAGCCTTGAACGTGGTCTCCTGAAGTTGGGAAATCATGGATTCAGTAGTTGTTCACACAAACCTTAAATGAATGATGCCATGATAGTATTGATGCTTTCATTCTGCCTAAGATCTGCATGAAAAATGGGTATAATTGTATGACTGTCTGTGGGAGTGTTTGTGTGTGCATGTGTTCGTGCTTTTAATGAAGTTCCGGAGTTGAAATTCCCCCATTCTTGCTTTCTCATCTAGTGTTTTACCTCTAATTTCTGTTTGCAAAGGATGTTCCAGACTCCAGTTTCCTTTCAAGAAAGTTTAAAAATATCTTCTACTCAGAAGTACCAGTCTCCTTTCTGCAAACAATAATTTAATTACATTATTTCTTGAGCTAGTCATAGCATGCCATTCTGCAAACCCCCTCATGTTATTGTCCTGATATAAATACATCCGCAGCTCATTTACTCAAATCTGACTGTTTGCAATCACAGCAGGAGCTGGAAAATAATGACTTTGATCACACAGTAAGGTAAGGAGGCTAGCCTAGCTTTCAGAGAGACTTTCTAAGTACAATGCTTCCATTAACCCCCTAATGACATTCTCAATTGAAGGTTTTTAAGCCAGAGCATAAATATAACAGCAGCACGCCCGTGCTTGCTGGAAAGGGGGTTTGTTCACAATATTCAGTTAACTTCCCATGTGACACAAGCTAGGGTGCTGTTTCCTGCCTGTGGGCTCCCAAGACCTGCAAAGAGAAGAGTTAACACTTGGATCAGAGTCAGTGAAATGCCTAAACCAGTTAGCTGAGCTGGCTTTGGAGGGAAACAGGTGCCTCCACAGGAAGAGTCAGCGGATCTGAGATATTCCTCACAGGGTGAAATGAATTGCTGTATTGCAGCAATTTTAATTTGGAAGCCTCAAATTAATTCAAACTCACAACAGCCCCCTGGTGTGCAGCCGAGAAGTGGTTTCTTTGAAAACAGAAACAGAGGAAAAAAAGAAAGTTAAGCTCCTTGTCTTGGACATCTCGCGAATCAGCAGCAGCTGGCAACTGATTTGACAAGTCTTGGATCCCACTGCAGTGATATGAGCACTCTTTGGACATAAATCCTGCCCCTTTGGAAACACAGAGGCCCTGGCAGGCAACTGAATGAGTATCTGCAGATTGATGAGGCTCCTCATGTTGGCAGTAGGGACCCACAGGGGCCTCTCTGGCTGCTCACTGGGGAGCTGTGTGGGGACGGTGGACGGTCTTCAGCTGTGCAGCTGGAAACCGTGATGGAAATGCATGGAAAGAGGCTGATTCTCCATTACATGAAGGGTTTTTCAGCTGCTCCAACAGAATAAAAGATCATTAACATAGAGTGGAAATAATCCTATGAAATGTCCCCTGGCAGAGCCCACCACAGTGTCAGAGGTTTGTCTTCAACACACCCCACTGCAACTGCTCCCCGATTCCAAATTTAGGCTCTGCCTAACGCAGATATTTAGAGTATAGAAAGGAGCCGAAGCTGTTGATCAGTCTTTAAAACTACTGAGAATGTACTTCAGAAAACACAGTACTTACTTTATTTCTCAGATTTCAATTGCTGCAGGCAACTGTGCATCCGCAGCCCCCGGGAGCTGTGAAACCCAGCTCACGCTGGGGAGAATCCCTGCAAAGAAATTAACTGACTGCTGGAGAGAGCTGAGTGAGGCTGCATGCAGGGGCAGGGGCACAGGGAAGAAAATCCTGCTTTGAGGTTGTCCCAAAATATTAATCACGGAGCTATTCTTTTGGATTCTCAGTCAAGGCACAATTTATTCTGGATAATCTAAGCTGCACCTTGTAGATCTCAACTGCTCGGAGAAGCAATTCTTCTGGCAAATCGCAACAGTATAACATAATCAGCATTTTTCTAAAGCCCCAGCTCCTTTAGTTATATGACTACACAAGAATTTCTGCTTTTGGCAAAATAAAGGAAAAAAAATGATCTGTTGATGTGACAGCTGTACAGAAATATCTGAGAGTATCAGATATGAAGGCTCTAACTTCAGTTTGCCTGGATTTAGTTTTTTAAATTGTATTTTTTATTATTTTGGGGATCATACTCATAATTTCATTAACACCACTGGGGTAGTGGACAAATAATGGCAGGAATCTAACCAGAGAACAGTTGTTCACACTGTAGTGCCCATGAAAAAAACCCATATCTTCTTATATATCAGTATTGTTCAGGAGAAACAGTAAGTAACAGGAATAAATGTATCCCAGAAACCAGAATCTCTGGGCCACAAAATGTGCTTGCAAAAGAACATAGGCATCTTTACCTCTGTGACAGAGAGCACTGAGGCATGCTGGCAAGCCTGGGGCAGCTTCATGCTTGGCATTTTGTTCATGAGGATGATGCACTCCAAAAGCTGTGGCTTGTGTCATGGGTAAGTAACTCACAGGCACTGCACAAGCCATAAAATCGGTCCTGGGAGTACTGAGGGCTCTGGCAGGGAAGAAAGTGGACCATTCATGATTGCATGGAGGAATGCAACCGTGCTCCTTGTCTGTGCAATCACCACTATCACATGCTCCCAAATCCACCTCCCTTGCAGAGGAGCCAACTCTGCAGCTCCTGGGCACTAGGAAAGCACAGCTCATCTCCACCTTATCTTCCTACCACCCCTTGCCAGGATTTAACTCCACTCGCTAAGAGTCCCAGAGATATAACTGCTATAAACTCATCTCTGAGACCGAAAGCTTGCCAGAGACTTTTCTAGCTTACCTGTGGGTCAAATTGTCCATGAGTTTTGTCACAGTGCCCTTCATTTTCAAGAAAGCAGGCTCGATCATAATGAGATGCAGCAACACTGTTCACTGGGGGAGGAACAAGGTTGGATGACACAAAATGTATGATGGCTCTCAACAGAAGTGAGTACACAGATAGAGCTGTATTAATGCAAACCAATTCAGTCAAAGGAATGACACCAAAGAGCATTCCCAGGTAAGATTTCCTCATGATGTACCTCAGTGAGGAGTTTGCTTTCAATATGCTCTAAATCCAACAGGATCAAGAATCAGTAGCCCCAAAGCTAGCCAGCCAGAACCCACTCCTAAGGATAAGGACCCAAAGGAAGTGAGCAATGATTCTACCATTACCTAGCGTAGCAAACATTTTGGGGTGAGTTTTAACTCCTGGGGTGGTGGTTGTCCTTTCAACCTGTCTATGCAAAGAGCCTGAGACCTTTTCTCAAGAGCAAATGCTATTAAATTGTAGTGCCTTAGACAAACAGTTGTGACATTCCTGGCTTGATCCTGGAAGAGTTGGACACTTTTGTATGCACAGGCATGTAAAGATTCCCCCGACTCAAACCTGTGTGCTTTAATTACATAACACTTCAGTGTTTGAATTGCAAATAATTTTTACTCTGCATCTTTGTGCCCTTACCTGGCGAAGAATTCATCACTTCCAGACCTGGCATAGTCATGCAGCTTTGCTGCGTTTTTGTAAATAAATCACTTCTTTGGAAAGCTCTTAAAAAAAATTCAGCCTA
Organism: Oxyruncus cristatus; assembly: GCA_013399855.1. NCBI lineage: Eukaryota > Metazoa > Chordata > Aves > Passeriformes > Cotingidae > Oxyruncus > Oxyruncus cristatus. Next base: position 1,355,421 of record VXAY01000602.1, on the reverse strand, counting down.
AACATTTCTGCAAAGTTATTTATGGCTGTGCCAGATACAGCTGTATGAAATGTGGCTTCTGATGCCACCTGTGCCCTATGAAATGTGTGTCTGTAAATCATTCTGAGACCCTCTTGAATGAAAGTTCCTACATATACAAAACAACAGTGTTTCAGAGCTATAATATTTGAGTTCAAATTCATTAATGAACTTCTGTCAATTTACTGCAGGGAAGGAGCTAGGATTTTTTTTTTAAAATGGCTATATAAAGTGACAGGAAAGTCTCAAAGAGGTTCAAAAGTTTAATTTCACTAACTGTCTACAGCTCAGGGACTATGTAATTCCTTTGATCTAAAATGGTATTAACACTGAACAGATTTCCTCTGAAGTTTACCTCCCCTGTATATTTGACCATGATGACCTTCCAAACCTCCTGATGTTTTTTCTTGTTATAATTCCTTCTTTCCTGGTAGCTTCCAACTATTTTACTTTGTGAAGGTACCATTTTATTTTCAGGGGCATAGCTATCATGCAGGGATTTAGTACCTCAATTTGCTTTTCCTAGTTCTTTGTCATACTTTTCCCTTCTTACAAGTAGCCCCGAGGGCCTGCAAACCCCACGCTGGAAACTGCAGATCTGTGTTCAAAATAAAACAATTTTTTTTTGCTGCACAGGCTGCTGAGGGACATCAAGGGAGTGAATGACAGGGGGAAGGAGAAAGGCGGGGGAAGGGAGGAAATGAGGAAAAAGAAAAGGAAAAGGGAAGGGAGGGCAAGGGAAGGAAGGGAAGGCAAGGCAAGGCAAGGGAAGGCAAGGGAAGACAAGGGAAGGCAAGGCATTGAGGCTGAAGAAATCCCAGAGAAATCCCAGCCTAATATATCTTACAAGGTAGTGGGACACTATGCCGACACATAATGTTCTTCTAATTAGACCTTTAATGATTAAGCCTGAAGAAATTTTGTAGTAATTTAATTTCATAGTATTTCTGAGGTTCATTTACCTCATTTGAGGTACACCCTCAAATTAATTTGCTGTCTTTCACTGTGGATAGATTCTTACTGTGCCTTTCTAGCCCCCTACCCCACCCCTGTGAGTTTAGTTTTGCTTTGAATCAATTTGGAATTATCTCTACCCAAAAAAACAAACAAACAGAAAGAAAATCAAAAAGGGGGAATAGGCCTGCAGCACAGGTTTATGAAAGGTAGACGCCCTTTTTATGTAAAAATCATCTTCAGAACTGTGAGCAAAGGCAGGAAAGACAGGAGTACATAGAGATAGTTTTCCTTGTCAGGAGCCTCACTACAGTTCAAGGAAAGAAACCAGCAGTGGTGCTACCCTGCATTAGATTTGCATGAAGGTGCCAACACATGGATCCTCACCCCGTCACCCATGAGGAGCCACGTCCCAAGAGACAGCCTCTGACTGTTCTTTGGCCTCTCCTCCACATGGATCAAAAAGAGCGCACATTTTGAAGTTACCAAGAAGTTTCTTACACACTCCTTACCTGAAAGCCAGAGTTTATAAGCATTTTCTGGTCATGCCAGATGATTAGGATCTATTTCAAATTCAGACTCACTCATGCTACACGGACCTCAGGAGCAGTGGAGAGCAGATTGTTTTCTGAACAAATTGGCTCATTTCATTAAGCATTATAATAAAATTATTTGGGAAACATCCCAGACCTTAAAACCCTGTTATTGAAATAACTCACCTCAGAGGGCTTGGCTGAGCAACTAAAGCTGTGACAACTAGCATTCTGTAGTGGCTTACTACAAATACTCCAAGGATTAGATTGTACTCGTTTTCCTGTCCAGGTCAAAGGGCTGTACTCTTTAAAAATCTATAAGGAATTCCCTTGTACAACACATCATGAAGGGCAATGACAGCAATGCTACACAGTTATTTATATAAAACAGAATGCAGGAATGACACTGCCAGTCAGAACTGAAGGTTGAGGCTGCATTGGCAGAGTTTAAGCAAGTATGTTCAGAGGAGCTTCTGAAAATAACTCTGTGTTTCTTTGCTTGTTGGGGAGTATGTGTAGGAAGGAAGGGAACATAGGATTCCTGAGACCAGCTGGGCCTGTACTCAGTCTTTGCAATTGCAGGTAATTATGGAGACATTTCATCAGGAAGTATCCACAAAACCTCAGCTCCACAGGTCACCTTTACTGATCACAATATTGTAAATGTACAAAGGATCAAAAGTAACCAGAACTACATAATATAGCAAGGGAGAAGAGGAGAGATCGAAGACTTCATTCCTTCAGTTGCAAAAGCACTCAAGTGAAAACACCCTGTTCTTCCAGGGTCCTGGATTATACTCCAAACTACAGACACAACAAAAGAGAAAAAAAAACCCCAAACCACCCCAGTTTTTAATCCTCCAAAATGAAAAAAAAAAAAAAAAAGTTCTCAAAACCATGTATCTGATAGTCATTTTAACTGATGTTGAATTAATAAAACCCTGGAACAAGACATCTACCACCTGCAGGAGCACCAGCGTGGTTCTGGCCATCATCCCATCTCTTGTCACAGCCAATCTCTGCTGTTTCACATGAAGGTGACAAGTATTTTTTCCTATGAAACCAAATGACATGCCAGGTTTGGGAGACCAAGGGGGGAGGATACCCATAGTACTTGTCACGGGCAACCATCCAGCGTATGGGTTTGGAACAAAATAAATGTCATAAATAAAGTAAAAGCTGATCAAGGCTCAGCTGTCTGAGGACTATTCATAGCACTGGGCTGGATCCTGCCCCAGGATATGCATATCTGTATCCTGGTGATGGCAGGACCTTTCCCATTACAAGATGCAGACTGTGCCCCCCACACTGGGAAATGTGAAGGGCAAAAGAAGAAGAACGAATAAATCTCCCAGTTTCCTGCAAATTCTCAATAAAGACCAAAACTAGCAAGAGTGCAGGATAACCCCAATCCTTACTCCCTTATCATATAATACAGCCTTGTTTTCACTAACAAATCTGCTTAGTGGCAATTATTCTGGTTTGACCTTGGTATCAAGGCTGTTCATTACCACAAAAACTCGTGTATTCAAGTAGCCAAAATAGACTTTTAAACCCTCTTCAGCTGAAGTGTTTTGCTGTACCAAGAGACACGGAGCAAGGATACTGCCATCCATCAGAACACTAGAGGATATTGAGCAATTTCCACTATTAACCCTTTGTGTTCTCTGCTGCAGAAATTCAGGCACGCTGAGGTGGAAAAAAGCCAATGCTAGTGATCTCCCCACACTTGAAAATTGAACTCCAAAAGCCTGGGAAAAAGAAAGTCTGCCATTCTCAGAGTGAAACACAAGGCAGTCAAGTCCAATGAAGTTCAGTGAAAAAGAACAGATTCTCAAAAATATTTCGAGCTTCTATATTTCAAAACATCCCTTAGCACAAAACACACAGTAATATCATAGCATCATAGAATCATATGCAGAGAATAATCCTCTTGCATCAGGAATATGGAGAAAACTCACATCTATGCATTAGAAGAGTGAAAGGGGGTGCAGGTAACATATTCAGGAAAGATAATTTTGTGATTCTAGAATAAGGAAGAAATTCTGCTGCTGTAGGTTCAGCTGTTGGTTTTACCAGAGATATCTGGTGTATCTGTTAGCAGGTTCCATGCCCTGCTATGGAAACACTTACCTCCTTTGCATCAGGCATACTGAGCAGTTTAGGTCTATGCCTCAGTTAACTTCAAGGATATGCTTAGGATTGTACAAGAATTTAAGATTTCTGCTAATTAGGGATAGGCTGAGACATGCAATTAAGTGCTTTGCTGAATCATCCTTTACATGTTTAAATTGCCTTGCTGGAAAAGAGCTTTAACAAAATTTTTCTCTGTCATGAGGAAAAGGCACATTTGATAGGTAAGGATTTGAGGGGCAACAGTGCTGGGTCATACTACTAAACTGGCCCTAATTTGTTAGGTTGCCCCCAAAATAACTAATTTTTCTAAGAGTGAATGAAGAGACAAGAAGTGCCTCTAGAGGTGTCTTTACTTCTTCTCAGACTAATATAAGGAGCTTAAAGGAAAATAGTTCTTGCCATACCCACCTTATATGCTTTAATTTAGACAGAATAAATGCTGGCTGAACAGGCAAGGAAATAAACAAAGTTGTTCACTATCTCACATTTTTGTCAGATATGATCTGCTTATGATTAGCAGTCTTTCTGTTGCTTCTCTCTCGTGTAATCAACAGCCAGTTTAAATTCCTTATGTCTTAGTGGCACTTTATTACTCCCTAATTTCCCCCCTCCTCCACCCACCAAATCACTCCCTTTCTTCTTTTCATACGTACGTATATTTTCATAGCTTTCTCCTCATTTACCCATAATTTCACAACTGAGTAAAATAGAAACTCTTTTGCAAACAGATTTCTGTAATAAGCCTACACTTTCCAAAGCAATCTCAGTGCAAGTAGTTTACTCCAAAGACCCAACCCCACTAAAATGCATCTGTAGGATGAGCGTGGAATCTGGTACAGAAACACCCACTGTACCTTTTGAGAGAGATGTCACTGGGTTGGGGAGAAAAAACAAGAAGAGAAAACTTCCACTTGAGAAAAGGCTTTGTAAGGTCTATGGGGAATATTCAAGAAGAAAGGGAGTTGGCAGAAGGAACAACTCTCACCCATAAGCCATGAGCAAAGAAACTTGTCAAATGTGGTGACCCAGGTTCCAACAGCAGAAGTTCTGCATTAGGTTTACCTGGTGTGTATGCAGGAATACAACATGTCCCAAAGGTATATTGATGTTTCACAGAATCACAGAATGGATTAGGTTGGAAGGGACCACAGCGGGTCACTTGATCCAACCTCCCTCCTCCAGCAGGGTCATCCCAGAGCACATGGCACAGGACTGTGTCCAGATGGTTCTTGGTATCTCCAGTGAGGGAGACTCCACAGCCTCTCTGGGCAATTTCTTCAGTACTCAGTCACACACACAGTAAAGAAGTTCTTTCTCATATTCAGGTGGAACTTCCTGTACATCAGTTTCTGCCCGTTGCCTCTTGTCCCATTGCTTGGCACCACCGAGAACAGCAAGTGCTGAAAAGGTGTTACTGGCTAATAATCCTGTAAATGAAGGCTACTGCTCTCCTCACTGAAACTAATCAATGTTATTCCTGGTGGTCAAAACATATGGACCATTGGCCTTATTCCCCAAAGTGAAATTTCTCGCCTGCATAACACTAAAAAATTATTTTGGTAGAGATATGTGGATGATGTTAAGACAGAGAGAATGACAGCAAACAACATCTGCACATCAGCAGAGATGTCCAATACCAGGAATACACTAGTGCTGATCTGTTTCACAGCCAGTGACCATCTCCATGACTTGAAGCCTGTTAAGGACCAGTCAAAAATAATTTCTGTGATGCTAAGCTTTCTTAGGCAAAACACTGTCAAAGTAACATCCCCACATCCCTTCTGGGCTGATATTCTACCTGTCTTTGGGAGAGGAGGATGCAAGTTGGAGCTCTGCCAGCCAGCTCTTTTTACAAAACTAAAAAAACCCAGTAAAGTAACTGCAATGGGTTCTGTAAAAGAAACATTTTGAAACTGAAGTAGACAATACCCAGATGCAAAGAGCCTACACAAATCTGTCAAAAGCACCTGTACTAATTTTGTGAATCCTCATTTCACTTCCTTTCACATAGGTGCTTGATCTTACTGTCTCTGTACTTTTAATTGAAACAACTTTTGTAGCACTCACAGAGGAAGGAAAAAAATTCAGATTCGTGGCTGGAGGTACAGAGGAAACATCTCTGCTTTGTTGCATGTTCTCAGCTATCACCAGAGATCATGGTAATTCAATAGGGAAATGAAAGCCACTCTGAAAACTTGAGAGTGTTGAGAAGTGATGAAGCAACCAGCAGGATGTCAACTCCATTTAGAGATGGAACAGAGAAAGCTCTGTAAAACATAACTTCATAGAAAGGGACTATAAAGAATTGATGTGATAAATAATGATTTGGCCATGTGAAATATTTCTTCCAGAATGAAATTTGATAACAGAACACTCCCTTAGAAAATATCACCTTACTAAATTAGAAAAAAAATACTGATATCCTCCTCTGTCTCACAGTTCTCCAAGCATCTGAACAGTTCATATTCAGTAATGCTTTTTGGGTCCTCTGCTAAGGTATTAATAAGGTATTAGCCTTATTTCACTAAGGTCGAACCAAACCATAAAGTAGATTAAGTGAGCTACCTGAAAGTGCACAGAACTATTGCCTGATAGGCTCATTTGATAGATATTCAGTAAAAATCAAACTGAGAATTAATCCGAGATCTCTTTAATCCAATCCACCAAATTAAATTTTATCAAAACTGCTACTGGGACTTTAGGACTTAGAGATATGCACACTCTATTTGTTTCCCTCTAAGGCAGATGCAAGTTCAGGTTGATGCCTTGGCAATAGGAAAAGTGAGTAATGTCATCAGTGGTTGAACATAGATCCGATCAATCTGGCCTTGCTCTAAATTCTTGGCAGAAAACATTGTTAATCACTAAAGAAATATGAAGTACTTATTTCAGGGAAAACTTTGGGTATGACTAGAACCATACTTTGGGTATGAATAGAACAACTAGTTAAATCATTAGAGCAACAAAATCAGCCATATCTCCCACGAAAACTCAGCAGAACAATCTGTCCTGCTTGCGTGACACCACTGTTTGCACTCCTGACCTGTGACAGCTACTCTCAAAGGACGAAATCCCAGTCTTCATCCTGAGGAGTCAAATCCACGTGGAAAATCCCTCCTTGTGGCCCTGGGAGTCTCCTGCTACATCCTGACTCTCACCCCAGCTGCCATCTGAGGTGCTGGAGCTATTCAAGCCTTTACCATGGCACAGTAACCAGGTATCCTGCATATCCATGAGGAGTAGCCAGGGCTAACTAGTCAGGCTGAGGATAATAATGCACACCTAAATCCCAGAGTTTAGAGCATTAAACAGGTAGATCATCTAGCTTGGAGCAAAAACAGCCTTAGCAACTGCCTAGCAACACTACTGCAGAGAAAGGCAGCGCCAGCCAGAGCTCAGCAGCTCCTGCACAAAACAAGCCTCAGCCCTGTCTCCTTCTGCCCTAAAAAGGCAAGAACTTTCTGTCAATAAAGCAATGAACAGTGAAAATATGTTAAAACCTTTCCCTAAAAATCTGTTTTCCTCAGTCTTCTGCCTCACCAGGTTGATAAACTTGCCAGGTAGACAAATTACTAGTAATTCAAAGGCTACCACTCACTCCCAAGACTGATAGGGAGTTTTTAATCTTCAGTACATACCATCATGATTTTGATTTTTTCTTTTTTCTCCTTATAGAAATGACTGATGGGTCGTGGAACCGTTATGGTCATCTCAAATTCCTCCCTGGAACATTGCACAGTTGTAACTTCCCCCCCTTGCAGTTTATAGCTTCCATAGTTGCTTTATTAACACTGCTGCAAAAGAGAAATATGACTTGGGCAGTATATTGGTGCCCATTAGTATTGCAGACTCAGTGTTATGCATCACACTGTAATGTCTCTGATACCACAGCCAAAATGGTTACAGGATGAATGAGGCTATTAACTCCAGGGACTGTGAGCAATTTAGATTCAAATGCTGCTCCACCTTAAAAAAAAAAAAAAGGTCTTGCTGTAGGCTTGGAGTTTGCAAACCTGAATTGAGCACTTTCCAACTGGAAAGACATTCCTACGAAAAACAGCCAAAAGCAGAAGCAAACTTAGAAATTTAATAAAAGTGTTCACTTTGGCTGTCCAATTGTCAGGTCTTTTTGTGTAACAGCAATTATTTGTGACAAAATGAAATGGAATAAACCAGAATGGAATAGAATAGTTCAGTTAGAAGGGTCCTACAATGACCATCTAGTCCAACTGCCTGACTACTCCAGGGATGACCAAAAGTTAAAGCATGTTCCTATGGGCATTGTCCAAATGCCTCTTAAACACTGATAGTCTTGGAGTGTTGACCACTTCTCTAGGAAGTTTGTTTCACTCTTTGGCCACCCTTTCAGTGAAGAAATGCTTTCTAATGTCAAGACTGAGCCTCCTTTGATGCAGCTTTGAACCATTCCCATGTGTCCTATCACTGAATACCAGGGAGAAGCTCTCAGCACCTCCCTCTCCCTGTAGAGAGTGATGAGGTCATCCCTCAAATTCCTCTTTTTCAAACTAGTCAAGCCCAGAGCCTTCAGCTGCTTCTCACAGGGCATGCTTTCCAGCCCAGTCTCCAGCTTCTTTACCCTCCTTGGGACACATTCAAGGACCTTCACATCCTTCTTAACTGGTGGGTTCCAGCACTGGACAAAGGGCTCCACATGAGGCTGCACCAACGCTGGACACAGTGGGATAATTATCTCTGTTGCCTGTCTGGTCATGCTGTGTTTGATGCACCCCACGATGGGGTTTGTCCTCTTGCCTGCCACAGTTTTGGAAAACTGAATGCAGTTATAAATAAATCTGTGAGGTAATGACTTGTGATTCATCTTCTTTTACTTAATATTGGCTTTGAAATTTTAGTTTTAGAACTAAAGTGGCAGGATGTCAATGTGATAGCAGGGTCATTTAAATTATAGATAAAAGACTGTAATATTTCACCTTTAGTTTGCTATCTATTGAAATATATTTATGCAACTGCATACAAGCTCTGCCATTCATTCTTTCCCTATTCTTTTTATTTCCCATAATAATTATGTTGTGAAAGAACATGTTTTTACTTCTAAGTTGGCTCATGCTAATAGGTTTTTAAAGTACAAATCTGTTGTCCTTCAAATGGTGAACTCCAGAAACTCTTGCTAAGAAATCAGAACTGTAACATCAGTCTTAGAAAGCTCTTCACATTTGCAGCTGGGATTTTACACCATGTCATGGTAGGGGACTCCACTGGTTTCTCTAAGTGCCTTGATTTCCACTTGGATGATTGTTGGAGCAGGGACAGATTTTTGCAACTATCACTGTGGGGTTTATTTGTGTGCGTTTGTTTGTTTGTTTGTTGGTGTGTTCATTTCCAGCCTAAATCCCCCCTCCAAGCTCCATGAAATGGCAAATTTAAATTGACACTTTGCAGTGCTGCATATTTAACCAGTGAAAAATAGTCAGAGCAGATCCTATATCCCTGATACAATGCGCTATAATTAATTTCCTGTCTTTTTCTCAACAGATGTAGGATTTGAGCACCCACTGGTCTGGATGGAAGGCAGGATGTCCATCAGGATACTCTGTCCAGTTCCCACAGAGATATGCAGTCATGAAACAGAAGTGAAGTGCAAGAAAGCTGCCCTTGATGTCATCCTGAAATATAACTGACACAGCCTGCAAATGACTTCCTTTTGGATGACAGTATCAGACCTTATTTCATTTACGAGTTTAATGCAGATATTTTCAGTTTCAATTGCTTTCTTTACAGATTATTTCTTCCAAACCCCACCATATGCAAAGGCATAAGTGACCTTTCACTGTGTAGCTGAGTACTGGAATGAACCTGTCAAACATTTCAGTTTTAATCTAAACTACATTACAATGGAACATAAGCTGTCAAAACCTGAAAGTGGTGGAACCTGTTTAATACAGTTGAATGCAAAATGTTTCTGAATGTTTTCCCTGCTTTATAGAAGACAAAGAATATAACATTAAGGTCTGCAATTTTTAGATCACCCCTTACTCCTCTCACACTTGGACCTGAAATGCTTTTCACCTTCTTAAAACTGCACAGATGTTGATACTCAGTATTTCTGATCCCCACTAAGACCTCTCTGTAGTGCTTTGTCTTGGTAACCCCATTCTGATAGAAACGGTGAGACAATACCCAGCTACTCATACATAGAATAATTCCTTTTCTGAGTGTGCCTTGAATAGAGCAAAGCAAAGAAAGACTGAATAATTGCTGGGAGCAGAGTTTTCAATTTCCACGATCACCAAGCTTTCCTTATAAAATCCCTCATTAGAAATACAATTAATGCTATGGGTTCAATTCTTGGATTGCTTTTCCAGAATACCAAAATGCCAGGTAGTTTTCACTGTAATCTTGCTTGGAAGCGATGGGAAGGATTAACGAAGCTTACCCAGTATTATGGCTGTGAAAACGGCTGTGGATTCAGTGATGTGTGAGGAGGAAGACAGGATGTTTACCTGAAAATCACAACTAAAAATGCTGTAATCTCAGCCTTTCATTAACTGCTGAACCAAGTAGTTATTTCAGAATCACAGGTAGTTCCATGATGCTGTTTCCTTTTAACATCTAAAATAAGTCTTTGCACCATTTAAGGAGTCTGTTCTCTGCACTGCTGTCTTTTTTCACTCTTCATATAGAAAGGAGGAAAGTTGTAGCACAACCTAAGACCTCCCGATCTGTCTCTTCTGTTAGTCTCAGATTAAACCAGGTCTTAAATCAAGGAAATTACTAAAATAGCTGAAAATAAAAAACTAACATGACCACCTGCAGCATTAATTGCAGAGAAGTGGGAAGAGGACTATGGAAATCCCATGAGTTTGTAGGGTTGGATAAGTCTGACCCCATCATTTCACTTGGGAAATCAGAGTCTGTACTTGTTGGACAAGCACAAAATGAGACAGGAGGAGGATCAGGGCTCACTGTTAAAAAGCAGTTGTTTATTGTCTTACACCAGAGGGGCAGGGACTCAGAGGGAAAAAGTGTTGAATCCTTGTGTAGGTCAGACTCTCAGTCATGCTGCTGGTTTGTGCTGGCAAAATCCAGTGTAAATCCAGACAGGATTTAAATATAAAGCTGCACCTTATAAAAGTGCATCTGTCTTCTTGTTACCAGTGAAAACAAACAGCAGGGCGAGTGAAGGAAAAGCCGAAGAAAACAATATCTAAGAGATAAAAATTCCAGAATGAATCCGGAAAACAAAGAAGATATGCTGGGCTGTAAATCAGACTCACATTTAACAGTGCACTCAGAACAGGTAAAGCTAGTCCAGACTAGACAAAATACGTTAAAGAATAAATTTGTGAAGAGCACAGAAATGGCTGAAGGACAGAAAGTTTTGACTTCAGCAAGCTGTTGATCTATGTCCTTTTGAACTGGCATAGCTACCACACATACTGACACCAGATCTTACTGCTTCTAAAACTGCAGAGGCAAGAAACTTCATCAGAGGCATCTCTGTGCATAATGAAAAGAAAATCTGTTTTTTTAAAGTCGTATGAGGTGATTGTTGATACTTCTATCTTAGAAACATTCCTTTTTAAGTTGCTCTTATTAAAACAAATGCCTGCAAACCACCCCCATCCCCATGCCCAAACTTTGGTTTCTGGTGTATTTTTTAATATGAATGCATTTTTCAGGGCTCAGTAACTTACATGATGATGTATTGGTTTTTCAGGTGAAACTGGAATTTTTCTGTCCTTCATTCTAACTCCAGAATACATAGCCAAAATGGTATAAATGTATAACTTCAATTCTCCCATCAGGATATCTGTGTCTCTTAATAACATATTCTTCAATCTTAATAAACTGATATTTTCAAATATTGTCCTAATTAGAAACATTCAGGGAGAAGGTTGGATTCATAATCATCCAAATTAGAAACATTCAGGGAGAAGGTTGGATTCATAATCATCCAAACTATAGGGAAAATAAAATCATTAATAGTAAATCTGTAAATAATAGTAAATAAATAAATGCATATGGGCTCAAAAGACCAGATCTGACATTTTGTTCTACCAGCAGCCTCACAGTATATAAGGAAGTATATTCAACCAACAGTCCAGGCATAAGTTACTGAATCGCCATTGCTTTGGATCTGTAGTCACAAGACTATAAATTGTGAAACATTTCAATCACACAGTTTTAGCTCTTTATGTTTATATGCACCTACCTGACTTCTGTTCACTGCCTCATTCCCATCTGCTTCCCTTTGAAAGCAAAGTACCCAGATCAGTTGTTCATATAAGCCCCTGTTGGTTACAGTTTGAGCAGCTTCAGGCATTGGCAAAACCCCACACTATTTACATTGGCCATAAAAAGCTTCTCTTAATAAATTTCAGAAGTTAGGTTGAGTATCAAAATAACATGTGTCAGCAACAGCTGAAGACTCAACTCTTCTTGTCAGTGACAAAGAAGCATCCCTCAAGAAGCAACATTCCAGTTCTCCAGGTCCTTTTTTATCAATGAACCTCCATAAATCTCTGCATAGAGGTTTCCAGGGGCTCTGGGATAAATTAGCTTCCAGTGCCTTAATCTAAAACACACATAAACATGTAGTAGGAGTCCCACTTGTTTCAGGGAGGTTTGAGTCTGACCCTCTGTCCATTTAAATATTGGCTTTTCTGCAGAGTGCTTCAAACATCCTGACACTCAGAGCCAACAGCCCTAGGTGGTGGCAAGGCAAGTTGCCAATGCAAAGAGGTTGTCCTGGTTTTCTCACTGGGCTGATAAAATACAGGGAAGTAGTGTTCCTGCTGTGATGGCTAAAAAGGATTTCCCCATGATTTTGCTTTCCAGGCTGTGAAATGCTGGAGTCATGGTTTTGTTTTTGTTCTTTCACCTTTGGTTGTGTCATTCTCATGTGGTTTGTCCCCAGTGCAAGACAGAGGCAGAAATGTAAGTCATGTCATGCCTTATTTCAGGCTCAGGCCATTTATTGCCATGAATAATGTTCACCTGTTTGGAAATTCAGAGTGATCTGTAGAGACTGGCACTAAATCAAGGTCTATATTTTATTCCCAGAACTTCTGTGCTCAGTAGAAAATAGTCAGTAAAAACTGAGCATTCTAAAGCATTAGAGAACAATGTCACTAAGGGAAATAGCATCCTTCCCAGAAGAACAAAGGGGTAAGAAGGCTTTTGACTTCACTCATAGTTACAACCATCTCACAGATCATTCTTCTGGCCGATCTTGTCACTTCTGCCTTGACGCTTCAAAACTAGACTCCCCTCTTTGTCAGTGGTCAGCCTGCTGATCTTCGCTGTTGTTAGCAGATATGACATATATTTTCTTTAGAAACCCAGTCCATCTTCCAGCTGCACAGTACAATGTACAGCACAGCCTGGCTCTGGCATCAGCCTGTGCAGCGCTGCAGCTCCTCAGCTCCTTCCTTGTTAAAAGACCTCCACACCATTTCTAGCCCGCTCACTGTCCTTGCTAAGCAAGTCTTTCAGCATCCACTTATCTCACTTTCAATGCTCTGACTTCACACCATTTTTATTCCCTTTTGAGTAGCATTTAGTTTGATCAATACTTTCACTCTTTCCTGTCTGCTGTGGAGGTTCCCTAAAAGCATCAAGTAAGTTTGGCTTTTTTGCATGTTTGTTTTGCCTGACCTGCTTTTGTTATTTGTATTGGCTACCTTTAATTACTCCATCTTACCCAATTTAGTAACAACTAAAAGCCAGTAGTGGTTACTCATTTCTAGTGCTCCTGTTCCCTGGCATTTAACGTAAAACCTCCTATATAAAATCTCCTATATTGAAGAGGAATGCCTCCAGATACAAGTGAGCATAGACATGTCTACAAATAATTACAGAACCATTAAGATTAGATACTTCTATCTTAGAAACATTCCTTTTTAAGTTGCTCTTATTAAAACAAATGCCTGCAAACCACCCCCATCCCCATGCCCAAACTTTGGTTTCTGGTGTATTTTTTAGTATGAATGCATTTTTCAGGGCTCAGTAACTTACATGATGATGTATTGGTTTTTCAGGTGAAACTGGAATTTTCCAGAAAACTGAAGATTAGAAAAGATCTTCAAGATCACTGAGTCCTACCTTCAACCAGTACTACCATGCCCACTAAACCACACTGTACAGTGCCACGTCTACTCATTCTTCGAACACTTCCAGGGATGGTGACTCCACCACTTCCCTGAGCACCCTGTTCCAGTGCTTAACCTCTATTTCAGTGAAAAAAATTTTCCTCATATCCAACATGAGCCTCCCCTAGTGCAATTTGAGGCCATTTGCTTTCGTCCTGTTGCTTATTGCCTGGAAGAAGAGGCCAAGCTCCACCTTGCCAAAATCCCCTTAGGAAAATAAGCCTTGGAGGCAAAGTTTGCACAGCTCAGTCCAAGTGCCTCATTACCATACAGGGCCACTGGCTGCAGAACAGAAGTTGTTTTAAAGCAGAAAGAATCATAGTTTTTTGTCCTTTCCCACATGGACTTGTAATCAGCAGGTAGAACGGTCATGTAATGTAATGTTCCCCTGCAGAGGAAAGGAAATAAAGAGGAATATTGAAACTGTAAAGTTTATTTCAGCCATGAAGGTGAACAGTACTGAAGCGATAGCACTGAAGAAGCAAAGATTCCCTCTCCTGTAACTTCCACATCTGTCTGGCCTTGCAACAGCATTTCTAGTGCTCTGCATATAAAAGATGATTTAGGCCTTTTAAAGAATTAATGTTCAGTTCTCCTTAACAGGATAATTCTAGCCATTTCAATGTCAAGTGATTTGATCTGGCACATCCAGATAATGTTTATCTACTGCAAATGGATTTTGTTGAAAGAATAAGAAAGTTTTAAACAGGCATGTAAGTGAGAGGTCAGTCAGATTAAGGAGGTATTTCTCCCTGTGTATTTAAATGTGCCAGTCCTTTTCTTGTCTGTTCTCTCCATACAGTGTGGTGACAGAAAACTTCCTGGCTGAAGAAGGAATATGTCTGTGGAAAAAGAGATCTGTGACGTTTGGAAAATCCTCTGGCAGTGAATGTGAAGAGGCCTCAAAGAGGTCAGGTTTCCATGTGTTTATAAAGATAAAATTGGCTGAAATCAGCTCCATTGGCTTCACTTCAAGCTCTCCAAGCAAATTTTCTCGTAACATGGACACCCTTAGAGAGCCCTGGAATTTCACTTAGTGGCTTTTTTGATGTCTCTGTTTTCAGAACCTAAATGTTGGTCCTGATGTGCTTGGGTAGGGCTGGTCCATTGGGCAATCATTGCAGGGCACTGTAGTGACTTTTTGCTGTGTTTAAAAGTTGCTACTTCAGCTGGAAAGCAGCTTGTCTTCCCTCAGCCTATTAAGAAGCAGGGTGTTAATATCCCAGATAGCTAATTACAGCATCACAGAATATGCTGAGTCGGAAGGAACCCACAAGGATCATTGAGTCCAACTCTTAGTGCTGCACAGGACTATCCTCAGGAGTCACACCATGTGCCTTCACAGTCAGCTCAGGTGTTTCCAATCCTATGCTGTGGCATTTCCTATCACCTAGTGTGGACTTTCCCTCAGTGTTCCTGTATTTAATATAGCTCATGCTGGGGACTATGAAAAAATAAGCAACCTTGTGTCTCTGGAGATACTGGCACTGTGAAAACTCATTTCTGATGCTAGAATTCCTAGAGAGCTTTCAAAAGCTTGAAGAATGTTTCATTTTTAGGGACCCAGCTTCTACATCATGTCTGCCACTAAAAAAGTGATACACATTTAAGCTCTATACTCTTCATGCATTTTTTAATATTTCTATTTAATTATTTGGTTGCTTGCCTGGACCAATTTCTTTTCTCTTAATAAGAACAAAATGAAGTTAAAGTGTATGCATTATTAAATTTAATGGGAAGTTACAATTGAATTACAAAATAGTAGCTATTTCTCTTATTTATTATGATGTGCTGGTCTCTCTCTTTCACTCACAATGGATCTGCTTTTTCTGCTTGTAAGATATGGGGAAAATGGCCTAATAAGCTGCCTTTTACAGCTGAGATTTTCAGAGCAACTTCAGATGTCTGAATGCCCTCATCCCATTTAATTTAATGAGGCCTGAGAATCAAATCCCTTAAGCGACTACAAAAACTTCAGAAGGGAGGAAGGATATTCCAGCAGCCAGGGCTTTTGTGTGCCAAGGCTGCCTGGTCCATGGGAAACTCCCTCTGTGACTCAAGGCTTCACCTTGCTTTCCTATTGCAAAATGTGCACAGTGCACTTTGTCACCTACAGTGGGAACATAACGGTTGTGTGGGGATGAAGACACTACAAATGGTGAATTATTTGACTGCACAGAGGCAGGGCTGTGTACCTAAACCAGAAAATCACTGTATTTCAAAACTGTTTCCTTGCACTGACACTGCAGTCCTGGCATTTCATACATGCCAACGTGATGGAACGTGCATTATTTGATACCAGAAACCATCAGTCCCCCTGAACAAGAGAGATGAAAATAATGATTTAGGCAGAAATAATGAGAAGAAAAAGAAGCTGTTTAGGTTAAGAGATCATCCTCTCCCAATGATTAAAAAAAAAAAAAAAAAGCAAATATTGGCAATGAAAATTTTATGCTGCAAAATTGGCAACAATTTTATGGCAGCAGCTTTCACTCAGTCATAGGAGGGTTGATGGAGACAAAAACATGAAGTATGATTATGATTTGGATTCCATAAAGTGTAGCATCAAATGATTTGATATAAAAAGCAAGGTGTCTTTCAATCCTATTGTACTAAAAACTAAATCATTCCTTCTTTCAGAATGAAGGACTTTCTATAACCACAGTTACCTCTCATGTAATTTCAACATGATTGTGATCGAGAGAGGTGAAGGGGAGTAAATGTGCATTGGTTTCTAAGGCATATGGGAACTAACTGAGGGCTATAAGAATGAGAAGAAAAAGGAACAGAAAATATTAATCTATTAAAAAAAATGAAAAAAGAGGTTGCAAATCTGGTCAGAAAGTATTGTCTGGCAATAATACACAAACTCCTTAACTTAAAGGAGTGGCACACATCACTAAGGTAGGTGGACTGGATTTCCCACTGCAGAAAGATCAATCTCTCTCCCTCTGTAGTAGGTTTCAGAGGATCCTTTCAGGTCTTGAAGTTCACGCCTGGGCATATGAGGAAAAATATAGTAATGATGGAGTGACTCTGATTTAAAATTTTTCTCTTGTCTTCTCCAAGGAATACAGAGAGTCTAAGTGATGCAAGATTAATGGAGGTAGAATTAATTTAATAGTGCCTTGTAAAACAGAGAGGAGATTACAAATGTAACTGCTGTGAATCTGAAATGAGCTTGTTTTCCCACTGAACTTGAGAAAAAGAAAAGAAGATAAAAAAGGGGAGGGGATGGGAGAGAAAGGGAAGGGATGGGAGGGGAGGAGAGGAAAGAGATCATGGCTCAGTTACCTGCCCTGTAAGAGCAGAAGGAGCAAGTAGATGTGACTAAAAACCGAAATTATTAGGACAGGTTCAAGTTTTCATAAAGATAAAAATGACAAAGATTAAACTTTGATACAGCAGTGCATAGTCCTGACCTTGTGTGCCTGAAAACCCTGAGATCTGGATCATACAGTATTCTGTAGCATTCTGAATTTACCTGAAACACATACACTATTCTTCCTGAAAGCCCTGACTGTGGTCCCTGTTCTTTTTCATAGAAACCTCATAAATTTCAACAAGTACCTGGTCATAATGCTCCGCTTTCCTGAATTTATTTGCAGGATTAAGGACTGTAAACCCATTGCACTAGAGAATGCTTCGTTCAGATGCTCAGCAACAGATATGGATGTTTTCCCATGTAGGTCATTGGGCTGGATCTGCTCCAGGTCAATAGTGGTCAAAGGTAAATGTTACTTTGTTACTAAAATGAAAAATGGACCCCATTAAAAACTTTAAATGAGCAATTACTATTTCACCCAATTTCTTATGTTAAGTCTAAAAACATCTTGGAAATGTCATGACATAGATGCTATTAACTTAAAGACCAACACTCAGTTATCCAGGACAACCGTGGGTTCAGATAATTGAGTTAAAGAAAGAAATTGGCGATACAGATGGAAGTTGCAAAGACATCCACCAGGCTCTTTACAGAAGAAGTCTGGGTCCCATATGACTCATTAGCTTTCAGTTGCAGCCCTGCGAGATTTGGATTAGTCCTTGTAAAGCCACTGGTCACTCCAGTGCCCTGCAGTCCCAAAGAACAGGGAAGGGGGATATGTCCCACTGTACTAATGCACAGAGCCTGTTCCCTCACAGTGCCGTGCTGCTTTCCCAGAGAAAACACTGGGAATGCAGTGCAGAAGAACCACCACTGCTTGGCACTTGCCAGGGCTTTCACTGCAGCAGTTCCACACAGAAACACTTGAACTGCCTCTGTACAAACCCAGCTTGGATCAAGCACTGGAGATCATCTCAAACTTAATCACATATGCAGGTGCCTCCGGCAGACCCTGCAAGGAGCATGGCTGTGCTTGGGCAGGCTGACTAATGGACCTGGCAAACAGGGACTGTCACTGGTAACCCCACTAGTGCACAGCCCAGGGATCTGACCAAGGAACGGGGAGTTGGTCGTAAGACGGCAGTGGAGTGATTTAGGGATCACTGCCAAACCCGTTTGCAATGGACAAGCCACCACCACACTTAGCAACCGTTTTCTCCCTAGCTGGCCCACAGAACTTCTTATGACAAAAAGAGCTCCAGCTTTTACCAACAGTTGCTGATTATTATATTTCTGAAAGTGGACAAGCCTCCCAACTTAAAAAAAAAGGTAAAGAGCACAGAACAGGAAAGGAGTGTATGTGGTTCAGTGCTCTCCCACTTTAATCCACAGTGCCTGGCTGCTGACAAGATAGGCTATTACAGCTCCCTTAGAGCTCTTCAGTGTGGCTGTGCCAGTTCCTAATCCACGGATCATTGAGATGATGGAACATAATGGCAGCTTCAGAGCCCCTTATATTTTCAGTTGTCAGATTGAACACAGGGAGATGCTCATCAGCAGAAACTCACTCACTATAGTGCTACTTTTACACATGTTCATGGAGCTTTTGTAATCTTTCATATCAGAAAGATACAAAACACTGCTCCAGATTTTCCTAATTGCAAAGCCAAATTACCAAGTATAATGAAGCAAAACGATTTCATTTTTATCTCATTTCTGAGCTAAAATGTTACAATTACAAGACCATCAGAGATTCAGAGTACTAGTTCTGTTCCTTTCCTTAGTATCTCATTAGAAAATACATTTTTTGAAGTCTGCTTAACATTGCTATGCACCATTACAACTTTCCTGACAGATCTCACTTATAAGCACATTATGGTTTAGAGGTGAAGAGTTACAAAGTAGAATCCAGAAGGGCATCTGAGCAGCATTCTGTCCAAGATGCAGCTTAAAAGGGCAGTAGCCAGAGCAACAAATTAAATCACACCTACTTCCACCTTAAAAAATTCCAGCACTGTATGTCAGATCCCTTCACTTTACCCTTCAGATGTGTAATACTGGAGTGGGTAAAAGTTGTCAGCTCTGAGACGAAATGAGGAACAAGCTGAAATTTGATTTATGGCCTGGCAGGTAAGAACAACAAATGCTAAGTGTGGTTTTATTGCAAAAGCATTGATGGGCTTGTCTTGTTTCTGGCTAAAAGAGAAAAGTCTTTCCTACTTTTCCTCCACTTAAAAAAGTTCAAAAGGGGAAGGCTATAGCTTTTTCCTCAGAAGACAGAAATTGAAATGTAGAACTTTTATGGAGGTCAGGATGACTGTACAAGCTCAATTAAATGAACTCAGCCACCACCATTGTCTGATTCACTTTAGCTTCTTTCTCTTGTGTCTGAGCTTGTCCCTTAAGATGACAGCCCTGATGACAACATATTGAGAGCCACTCCAAAGTAATTTACAGCAATATATAATTACTGTGGGGCTGAAAGGTCCCAGTTTACAGAGCCGTAGCAGCTGTATGAGATGTGGTCCATCTCCCAGGATGATAGCTCTGCAAGCTTCTCCAGGCTCCTTTGCAAGTAAATAGCTTACCCACTTCATCACAAAACAATTCACTGGGGCTCTGTAGGATCCAGGGCCCAGCTGTGTCTCTGCCTTGTTCTCCTTGAGGAACAGCATTTCTCCAAGGACAAGGAGTCTGCAGTTACTGTTACCAAAGCAAACACCAGTGAAAGGAACAGGAAGGGCCCTAGCAGGGTATGCAGGGAGCAATGGAAGCACAGCCTCCTCACAGTAAGCATAAACCTGGTAGTAGAAAGATCAGCTCTAATAGGGAGCGCAGTCCTTCATTGGTTTGCTGAGAGGATCATCAGAGAGCTTTTCCAGACATTCACAATGGATCAAGACGACATTCAGATCTAAAAATCCCTCCTTATGTGCATCTGGATTTATGGTCCACCAACATTGCCAACTATGTCTGCTGCTAAATCTTAGCATTTTGGATGCAGCTCAGCATGTACCACACAGGCCATTAGAAAACAATAACATTTAGCCATCACTGTCAGTAACCAGGCTTCAGTTCCCAGCCGAAGTTTGGAGTTCCTCTTTGGAGTCTTTTCTTTGTGGAAACAGGAGACATATCGGTTACTAGAGATGTGTTTTGAAGCAATGCTGGTAAATAGCAATGACTTTTGTGATCCCTACATAATTCACCTTGAAAATTATTTTGTTACTACTTGAATTTATCTGTTCTCTCCCTCAAAACTCTCATCCAGGATACACCGGATAAACCTCCCTTCAAGCATGGACATTACACAAATAACTGTTTCAACAAGTATTAATATTGATAAGTTAAGAGGTGACTGTTGGGTAAACAGATGGCTTTTCTCCAGAAGTTATATCCAGAATGACAGAACTTAGGAAGAGAAACAGCTTTAGTGATCAAGTAAATTATTAGGTCTGGAAAACTGCAGAAGCCCACTCAATTGTTCAACATTTCAGAAAGCTCAACATGAAGTTTTGTTCCCATATCCTGTTTCTGTACTCTGACTAAGCTGATTTTCATGTTTCTCTAGTGTTCATCCGTGGTATAAAGCTATAAAGCAGAACATCTCCAAGGTCAGGAAGCCATACATGCTGCACTTGCTAAATCTGATTCCTTCCCCAGATGGGCGTCCAACCCCTGCCTTCAGCAGGAACAAAGCCATCCTGGTTGGGTTTGTCATACATGAAAAGCAAACCCAGACTTTACAGTCAGCCACACAACACAATAGGTCCTAGCCTGTAAGTACAGTTACATGTCTCAGATCTTAAAAAATCAGAAGATAAAAATAGTAAGAACTTTTTTTTTCATCTGTTAGACTATTTTGACACACAGAGGTGCTGGTCAAGGCAGGTACCTCACAACCACAGAGCTCAGCGTGTTCTGCTTAGGTTGGACCTACATGGAGGGAAGGGATTGTGCAAAATGATCCTGTGCAAAAATGCCTATGCCTATGGCAGGGTTTCCCAGCACTGACAAAACAACACAGTTCCTACCAGTGCCCTGTGATTCAAGGGAGAAGTCCCCTATTATGCTGATGAGACCACACACCGACAGAGAAAACGTCAGGGTAAAATAACAGCAAAGCTCTTTGATGCTCTTGAATGAGCTATAATTACTGCATTGTCTAGAAAAGTAGCTCAATTAACAGAATAACATGCATGGGGGATTACTGTGGTAAAGAACACTCTCCTTCTAATGACTTTCTACAGAAATTTTTAGTCAGAGGGGATTTTAAACATATTAAATGCTGGGCAAAGAGAGAATTGCAGGTAAAGCACAGCTGCATTATTCAATTTTGAAAGAATCATTTATAGTACTGGAACGTTTAGAAACAATTCAGGCAGAGATAATACATGCTTAATGACTGTCAATAAATGGTTGGTCAGTGGTTATGACAGTTAAGAATCCAAGAGGTCCACAGATTTACTAATGTGATGGAATTGTACCAGATAAAAAGTACATACTGCTCCTGTTAGCAATATTCTTTTAACACCTCTTTATTTTTCTTTAACCTTTTCCAACTATTTATAAAGATGAATTGAATAGTAATTTAAGAAAAAAAAAAAAAAAAGAATGATTGGGTCCGGTTGGTACAATGTTTTTGAACTCCTGCCATTCACTTTTAGCCACAGACAAAGTCCAGAGATTAGTCACACCAGTGACATACTGGTCTGGTGTGTCAGGAAGAAGAACAGCTGAAGGAGACACTTGTTATTTATTCTCTGATGACTGTTTCAGTTTGCACTGGCCTTTGTACATCTATGGTCCCTCCAGGTTAGTCCAAGAGGGATTTCTACTGCCTCTGCAGCATTATGGTCCTCTCTGTAGTTCACTTTCTCCTCCCAGCACATTCTACCTTCCTTACTTGCACTGCCAAGTCACAGCTACCCTCCACTATCGCAAGGATGGATTCAGAATCCATCCCCACCAAAGCAATACATCTAGGGCCACCACACTCCTTCATGGCTGGGAAGCACCATTCCATGGTCACTGTCAGCCTTTATTTAGCTATAAAAGTGATTCACTCTCCCTGCTATGCTGCTGACCTTTTCAGAATTACACCCAGAGCTCACACTGAAGCCAATAAACTGTTGGTGTGAAGGGAAATAAACCTGCCTTAGCCCATTGCAGGACTTTCTAATTATATCTAAAATGTCTTTGCTCTTACAACAGATCTGAGGGGTCACTGTACGATGGAGCTGACACATGCAAAAGCTCCTCCCCACATCTGTGGGAGCTACAGATTGTTCTAGAACAGGCTGACAATGTCAGGTTTATTTCTGAGGACAGGTAGATGCAGATGCCACCTCTGTGCATAACATGTCCAAAATTCCTATTATCCTGCTGCTGGGAAATACAGACACAGGTGACACAACTGAGGTGTCCCAGCTGTGTCACACACGAGCTATTGTCCAGATCTTCTCCACTGAATCAAACCCCAAGACAACAGAGTCAACAGGGACCAAATGTAGGTTTAGGATAAGGCAAATTGCATGGTAAACTCTACTGATGTCACTGACCAGCTCTTTCCCTGGATATAATGGGTAGGCAGGGACAGATGCTCAGATCTGAGTTTTCATGTTGCAGATATCCACATTACCCAAGCAAATTTCACCCTTGTTTGTTAACTATCAATGGAAGAGAAACAAGATTTCCCACTGCAATTTCAGCCTGCTTTGAAGGCCTATGTTGACTTCCGAGGTTTTATCTCCCATTGCTGTATAAAATGCTGCCATTTCATGAGCTCTACACTGGACAATGGTTTTGTGAGTGTCTTATACCTGCCCCGCCCTGTAAATACTGAAGCAAAGATATTTCACAGTATTTTTTTTTTTTTTCTGCAACCAGGCTGCTTGTTGTAACAAAAACTAATTGAAATAACACAAGATATTGTTAGGAAGATTCAATTTTTTACACAGCAGGGAAGATACTGATCGACAAAAGTCAATCAACAAATCTTGCAGTCGTTGACCCTTTTCTTTAGATGCCTGGCTAGATAGATGTATATTCCCTCCCATCTAGTCAGTAATGTAGCTGCATAAGCTTCATGGGGTGACTCCAAATTTACTTAGTAAATACACTCACAGTCCTGCCACACTGAAACAGGAGTAAATTTTCTTTAGTTCCTGGCTGAATAACCAACTATGCCAATTTTAAAACACATGATCTGTTTCTTTTACTCTTTCAGGTCACAGACAAGACCTGACAGTTCCAAATCATTTTCTGACAAATTGAGGTGACTGACCTATCTTGCTTTGTTAAAGACCCTGTGCTATTTCACTGGAATGAAAATTGCACAAATAGCTGACCATAAATCAGGAAATGTAATAATTTCATGTTCTAGTGCATAATTCCCCATACGTGGTGCTCAAGAAATATATTGCCTGCAAGAAGCTCTGGTGTTATCTGCTGTGTACAGCAAAGCCAAAAGTGAAAGCTGAGGCTGAGAGAAGAACATGTATATAGTCATGTCTACACTGCCTGTCAGGCTCATAGGCAGGAGAGCAAGGCTCAGTCCTACAGCAACCCAGGCCCTCAATAATCCTTCTTTGTATATGAATGGCGAAAGCAGCTTTCTACCCAGACAGGAAAACTTTCCGTTTCAGGTGAAATGATTCCCTTCTACTGGGATATTGTTCAGAAAGTCTGGGCTGGACATTCACTGCTTCTGACTCCACCTCCCTACCATGGAGGAAACCTCTGAACTCAGGGCTGTCTGATGTCCTCAGTTCCTCCTCAAGGAATTGATTTCCCTGAGGGTCCCACTTGGGATGACTTGGGATTCCACGTGGTCTGTCTCAAGATCCAAAATGCCTGAGTGGCATTCCCAGCAGTGTCAGACATGCTGGGCATAGGTGGGTTCTGCAAGACACTGTCACTCTGGAGAAGGAAAGGTGCCTAAGGAATTGAACAGATCTGGGCCCAGACTCAACCTGGGCAGCTTTAGGCACCTACCTACATTGTGCAAGATAAGGATATTGTCACTTTAGGCTCCCTTATAAGCCTGTACCGTCAATTCGGTTTGGTTTTAGTTCCAAGAGCACCCTTCACACTCTGGTGGTGACCACAAAGAAAACATAGATGGACTCACAAATTGCTCTACAGTGCTTCAATTGGGGTGATTTAGGCTTGAGACATAATGGCAGGAGCTCATGAAAACCTGTGCAAGCTCAGTTCTTGACTCTTGAGAACCTTACCAACAATGTGCTTTTCAAATGAGAGCTAATGGACCCCTGAAAGGTAACACAAACACCTGCTGGAAATGAATTCTATAACTAAAAAGCTCTGTTACTGGCCTTAGCTCAAGATTACGGGTGTATCATCCTTGGCAGTCAGATATCGTCCGTTCAACACAGTTAAAATTGAGGATAGAGGTGATCTGGGGAAATTATTCATGTTTTTTCAGATTCAGGTACTTATTTTATTTCTGTCTCTTCTCATTAGGAAGTGAATCAAAGGCAGATCCACATACACAGCTTCTAAACTGCTGCTGTGAAAAGAGATGGTGAGATAATTAAATTCCATGCTGTACTTGAGCTAGAACAGAAACTTTCTGTGTTCATTAGGTTGTTAAATTGGCCAATACTCAAACTTGTGTTAGTTTTAGGTAAATTATAAAGGCCCCTCAGAGAATGCACAAGTTATTCCTCAAAAGTCCTTATCCTATCTTTAAATTCAGAGAGCATATATCTCTTTAGGATTAGCTCCACTACATGCAGTCCCTTTAGAAAACCCTACAGAGCTAATGAGTGCTGATCCTGAAATGCCAGGTCTTGCTTCCTGTCAAGTTCTTTGTTTTGTTCTTCCTTCGTGCTGTTGGTCTGTATACTTTATCTGCCAAATTATTTTTTTTTAACGAATTCCAGATTCAGTAATCACTACATCTCTTAAAATTCAACCATTAGCAAGATGTGAGCAACAGAAAATGCCTAGCAAACAAGAGCTGCAGTTTCCCCTAAAGAATAATCAAATTTAAGACCAAAGTGCTCTGTTTTCCACGGCACCCATATCTCCATTTTTAGCCCTTTCTTGTGTTTCAGCTCCTTCCTTTTGTAGTTACTTAGCCTTAATTCTGTCTCGAAATGTTAAATGTTCAAGCTGACACCTGGCTGCCCTGGAGTTACACTAGTTTAAAATGTATCTGAATTCAAAATGGCATACATAGGGGAAAACCAGATACAAAGTAACAGCTACAGATTTTTTTTTTTTTTGACTGCGATACAGATAATATTCTCTACAGCAGCTAGTTTGGGGCTGTGGTTCGGATTTGTGATGAAAACAGTGCTGATAGCAAAGGGACGTTTTTGTTACTGCTGGGCAGGGCTTACACAGTCAAGGGCTTTTCTGCTCCTCACCCCACCCCACCAGAGAGGAGGCTGGGGGTGCACCGGGAGTTGGAGGGGGACACAGGCTGGGCAGCTGACCCCAGCTGACCAAAGGGATGTTCCAAACCATAGATCAGCATATCAGTTTGAGGGAGAAGGAAGGGAGGGTACTGGAACAGCTAAGCACTGCTAATAATTCTGTTTCCACATGGTGCTCACAAACCTTCAGATTGGGGTCTTACTGAAAGTGCAGGGGTTTGTTACTACTGATAAAATGGGATGTCCTCCTGTGTCTGCCCTTGCTGTAGGAGCATGAGTTTGGCTACTTAGTCAAGGTCAGATTCTCACCCACTGTCATTTTCAGAACTTCTGCAGATTTGTTTTCTCCCGCTTTTATTTGCATAGTTGAGACTCTCTGCCTAAGGGCTATATCCTTATCCTATATAACCTTTGCTGCCTTGTAATTTGACCATTTTCTTAAAAAGTTCCCAGATAACTTCTTTTGAATGTGACTCCCACCCACCATTGTGGTTGGTCTGTCCCCACTTGGTGGTACCTACAAACTGCCTAAGCAGGTTTCCTATTTCATCCTCCAGGGTATCAGTGAAAATGATAGTAATAGGCCAGACAGGCTGGTCAGTTCTTAAAACTCCCTTAGTACAAACCTTCATTCATAATTAACCATTTTTGTATGTTTTCCAGGCTATTATACACAAGTGTTCAGGCAGTTTTACTCAAAGCAAGTATCTCTAGATCCTGCATTATTTATTGTACCACTAGCTTAAGTGAGGTGCCTTGCCATGTCTTCAAAATCAAAACCTTTGACATTTGTTTCCCTCCAGGTTCATCTAATGCTCTCTGGATTATCCATTCCCTGCCCACATCTTTCCTGAAACACTACCTCTAAGTTTCCCGTTTTTCCAGACTGACTCTCCAACACCATCTTTTCTTTCCTTCTGTTGTTTGTCTTTGATGTGGGCTATTAAGTCTTTTGAGTGCATCTTTTCATTGGTGTTACTGACTCACCTAGTCTACTAGAAAGCCCTTATTCCTTAACACTTCCAAAAGAGGACTTACACACACAAATAAAGTGTTTGCACTAAAATCAAATGGGAACCCAGCACAAAAATGAAGAACTTTTGTTCCTTTTTTTTTTTTTTTTTTTTTTTTTTTTAAATATATTATAGGTGGGATACTGCAGGAAAAATAATTATCCTGCAAAGAAATCTAACTTCTTGGCATGGATTTGTTTTCACCATACCTGAAATTTTGCCTGTGGTTTGAACTCAACCATTTACCCTGGGGAAAATCCAATGTTGTCTTGAGTGGAAATCAGTTCAATAATAAGGAAACATATCTATCCAAATAGGTGCCTGTCTGAATGCTGCATATTTTAAGCTCTTTTTGCAGAAAAGACATTCAGTCAATACAGCCAATGGGGCCTGAGGAGGGAGTTGGTCAGGCAGACACCAGCTGCCCATTCCAGGGGAAGCTGAACTACTCTCTGGGCTGCATTGACTTCACTGACTGCATATCCAGGGACAGTAGTGGGATCCTGAGGCAAAATGGGCTCGTTTCACTTGTCCATGTGGGCCTTTACCCAGTGTCTTTGAGATGATCCTGGGTATCATTCATTTGCTTCTCCCTGGGGTGCCCCATACAGCAGTAAGCTAATGCATCACTTCTTCACATGCCGTTCTGTAAAGCTAAAAGCCCTTCACTCTTCCTTTGGTCTGGAAGACCTAAGCTGGGATAGCTGAACTCTATTTTCAGGGATAGCTGAACTGACCCTTCTCTAGATATATGTCACATTTCTACACTGACTCAGGGACAGAAAGCCAGAAAGAAGCAGTGATGAACATGAAGCCTTCACCCTGTTTGCACCTCTCCCTGTTAAAGTGACTGTAACAACCTGGAGAAAAGCCCTACATCATGGTCAGGCCCCGGAATCCTTGCCTAGCAGTTTACCCAGAAGCCTGCTTCCTTCTTGGATGCATCCCTTAGGATATCACCCTGCTGTGTACTGGTCTTGCTTTACTACACAGTGGGGACAACTGCACAGAGAAATCATCTGTATGTGTTGTGCATAAGCAAAAATGGTCAAATTAAATAGGAATGTGTGTATGAGAAATATGTCAACCATGGAGACCCTTCTGTCCCCCTGTAAGGCAAACTGCACTCCTTGGAAGTCACTGTCTTGGTAGAATGAGAGTAACTGATGATGCTGTGTAGAAATTAACACTGAGGAGCCCTGGGCTTCTGCCTCACCCCGTTGATCAGTTCACCTAAATGACTTATCAAAGTCTCAAAAAAAGAAAGAAAAGCCCATAAAAAACAGCCTCCAGAAGCAGATGTGTTGTTGGGGTTTATAAGTAAGTCTTCTCCCTGCATGGCTCTTCCCCTCTCACCTTGCCTTGCTTTGCCCTTCTGTTTCTGAGGTTTGACCTGTATTTTGTGCCAAAAGCCAAGTTCTGTGCTTTTAACAGAAGGGTCACTGATGGCAGTTAAATACCCTTTTTGCTGATATCAGCAGGAAGGTATGTGCCCATTAATCCCATTAATTTGTGCATTAGAAGTGGGAAAGAATGATTGGCTTTAACAAACAAATAGGATGACCCACAGTCTCTGAGGATACTGTGTGCAAAATAAGCTCCCTCAAATTTTCAGGTTTTTTTCGGAATGAAGGCCCAGATTCATAAAGGTATTTTACTGCCTGAATCTCACTGAAATTCATGGGAGACCAGAGCAATGGTGCTCTGGTGAATCTTGGCCAATGTGCCTGAACTCCAGTCCAGCTGCCAAGGACTAGAGGCAATGGCAAATTTCCCATACAGATCAGTGGAACAGGCTTAAAGAGACTGTTATTGTTAAACTCTAATGTTAAGGAAACTCCTCAGCTGAAGTAAATTGTTCCAGGCTTGTAGAAGTCAGTGGATCTTGTACAACTGAAACAAGCAGGGACTCACCCCACTTCTTTCATTGTTTTGTGAGTTGGTTCTCATGTCTTTTTTAACAGGGGGCTGTTGGCAGAGATCACAGTTGGACTGTAGACTTTTCCTGGGAGTAGTGAGACAGGTGGAGCAATCTCTGTGCATTTTCCTTATCAGAACACACTCCTATGGAAATGGAAACTTCGTGGAAATGAAAATGCCAAAAGAAGATCTTTAAGGTCCCTTCAAAAGAAGCCAGAAGACAGAGAGATAGAAAGGTCTGAGATACCCTCGCATTTGCTGAAGTCTCCAAGATACTAGAATCTTGCCGTAGACATTTTGTAAAAGTGGATCAGTAAGTAAGAAGATACAAATCCAGCTTAAACGTGGTGCCAGGTTGTAGCATGCCTCCCCATCAGTTTCCCTGCAGAACATTAGGTAATCAGCTTTTAAATATTTTATTTGCTGTGAATTTCAAGCATTTCCCCAGTGTGCTGAAATGTGCCAAGGATTGTGGCTTTTGATATTTAAGCCAAAACCCAGTAATCTGTTGACCTGTCAAATATGATATTCCAAGTGTTTAATAATAATTTTTAAAATCCTGTAAAACTCAGTTCAGAGAATATTCCTCTTAAACAGACACTGGTGGCTGCTTTAAACCCTTCACTTAAGGGCTGTGTGGAAGAGAGTTAGAGATAAGACCAAAGCCAACATATCCTTTGAGCACTGTGATCAAAGTACATAAAAGATACTTCAGCAGAAGTATTTTGCTGTCAAAATACTGCTGCTACCCTAAAGCTCTCACAGTGCACCACTGGAGAAACTACTGAGCCACTTTTTCCTTTCAAACAGCAGCCTCTCAGTATGAAGCACAGTGGTGAGGCCCAAACCCCACAAACACCACTGGAAGCCTGACCAATTGATAAGGGGCAGGGGGCTGTGGATCAGATTGCTTATGGCCTGATTGGACCATTTGTTTACAATTTTTACAAGGAAGGAATGTGTCACTAGTCCCATTGATGGGAACAGATTACTCCTGGCATGTTGATGTGCCTACACACAATTCCAGAGCAGCCAGAGTGTGTAGGCAATGGTGTAAATTTGTAACAGCACCCCCAGGGAATAACTGCATTTTTCAGACCTGAGTTGCAGGACAGATGAAAAGTCTTCAAAAGGCTCCTGAATTGCTGTTCCCACCACTGAATGTATCTGTGGATATATGCACAAGCAATGTGATGGTGATAGTCCTCCTTGTCTCCTCAAGTAAACACTTATTTTAGATATTTTAAATTTTTTTCAAGATCTAAGCATACTGGAGCTGAACGAGAGACTGAAGAGACTGGGGTCTTTCAAAAGCCTACACTAATAGACAGGAGAATAATAACTTGAGTTTGCTGAATCCTTTAGAAAGGAGGATGGGCCTTAGGTAACACTCCCCATCATTGCTGAAATCACAAACACAACCATATGATCCTATTGAAAAGGTAATCAGAAAGGGAACTTGATAATATACAACATTAGTTTGATTAATAGAAAGAGATTGATCAAATTTTGTATTTCTAACTCAGTTAACAAACAAATTTGAATGACCTTCCTAGTTGGAAGCAAATGGTATCTTAAATTATTTCCACTTTAATTAATCAAGGTGACAATTAGTAAAACTGGTGTCTTGTGGAATTAGCAGGGATTTAGAATGAGTTATATTTGTATTGGAAAAGTGCTTGTGATTTGTGTTTTCTGAATAAATAGGGAAAGAAGAGGTTCCTGAGGGATCCAACGATGGCTAAAAATTAATGCCTGTGTACTAGAAATGCAAATGAAATCCTAAGCCAAGAGCATGGACCAATGTGCTACTGTCTTCTGCCAAATGCAATAAAGCCTGGACAGCAAAAATCCTAAAATCACTCACATTTGAAATGGGGTTATTGCTGAGATCTCTAATGCCCACATGTGTGCCCAGAATAGCCTGAGTCAGGAAAGGAAAGCAAGCTAGGGCAGAAGACGTTTGAAGTGTGTTCTTCATCTTATTTGGTTTCCTTATCTCTCCTGTGTGCTGGACATTGTTTCTCTTTAGATTGGTTAAGCCTCTCTGCCCAGATGGTGTGCCATGTCACCTCCACACAGAGCAGCCTTGCCCTCCGCTCGGAAATACAACCACACTGTCTCCAACAAGAAAACTGGCTTGGACTACACAGCTGACGTGCACACAGCATCTTTCCCTAAAATAAGGTTCCTAAAGCATATCCATTTGCTTTCCCTGAGCATATCAGAACTGCTATATCAAGACAGAAAACAAAAAGAGAATATACAGAAACAATAAGAAGACAAATGCTCCTTATAATGTCTAGCGGAGGGGAGAGTAAGGCTGGTTATCTCTGAGCAGCACACAAAATGAAAACCCCCTGTGGGCAGTGCACCAAACCATGCTTCAGAGCAGCACCCTGTGAGCAGTGACCCCCCTGTGGGCTCCACAGAGGAGGTGGCTTACACTGCAAGCCGGTGGAAACCCCAAGGTTTTAAACTTCTTTAACAATTGCCTTCTCTCACGCTGTTTCTGGTCCCTGAGAGAGAAGAACAGGGCAAAATGAATTCGGAAATGCTGATCCCTCTTCTTTTTGGTTACAGGTGCTCCTTCACAATCTGTCATGCTTTTCAGGTCTCAGACTCCATTCAGCAGCTCTTCAGGGGTTCTAAGCATAGTCCAGCTGTCCAACCACCAACCATTGTAACATTTTGAAACACCTCTCACATCTACCCTGCCCACTGGTAGAGCAAGACTTTTGAAGCACTCTGTCAGGTTACCAGTGCAGCGTAACATGATTTCTAGCTCTCACCCTCAGCCAGCCCTTTTTGTGACACTGGCATGGGTCTGAGTCTCTTGGCTCCTCAATCTTGGGCACTGAGCTCAAACTACCTCACTTTCCCTTAAGTCTAGCAGGAGGCTGTAAAGCTGCTCAAAAACAAGACATGGTCCACAAGAATAGATGAAAAAACAATCATTCCTTGCTGCTCAAGGGAATAAACCAGTAATGTTGTGGGGTTTGGAAGTCCTCTTCTGTCTGCCAGTCAAAGAGCAAAGTCCCTCTGTGACCAAGGAGTCATTAATTGGCATCTCCCGCTCTGCAGGAGCCTCTTCGCAGCTCATGTCTGTGCTCTGTGCTTTGGTTGTTCTCTCCAGTTTGTCCTTTTGATGCTGTCTCAGGGTTTTCCTTAGTAGAAGTTCAGAGGTGCTGCTGCCATTATACATCTATTTTCTCCAGACAGTTCCTGAGGATCCACTAGCTACATCTATACTAGTATTTGAAAGGACTGGGACTCATTTGCTGTTGCTTGTGTAAGGACTTAATGTGTTCAGCTGCCTGTCTCAAACACTGTCAAGGACACAGAAGGAACCTGCCATAAGATAAGACACCGCAGCAAGAACTTGAGATAAGCACAGAAAGGAGGAATTTGTGACAAAAAGGTGCTAATTCAGGCCTGGTGGAGGCAAGATCTGGTTAGTGCATCTGGACAAAAATTCCCATGGTGGGAAAGGAATTAACTGTTCAGACATATACCACTTCAAGTTATGGGAATGGCATCTGTGATCACCCCAGGGATACATGGAACTTGGAACTGCATAAAGGTGGTGCCCCCAGAAGAATGACTCCGGGAACCCCACCACTGGGAAGTCCAGAGTGAAGAAGGACTAACAGGATGCTGCTGGATTCATTGATGGTGACAAACTTCTACTTGATATCTCTCTTTCTCTCTCCCCCTTCTCTTTTCTATGTCTTTTTATGTCCTTACCTCACATTTATTGTTAGATAAAACCCATACTATTGACTTTGGCTATGGTCTCGTGTGCACCTTATTTTGGGCAGAGGCATCTTCACTAATGGATCTTAACACGTGGCATAGCATTGCAGAGTTATAGCGTGGCATTACAGGTTGCCCGGAGAGGCTGTGGAGTCTCCCTCACTGGAGATATTCAAGAACCACCTGGATGCAATCCTGTGCCATGTGCTCTGGGATGATCCTGTTTGAGCGGGGAGGTTGGACCAGATGACCCACTGTGGTCCCTGCCAAACTTACCCATTCAGCAGTTTTGTGATTTTATGCCCTATATTGAAACCTCTCTCTCCCCCTGCCACAGGCTAGCCTCATCCCTGCTCCTTACTGGGAATCATGGTTGTATGTACTGTTCCTGGAGATGTGATCTCTGAGGAACCTGTCCTGGGGCATGACAACTTTGCACAGTCTGGACAGTTTTTGCACCCATGTCTTAAACCTGTTAAGTTCATAATTCAGACATAAACAGCGAATCCAGCTGAAACCATTAAGGGCAAGATTCTTCAGACCTAATGTCTAGGATAAGATTCAAACACATTTCTACTTAAAAAAACAGTCTATTGAAAGTGGACAAATGGATACATACCATGAGCTTTAAATATGTCGACATATTCTTGTATTTCCTGCATAATAGATGATTCTGCAGGTGGATCACAAAAATAACTATGGGATGTGCAAATGAATATAGCAGGACACGGTGAAATGCTCTCTTATATTTATATTTCAAAAGAAATGCCCTGCAAGACTCTTTTTTTAATTTAAGTTTTTCAAATGCTGACACATCAGTATTTGAACGCTTCATTCTGCATGTTAGTAAAATTGAGAAAGTTATTTCTTCATTGCTCTGTGATAAAATTTGCCAGAATAGTAGAATGTTTTTCTGTATATTCAGGATTAATTGGATTTCTATCTGTTTGCAATACTGTTGGTGAAAATATGAGCATGACCAATAAGTACTTGAGGTGAGACAAGGAGTTTGTGTGCAAGAGAAAGAGATCCTGCAACCCCTGAAGGGAAATTTCTGAGATCTACAGCTTCTCCCTGAAAATTCCCCTTGCTGTAAATGGTGCTGATGCACTGAGTGTATCCAAAATAACAGCAATTTCCATGGAGGTCGACTGCTAAGCACACGAATACAGACAGCTTCTGTCAGGCTGAGGCTGCCAAGCAAGTTCTTAATTTAATAGGTAATAAGAGACAAGCCATACTGGCACAGAGCATGTGTGCAAATAGTGAACGAGAGCTTTATATTGTACTTGGATCTGGTAAGGGCAGAGGGAACATCATTTGGCCATATGCAGCTAATGAGATGAGGGACTACGTTCAAGACTTCAAAACAATAGTGAGAATGACAGAGTCAATATGACGGGTTTAAGTCAATTTACTAAGGACTTATTCACGTCAGAGAATCAGGTTCCCAGCCCACACTTGTGAAAGATGCCCAGGACAGCCAACATATAAAACGTGTCATAAAAAAGATGAGAGGAAGCGACAGAAAAGTGGTTCCTTCTAGCTTAACCAGGAGAAAATGCTCCAGCCTCAGCTGGGATGTCACACCAGGGTTTTGTTCCCATGTTGAGTCAGAGGAGAGCAGACAGGTGCATCTGGCCCACACTGCTCCTCAAGAACCACCGTGACTCACCATTCAGGAGCAGCACATCACACTGTGCCTCAGATTTATGCACGAGGTAAAGCTACCGGGTAAAAACAATCCCACAAAATCCCTTCACTTCTAGACACGTTTGTGCCCCTTCCTGGGCTTGTGTTTTAAGGCGGTTCACTTTGATCTTCCCCAGAAGTCATTAGCCTTCAATACATCAGGAGGCTTCAGATGTATGTAATGTCACACACCATTTACATCTGACCCACGCAGATCCTGATGCAAAGTGCAGTGAAGTCAAGGACAGACTTTTCTTTCTTTCCCGTGGCACTGGATCAGGTTTGTGAAACTCCAACTTGCAGTGGGAGACAAGAGCCTGAACAGGTGATTACCCCAGAATGGAAAACACACTGCTTTTACCTTTCTGCTTTTAGAGGTAGTTGAACATGTTTTTGCAATCTCAAATGATGTTTTCACCCCAGAAACCAGGGACAGAGACACCCCTCTATACAGCGCAACTAGGACACGCAAGCCTTGGGCAGTGATGCATTAGTCACAAACATTAATATTAGTGCAAAAAGCAGGGGGATGGCTCAGAAGGTCTGAAATTTTGTTAAATCTAAGTCAGCAGCAGCCTTTCACATTGCAAATTATGCTTGTTTATTCATGTGGTTAGCTTCTGCTTGCAGCTTGTTTTCCTTTGAGATCTGGTGATTGAAGCTGGAAAATCTCGGATTTGGGAAGATCTGTTTCAATGGGTCTGAGAGACAACGGCAGCAGCAGAAGAATTAAATGAAGAATTAAATAACAAACAAGAGCTGAGATGGTGAGAAGTCAACACATTTAGCCCCCAAACTAAATATTTTTGGGATGTTCTTGACTCCTATGTCATTACTTCTCTTGTTCAAACAGAAGAGAGCAGGAGAGAGGCAATCACTGACCTTATTGGTCACCAAAATGCCTACAATACGTGCAGCTGGTGAGCCAGAACAGTGACTAGCTGATTTCCTGGAGGTGCTGGCCTGGAGGGCCAGAAGAGAAGTTTCACAAATCAGAAGAGAAGTTTCACATTGGCTGGAGCCACAGTGCCCTGGGGGATGTAAAAGGGAGTTTCACAGAAATGACCATTTCTCTCCATGTCCACGGCCATGTCCTCTCTCTTGTCACCAGACAAGGCACATAGTTTGATTTTTCAGACATGCCCTGTCACAGAACTGATAGTTTGGATCAGAGCTATGCTGGCTCTCAGGAGAATGAGTAAGGAGAGAATGAACGGGAGGGAGAAAGCAGTGCAAACATTTCACAGTAAAGTATTGTCAGATTTAGAAATGTCCTTGGAAACCAGCATCCCTTATTTTCTTCTGCAGGTAATTGCTACACAGAGCCTTTGACATCGAATACAACAGCCTTTAGGGAAGAAAAAGAGAAGATGGGAATGATCTCTGTTGCTCTTATTTGGGTCATAAGCAGTTTCTTCGGACAGAAGAAACAGGACAGAATTCGGACAGAATAACAACAGGATACACATAGGGGAGGAAAAAAGAACAGCAAAGATAAAACCTGCCATTTCTGATTGTGGTGCTAACTCTTGTAAACATACTCACTGTAGGAGACAGACAGACACAACATACTTTCAGGCCACCTGGAGACCTGGCAAACTTATGTCATTGTGGTGCTCTTTAGAACATTGCTGTTTAGCTGCCTTTTTGGTGATGAGTTCACAGCCAAATGTTCTCTGAGCATGATCCATTTTTTAAGCACATGGCAAGAAAAGATGAGAAAGAGAAAAAGTAAGTGTAGAAAGGAAAAGAAAACATAAGATAAAGAGAGATAGTATAACTGCTATTCCTTGAGTTGTTCAAGCCAACTGACAAAGGAGGAAAAAAAGCTAAACAGATTTCTTCACATCCAACTTCCCCAGTCATGTCTCAACGTGAATATATGAAAGTTCAGCAACATCTATGATTTTGGAGTTCAGCAGATGGAGGAAATAATGACTCTGATCCTTTCTACCTCTTGTCCAGTTATCATTCCCGTAATTTCAAACAAATAAGCCCAAAAAAATTTATTAGGTGAGGCACAGGAACAGGCTTCCCAGAGAAGTTATGGATGCCCCATCCATAGAAGCATTCAAAGCCATGTTGGATGAGCAATCTGATTAAGCAAGTGGCATCCCTGCCCATGGTGGAGGGGTTGGAACTAAATGATCTTTAAGGTTCCTTCCAACACAAATAATTTTATGATTCTATGAAAAACATTATATGTCCCACTGGCTCATTTTCCTCTTTGTCAGTTAGTCCTACTTCCCAACGCACCAATTTTAGTCTGTTGATTTCCAGCTCAACATTTCTCTTGTTTACAAAACAAGATTTCAACACTGTCCTTGATTGGCATCCATAGATCCTCTATTTGGATAAAGCTAATCTATCTTTAGCTCTTGCTGACATATTTGAACATTCCTCGGTATCAATCTGAATCAGTCTTTAATTACTTTGGATGATGTGAATTCTAGACCTCTACAGAAGCATTATATTCTTTGCTCTAGCTTTCTCTATGGTCCAGGAAACCACCTGAACCCTATAGTATTATTTTCCAGCTGAAAAATTTGGGATATATACGAAAGTCCCATCTGCTTTAGGAATTATGTTAGTGAACAGAGAAGTGATACCAAGAGCACGCTGAAATCTTTTCAAAAATATCCATTCTTATGAGGGAGCGGATGTTTTACAACCCGGCTGTAGTCCTGATTAACTTGAGTTAGACTAGCTTGGTATGTAATCTAGGACACCACTGTGATAGTCCTGAAAAAAACCTACTGGCAAATCCTGTTTGACCAAGTGAACTCTTCATTCCTCCTTGTTTCTTTGCCGTTTTGAGGTGATCATCATAGGGAATGGTTTGTATACCACAACAGTGAGTGAGGACTCTTACGATCCAGAACGTACCCCATACCCAACCTGGGGCAAGGGGTTGACTTTTAAACATTTTTTGTTTAATTAATCTAAGAGGAACTTGCTCTTCCCAAGAATCCTCAGATCCAGGGTTGGTGAGGTGAGCTGGATCTTTTGAAATGAGAAATACAGCACCTTTTTCATCCGGAAGCTGCTCCTATGCACCTGGCAGAAAAGAACCACCAAGTGACCCCAGCCATCAGGAAGTAAATCCCCATCCTCAGCATGCCTGATCAATAAAATCCATGACCAGCACGAAGAGGATGGAGGGACTCACAGTTAGGCACACCATGGCTGAAACTCCTGCCTGTCCTAAAGCACAGAGGTGGTGAGTCAAAAGGTGCACTGGGATCAAGTGCAGGTTTCCATTATAGTGGGGTTTTACTCTCATCATCAATATTGCTTCAATATCGATGCATTTCACCAATGTTAAGGAGAAATACTACCTTTTCTTATGAAAAAAATTCTCACAATGTCTTAGGTTTTTCTTTTTTTCTTCTTTATTTTAATAATGTCATAAGAAAAGAATTAAAAAATCAGAGAAGAGGCTCCCCATTCTTATTTTGGGAAGTGATTTTTAGCATAGCATTTTCTTTCATGTTCTGCCAAAATCCATTTTTTTTCTGAACTATTTCTATTTTAAATAGCCTAATTATAAGAATTTCTCATTTATGCTGTAATTAGGGTGCCTCTGTTAAGAAATCATCTTTATTTACTTTTCATGTATGCAATGAGGAACAATTAGATAATGGTAGCAAAGGTTACTGAAGATGGAAGTGCCAAGGCACATCAGTATTACTGCTTAATTCTAGTCATGCATTGGCAACGGTCTATACAACCCAGATTACTAAAATTTCACGGATTCTCAAAAAGAAATGGTTCCTCTGTGTTTATTTTCTTCCCTGAGGAGTATAGACTCTTGTTCTGGAAGCTTTTTCAATATTATATTATATAATGTATTATATATTAGATTAGGTGCTAGCTCTCAATTTTTTCTGGTTGAAAATTGATAATGTAACTGGGATGGTTGCCTCTGCAACACTATGTCTGAGTTGGGTCACTGATGTTCCAGAAAAAGCAGTCCATATTAAAGCAAGTCAGAGACCCATGACATGCAGAAGAGAATAGAGGCTCATCTAAGAAGAGAGTACCAGGTGATAATCTGGTCAGTTTAGCTAAATTAAAGTTTTTTGATTCATCAGGAGAGCAAACAGTAGGGAGCCAAATGAAGGATTCAAACCCTAAGGTAACACCAACAAAAGGTAGGGGGAATAAAAGAGTACGTAGACAAAGGTTTTTAAGTATCAGACAGTGAAGCTCCATAACTGACATTCATTTTGGAGTTGTGAGAGTGAAATATTTAAAATCTTTTCAGATTGAGTTTGATATCCTCAAGTAAGCAGTTGTATGAAATAGTAGCAACTGGAATTGGTCTTGGGTAACTCTCTTAGGCCCCTCTAGTCCATAAACATAGTCCTTATTCTGAAAATGTCTAAATGAGATGAACAAGATGATGTATGAAAGAGGCAGACATAAGGAGAACCCGTCAGTAAATATGCTCAATTTGCAAGTGAAATGATCCCCACATACATGCACCAAATGCCAGCCTTGCAGATGTAATTGGAGATCTGAAAGTCAAATTGTGACCTTTCTGCCTCCTTCCCCTTCACCAGGAATAAAGATATTTGTGATCAGAATTTAGCCTATTTGAGGGGTTTTTTTGGTAGTAATGCATGAGGCAGAATATCACCTCCTTTATCTAGAGACATGTTCCCTCTGTGAAAGTCAGATTCAGAGTGTGGCAGACAAGAAATGTGCCTGAATCACACAGAAAAGCCAAATCTAATGACTCACAAAATACTATTTTTACTCAGATCCCTGGGTTCTTCTTCTTTTTTTTTTTTTTTTTACAGCCACTTATTGTAGGATTTGTGTTTAAATCCACTACAAGATAGCTCAGAAAGGCAGTATGGGTCAAATTAGAGGCTCAGATGAGTTTTCACTGTGTGACTGATTCAAGGCAGAGGCACCAAGCACAGCACAGAAGACAGACAACTGTCTGATTAACCTTGCTCTGTTATGTGAATGCACTGCTGAACACTCCAACGTATCCTCGCTGCAGAAATGCCTACGGTGATGCCTCCATGTATCACCTACACAGCAGCTTTAGTAATGGCAGAAGTTGTCCTACATGACCTAACACGTATTTTTCAAATGCAGACTCTACGAATCTAAGATGAAACTACTAATCAGAGACAGAAAAAAAAATACACTGGCAAAAAAAAGGAGGGCAAAATGGGTCACAAGAAGTAAATTGGAAGTATGATGTCAGTGCTGCCTATAATGTGTTCTAATAATAAATTAATCAACTGCGTGATGAAAACCTATAGGGAATTCTGTAACATAAACAAGGCAAAATCTGACTTTGAACGCCTTTCATAGAGCAATTTTCCAGGTTAGTATGTAGGTCAAACGACAAACTGAAGCTCAGCATTCACTAGAATGGCAAAATGAATCATACAGCAACTCCAGGCTCTTTTAGTCAATAATCCATTAATGTAGAGAAGCTGTGCTTGATTCATAGCTACAGACATCTGGGGGCATGATTCTGCTGTCATTGGAAGCATGGAACATAACTCAGAGAAAGTTAAAGGAAAATGCAGCAACTGACCCCTCTGTGAGTCAGTGTCTGCAAGGAAGGTGGAAAGCTGTAGTTCTTCTTGCAACTCTCAATCACACGCACACACACACACAAAAAGGATGTTTCTAGCACTGATTCATAGGGCACAGTATCCTAAACACAGAATTCTGAGAGCTGTCAAGTATCTGGCCTCTCAGTGTGGTTTGACAATAACTTCACTTCCAGAAAAAAACACGGACCATTTCTCAAAATCAATAAACCTCAGGCAGGGTTTGGATGGCAGGTAGATAAGGACGGACAGGTTGGTCGTCATAGCCAGGAGAATAAAATGCAATCTATAAAGTAATCTCATCTATTTCAAGTAAAGGAAAAAATAATCACAAAACCCCAACAACCAAATAAACCTAACAACAAAAATATAAACTAAACCCAAGATTTATTCTCACACTGAATATTATAAAATAGTGGCAACCATTATTACTTTGTGCTCCTCGGGGAATTGTAGGAAATCATTTTTTCAAGTTTGAGATGGGTAATGTAGGGCATATACTTGACGATTCTTATAGTTGTGGAAATCATGCATTGGAATTTAGGTAGCTAAACTGGTCTATTTCCAGTCTATCTCACACTCATATTCAGAGGAATGTGGGGTTTTTTTATATGATCCAAATTTATATGTCTTTGGATACAGTCAAGAAAATGACCTTCAGAAAGCTGGGGGGTTTATGATTGTCTTCAGCCAAATTGCTTACATACTTTCCAATCTGTTCTACAGGGAGAATCATAAAAAATAGGACTGGAAAGGTCTTTTAAGGGGTCATTAAGTGTACACTCATGTACCAAAATTCACTCTTATCCAAACTTCTTCCAATTACAGCATTCAGTAAAATATATAATTTAGATGTGTCAGCTGCTCGTGGTAGACTATTTTATTTTTCTAATGTAATCCTCCCAAGGTCCTAGCTTTTGGTTGAACTTTAAAATATAAAATCAACACATTTAAAGCATCTTACTGAAATGTTTTTACATGTTCAATTCTCCTCATTTCAGAACAGAGGACATGAACCTAATGTACTTTTAGACAGACTGTAAAAACTCTAGACAACAGAAAACTTGGAGAGGACCTGGGAGAAACTAAAGCAGCATTATTGGCACTACTGAGCCTGAGAGCTTGAGCAGAATAGGAAACAGTGCAGCAAGGATTTGTACATTAATACTTTCATCATTATCTTTACTTTCTCACATGAAGAGAGACCAATTTCTGGAACAATTTTCATCATGACCTCGCAGATGAGACAGAAAAACTATCCAGACACCAAAGCAGTGGGTATGCCTTCACTGGGTTTGCAACTAAATGGTATTTTTAACCTGAAATGGGCACCAACACACACAAAACACAAAGCTTGAAGATATCTTCTTCAAAGCCAAGCAAATAAAAAAGAAGGAAGAAATGAAAAAAAAAACCCTTTAAAATAAAGCTTTAAAATAAATTTCCTTCTTTTGAAGGCAGATTTCCATGGTTTCCATTTTTCTGTGTTGCTGTTTGGATCAACATCAGTGACCGTATTTCCTTTCAAACAAAATGGCTGTTGGTCACCACACGGCTCCCTGCAGCACAAGTGCCCTATTTTGTGACTACAAAATCTGCTGCTATTCACCTGTCCTGGGGCAGCCAAAAATCTACTGCTCAACAGTTCTCGTTCCTACTGTGTCTGCCCTACTTTGGGACATCAGGATATGCTGTTATCAATCTAATCTACCATGATTAAAAGGAGCAATGTTATTAGCATCTTGCATTTCTAATGACGAGTAGCATCTCTAGAGTCTGACTGAGATTCCCGTAACAGTTCTTGGGCCATACTTAAATTCTTGCTGTATCAAAGGTCCTGATCCTTTGTGATTGAAAAGGATTCTTTTTGCCTTCTGCATTTCCAGGCCTCTGCATGAAATGAAACTTCCTAGTCATATTTAGATAACTATCAAGTGGTAATGAATACTA
The DNA here is from genome assembly GCA_013399855.1 of Oxyruncus cristatus. Lineage (NCBI taxonomy): Eukaryota > Metazoa > Chordata > Aves > Passeriformes > Cotingidae > Oxyruncus > Oxyruncus cristatus. The sequence goes on along the minus strand of VXAY01000602.1, from coordinate 1,314,004 downwards.
TATTTTTAATCTAAAAATGAGAAATCATGATTCTGCACCCTCAAGTCTTGATGTTGCATGTACTTAGACAAACATTCTGCCTCTCAATGGGAAAATGGTAATCCAACCTCTTTCCTTATAGGGTGATCAACAGTTTGCTTGATAAGAAACTTCAGATCAGTTGTGAGATAGCATTCCTCTTGCTCCACGGGAAGATCTAAAAATGTAGATGTCTGCACCTGAGCAAGTTATCAAAGGCTTCCCTGTAGTCAACAGAGATCTAACCAGGGTGTTCAATGGAAGTTAGGCTGAGATTCAACTTAAATGAATGTTATTATTCATATAATCTATGAGTTATAGGAATAATCTTCATACATGATGAGGTGATCTCAAGAAGAGATCAGGTGATTGTCACACCTTACCTGCATTGAATCTCAGTTGAATCTCAGACGCAAATACCCACATCATAGATACCTAAAGATTTTGCCAGTCAAATATACCCTGGATATCTAAAAGTGTCCTTATACACCATTAATTGCAGCTTATGGAGAAAGGTATCCCCATGAGAGGATACGTTCAACTGTGTTAGACATCGGTCTTGAGATCACAGCCCCCCCAAAAGCACTGGGCTTTGTCCATGGTTATTCCATGATGAGCAATGCAGACTGGGGACCTACCTATCAAAGAGCTACAGACAGGTCAGATGAGATCTGCAATTATGTTCTGTGACTTTAATGGACACAGACACAAAATCAGGTAAAAATAATGCTTTTAACAAATGATTACATACAGTGAATCAGCCATAGTGTGGTTCCAGTCCAGGAAGTGCTGGTTCCTCAATAAATAAGCTGTGCCATATGTTTTTTTCATATAGTACCTCTTTCCTGCTTTGGAATTTTGGTGGTCACCCTATTTTCAAATGATCATTGAACTGAACAGCTTGCAGTGTCAACACTGTGATTCAATGTCTGCCTTCTTAACAGAATGAGAGCGGCATGGCCAGCTAGAAAATCTGGAAAGAGACTCTCTAGGCTCATCTCTTTTCAGAAAAACACCTCACACTCCTCTTTCCTTGTCCAGCACACATGCAAGCCTCTCTTCAGGTTTCTTAATATTGCTGCCTGCTCTGGCAGTTCTGTCTGTCTGCCATTCTGCTCTGAATTTAAAACACAAGACAACCATGACAAATCATAACACCCTCAATCCTGCCAAAGGCAAAAGAATAGTACAGAGCTAAGACTGCATTTCTAAGAGCTGTGGTTTCACAGGTCAAGAACTAAAAGGAGCATACAGTGGTATCCTGTTATTTTGTATGAATGACTAAAATAGAAATGTAATGTGAGGCTTTGTTTCAGCCTTGATCATATTTAGTTCCAAAATCTATATTCCGCTATTGCTGCTTTTCTTACCTGAATGACAATAAGTGTCCATGTTGTCTCACATCTGGTAGGTGCAAAATACTTCTATCTAATTATTCTTTAAGGTTTGCACAAGAAACTTCATAGAATCACAGAAAGGTTTGGGTTTGAAGGGACCTTAAAGAACATCTAGTTCCAACCCTCCTGCCATGGGCATGGACACCTTCCACTAGACCAGGCTGCTCCAAGGCCCGTCCAGCCTGGCCTTGAACACTTCCAGGGATGGGGTATACGATTCTGTTCATGGAAACTGAGATTGTCAAGCAACATGGAAGAAATAAGGGCTCTGCTTAGCATGGTGTCGGTAGGCGCTGGATGTGGTTCCCTGATTCTCCGTTCCAAGCTCCGTGGAGAGCAGCCAGCAGACTGCACACCCACTGAGCACTCAGCGAGCACAGCAGCGCTGTGGCAGCTTCTCCCTGCCACGGCCTGACAGCAGAGCGCCAGCAGCACGGGCTGGCCTGGCACAGGAGCTGCCGGGGCGTTTGGCACGGTGCTCTGGAGAGCAGACCGTGAGGGAGCAGCTGTCCCTGAAAGCGGGAGAGAAGAGACAAGAATGGGGATAATACAGACACGCTCTTGGACAGAGCAGAGAATCCTACTGATGCAAGCACAGGCATGAACAAAGGGTCATTCTGCTCCATCCCCTGTAATCCAATCAGCTAATATCCCTTTTTAATTAGCTACAATCAAGTTAGCATAATGAGTGCCTTGTCTGTTTACAAGCTTCATCTGTCCTCTTCCATTCTTGCATCCAAATCTGCAGTGCAGTTACGGCTGGGTTTTGGTGATGTTTGCTAAACAGCTTGACTGAGGGTTGTCCCAACTTCCCCATTAACCTCAGGGGCACTGAAATGCACCATTCTTAACTACTAGGCATTGATAGAGAATATTACACTCCCCTCATTCCTATTCAACGTTTCGTCCTCCAGAGAACATCCCCCACCTCTGGAGGAATATTCGTATATTGTCAATAATCTGATCAAATGTATCACAGATAAGAGAGTCTTGCACAGCCCTTGGACCTGTGCACAAGCAGAAATATGAAGGACATTCAAGGAGCATTCAGGGGACAGGCAAGAAGAGCAGTTGTCCTTGAAACCTAAAGGGTCACCTATGTTTATTTGTACATAAAAGGCATTAAAATATACAAGATAATTCTGAGACTTAAAGGACATTTGTAGCAATAGTTGAGGACAAAATCTGCTTTGTAAGAATTTGCTGTGGATCCTCACATTAATGCAACAAAATAATTCATTTCACAGCTCATGATTCTTTGTCAGATTATTGCACAGACTGCTTTTTTTATTGCTCAGTTGCTTTTAATTGGTGTACATTGTAGGAAAGGAAATATCAATTCAAGAATGACTTAGAAATGCAAAATAACTAGGTTATTATCCTATTTTACAGTAAGCCTTCTTTTAATAGCCACTCATTTCTGCTGTTCAAGCAGCCCCTGTGAAAAGGGATTTTGTCCTTCAGCCAGAATAAAAGACATCTTGATGCTAAAAATAAAAGAAATGGGAATCACTTTCCGGAGCTGGAATCCTCCCCTGCAAGAAGGCTCTGACAGCACTGAGACCAGCAGAGAAGCATCATGATGGAACAAAGGCAACAACAGCCCTAAGACATCTCCCCTGCACAGCAGGAGGAAAAATTGATAAGGGTCTCTATTTCTTAGAAAACATCCAGTGGTGCTGTGTCTACTCTCAGACTCACTAAAATAAGGCAAAGCTTTTCATCAGCTTCACCCAGCTTAGCCAAAGATTTTTTAATGACCTCCTGTAAGCTAGCACAGCCCACCTACAGCTGTGCAAATGGGGCCCAAATAACGTTCTGTGGGTTAAAAAGTGAAGTTAATTTAAGCAAAAAACTGCCAAAGTTTGTCCTTTATTTTGCACTTTCCTGGTTGTCTCTTTTCTTTTAATTTTTTTCCCCCGGTTTTCCTGAGCGAATACGTATCTGCTGCTGAGATAAATCAAAACAATTCCTGGCTTCAACAGAGCAGTATTGGTGTGCAGTATCTCGAGATCTGGCGAATACAAAATCTGATGTTCCTGTTGTAAGAAATATTTGCCTGCAGACAGTCTGCACCTGCGCTCAGACAAAGAAAATTGCTAAAATGAGAGATACCTCCCCGTAAATTGTCATCTTTTTAAAACCCAGCTAAGAAAGCTGCTTTATGTCACTGCTCAGCCACCAAGTACACAACAGCTAATTAAAATGCACAGCTCTGGCTAGGAAGCTTGTTCTGACTTCTGGCTATAACTGGTAGGTTTCAGCCTGCTCAGATAAAGGGTGATGGGAACATGCAATGTCAGACAGCTCACTCTCCTCGGCTTTGTTCCTTTTCCTGCACTCATCAGGAGCCAACATGCAAAGAAGGGTCGAAAGTCTGTAGCTGCCCAGTCTTTCTCTTTTTAGATAGCAAACAGCCTTCCTGTTCCTCAGCACTCATCCTAACAAGCAAACCTAGTTCGGATAATCAGTTTATTTCTGGTGATGCTATAAAACCTGAGAGGTACTGTTTACAAGGGCATGTAGTGACAGGACACGGAGGAATGGCTTCAGATTGAAAGAGTGTAGCCTTAGATTTGATATTAAGAAGAAATTCCTTACTGTGAGGGTGGTGAAACCCTGGCACAGGTTGCCCAGAAAAGCTGTGGATGCCCCAACCCTGGAAGTGCTCAAGGCCAGGCTGAATGGGGTTTTGAACAACCTGGTCGAGTGGAAGGTGCCCTTGTCCATGGCAAGGGGTTTGGAACATGATGATCTTTAAGATCCTTTCAAACCCAAACCTTTCTATGATTCTATGATTGGTGTTCGCAGAGGACAGTGGAAAAGACCAGGGGTAACCTGACTGAGGACCAGGTACTTATTTGTGTTGGCTGGCATTTCAGCATCAGTCTTGGACACATCACTCAGAAAAATGCCTCTGTCAAGCCAGTAACATGAAGCTTTAAAATGTGAACCTACTTCTGGCCAGGCACCTCTGGAAGACAATATGACCACACATGCAATGCACCCAGCTGCTGGGTCTAAACACAACAGTGGAGTCAAAGGTGGTGCCCAGCAACATCTCATTCCCATTATGTGACTGATGATGGGCAAAGAGCATCAACAGTCTCAGAGATATCTTGTACAAAGCCACATCTCTTTTAACATGTCTGACATTCTTTAATTTCTCTATAGCCTCCTTCTCTGGGGTAAATAGAGAGCAAACCATAGTCAGAAACAGCCTGAAGCAAAGAAGTGTCTTTCTCTGAGATGTTCTTCACTCCTGCTATGGCTGTGTTGCACATGCAGGAATGCACATTCCTGCTGGTCCCTGATCTGTGTTTGAAAAGCAGGTTCACTGCTGTGTTTCACACAGCACCTGCTGCACAGCAAAAATTGCTCAGCTGCCATTGTACAGAGTTTAATGAAAGAACCTCCGTAACATAATTACACAACAATGACAATACATCCCTTCCTGTCTTCCAGGATTAATTGTAAAACACAGGCAAGCTGTAACTCACCACTAATACAGTGGCACCTACAAATATCTCATTGTTAATCCTGAACTCCACAATTCCAAGATGCTCATTAATATGTGAAATGTTTCCACCTTTTCTCACAGTAACAGTTAACTCACAGACTATGGACTGACTCTTGCCTGCTCAAGATCAATCTCCACTTGATTCTTAAATCAAACTTGACACTAGCACCACTTTCTGTGTTGGGCTTTTGTTGTCTGGAGGGTTTTTTTGGTTTGTTTTTACCTCAGCCATTGCAGAGATACCAGTTCAGATGAAATACTGCTGAAGTAACTCTAAAAGCATGGAGTGGCCCAGACAGAAATACAGAAATACATCAAGACATTCAGAGTCACACTCAATGAAGGAAGCTAGAAATGAGTTCAGAGAAAGGAATGATCTTGATCTGCAAGAAAAAACAATCTCTATTTAGCTAGGTCTGCCTGCCCTGGTTCCTCTCTAAGGAACTCTAAAGTTCCCTAATCCCCTTCTTGGCAATTCTTCCATATACTGGTATGCTGTTAGCACACAGCAGGGACAAAGATTTCCATGATGCAATTTGCTTATTTTTTCTTAGTCTCTCACTTTGTTTGTTTAACTTTGCCTATATGCTTCCCATGGCAATCTCAAGTTGGATGACAGGATTATTAACAGTGGTGAGGGTTGACAGGGAGTCTCAAGCAGAGTAAACACAAACACATACTGTTGTAGCACAGTATTTGTTATTGCATGTGTCATGGTAAAGCTTTGTGAAAAAAAAAGGAAATGTTCCAGTTCTTATAAAGCCAGTCTTATGGGACACAAACTATTCCATCAAGAAGCTCTAAAGGGATACTGTAAATGAGCTTTTTGGCCCTAATGGTTGATATTTATTACCACTCATGTCCAGAAATGTATGTGACACAATAGCAAGATTTAGAGTTAAACCATTCAACAGCCAAGAAAATACCAAAAAAATGTAACAGCCATTTAACCTTCCATTCCTTTTTATTCATACTTCATGGGTACTATAATAGTCTTTAAGAACATAATCACAGACTAGTTTTCCCACTGGGGCCCGACCTCATTCATTGCACATAAACATGATGTGCACTGACCAGGTAGCTGTTCAAAATACCAACTTAATGCCACTGTTTAATGGTAACTCTGTTCGATTTTTGTCATGACTCATTCAAATTCTGCGCAGTTGGAATTCATGCACCTCTTTTCCTGAGTGCATCATGATTGTCCTTAAGTGCTCCAAGAGGGACCTATTTTCATAAGACTTCAAGAACATTATTATACCCATTTTAAAGATGAGGAACCAGGGTTGAGTGAGATATTGTTAGACACACTGTCAACTTTGAGAGCCCAGTTTGTTATGCCCATGGATTGATCTTTCTGAATACTTAACACTGTTGTGGCATTCCTGTCCACAGTTTGTTACACAGACACTCATGAACAGAGTGTTTGTCAAAGAGGAGAACTAGTTTATTGGGATCTTGACACAGGATAGCACTCATGTGAAGAATCAAATCTCTCAAACAGAGGTACTTGCTTGTTGCCCCTGCTGATGGGAGTCTGTTGTGAATATCCTTGCAAAGACATCTTCATCCAGATGGGGTAAGGCTCTTCTGCTCAGTTCCTGTACTCCAGCTGGCCTGTGGTTCTTGTGAACTCCCCAGCAAACATAGTCTATCACTACTTATATGTCATTAAAAAAAATCTCCAAAATAAATACACTAAAAAGACTGTCCTATATAATCAATTCTGCACCTGCAAAAATAATTTACAAGTGCGTTATCTAAGCACAATTTGATCACTTCCATGAATCTCCTGCCTGGTCATTCTAACCAGGATCATAGAATCATAGCCAATTATAACTAAAAAAATTGATTTTCACAAATTTTCACTCACCAGTAACTTCAGCTTGATAAATCTCGTCACCAGTTCCCACAGATTTCAGCTGAAAAACCCAGTGACTGACCTTCCTTCTTCTGAATCCCAAGCCCCAAGCGTCACACACCCCATGAAAGAAGACCACCTTGGTCAAGGTACAATTTACCACTCTTAAACGAAGGTAAGATTCAAGGCTCAGTCAGAATCAGATATGGGCATGCGTGGCCATCTAGCTAACCAGGTTGTTGTTATACAAATTATTTTGTAAAGAACTAGGATTCACAGCCCTAATATCCAGCCCTTCCAGAAGTAAGGCAGAGCTCCTTCCCCTCTTCCTCTACACTGTGTTGGTAAGAAAATGAGAGGCTGTGAGAACACTGACAATTGTCTGCTTTTGAGAGCTTGCAAACAAATAGCAGTGTCAAGGATCAGGAACCAAGGGGACGAATCTTGCTGGGCTTTGGCACTTGTTCAGTGGCATGGGGAACAGGCTGAATGCCAATCACTATAACACAGTAGAAGCAGCAGAGGAAGGACAAAGTTTAGCACAGTTAGAACTGTGGGAGAATTCAACTCAGACTCCAGGAGGATCACAGAAGTTAAGATCTCAGATCTTTGACAGTTTCAGGCAATTTTTCAGAGGTTTCAGAAACACCCCAACAGGAGGTAAAAACCACAGCTGACACCTGCCTTTCAAGGCAGGAAAGCCTCTTTCTATAATCTGCTTCTTAGGAAACTTCTCAGGGTGACATATAACAAAGTACCACCTCTTTCTGTGGGCTTAATCTTCACATTTGCAGCTGACAAGGGCAAAGCTCCTCACAAGCTCAATCAGGAGAAAAGAATATTTAGCTACTTACCTTTCTCTGCGCATAACTGCATACAGTGAAATCTGGGATCATTACAAAGTGTTTGTCTGAGCATCCAGAACCTTGGGCTAAGGTCCCTGCTCTTCCACAGCCTTCCTTGCATGACTTTGAGAAGTCCCATAAGCCCAGAACTTCCAATTTAGTTAAGAATCTCACAGTTGAAATGCCTGCTTTCCTCTGGATCCCATTTCACCTACATACCTTTGAAAATCCAGGCTTTACCCACTCTGTTTCAGCTTCTCCTCTGTGAGATAAAGGCAGTATTCCCTGAGCTTATGGCAGGCTGGGAAAGATAAATGAATCACAACTAGTAACGTGCTCGGTAACTCACAGGCAGCCAGGAGACTGAGGAAGTTCTGCATATTATTTTTATCGGTCCTAAAAGCATTTTAATTCGTCTGCACGCATTACTGCCCAAGATGGCTGGTCAATTTTAACCAAAATAAAAGAAATGTAACATGGCAAAATTAAATGAACAACCATGACTTCCCTGAAAAATAAAGGGGGTGGGGGGGAAATGAGGGGGAGGTGTTGTAGTTCATGGAAAGCTCCTTGTTGTCCTCCACAGTCTTCTTCTCCAAAGCTTACAGCAGGGAATCTTTTACCACAGCTGCCCTGTGGTGAAAAGACTTTAGAGTTGGTGGATGTTCTGAAGGCACATGGAGCCCACAGGACACGTAAAAGAGGGAAGAATAAGTCATTACATACTCTCCTGCATTGAGATGGAGGTTATTTGACTGACCGGGATTTATGAGGATTTATTAGGACATTTATGGTTTGCATTAGGCAAATATACACACAGCTGTGTGCTCCTTTCCTTGTTACTCAGTTTTCCCTGGGTGAGAAGGAAATGATTTGTTTTGAAAAGGCTGTCACAGGAAGAAGAGAACTTTTAGTCACCAAGTGGAGACGCACCATGTCTGAAAAGTGCAGCCCTACAGAGGCCTAGTCTCTGAGAAAGAGGGATGTTGTGATGGAACACAAACCTCCTGAACCCAGACCTGATGTCTGCAGGCTGAAAGACAGGGAGTGTAAGGTGAGCTGCTCTCTTAGACCAGGGCAATATGGTTGCACTACATCAAATTAAAATAAAAATGGAGATTAATGTGGCATTTACTACATGACCTCCTCTTTTTCCATGTTAAATCCTTCCTCCTACAGGTCTAGGTTGTCCTTAGTTTTTCATGATAGGAGCTGTTTTGAGTGGTAGGAGTGTACTGTTCTCATGGCATGTGTCCTGCTCTCCAGCATGGAGTCAGGTATTACTTTAATTAACAGCAATGGTCACTGTGACTGCCACAAGGAGAGAAGGCCAGCTAAGAGCACCATTTAACATAAAAATGAATTAGACCTCAGGAAATGGGACCACAAGTACATAATACTTTATGGACACGTGCTGCTAAGCAGACAGCTCCCCTGACCTGAAGAGATTAATTTAATGCATGTATGACACTCCTCTTTTAAAGCATCACTCATATGAGCACAGTGTTCTTCTCTATTCTTTTGACTTTGTGCCAGAGGGAGAGGACAGCCAAGTTGCCCAGCTTTAAGAAAAATAGACCTTCAAACACACTATCACCAGATTTCTGCACTAACATATTTTGTAGCAGGTCTGGTAAACCCTAAACCCATGGGCCAATTTGTGTTTTAATTCATACAGCAAATTGCCTTGTGTCAAACTCAGTATTAACTCATTTATCATCTCTTTTTTCTGCTCAGCTCACCAGCTACAGCTTTATTTGCCGCCTAAATGCTGAACTATAGCTAGCTTGAGAGGTAGAATTTGAAATGAAAAATGAATGCACCTTAAAAACCTAGCACCTTGAGCGGTGATCTTGTCAGCTTTACAAACTGAGCAGAATTGGGTTAGGCCTGCACTGAAAGGAGAGCTACGAAGAGGGAGAGGCAAGAGAAAGCAGCAGATGACATTCAGCTTTACTTTCACCAGGGCAGGGGAGAGAAGGTTCCCTTGTGTAGCCCAGGGTAGGTGTTGAAGAAAAGCCAACAGCTGGAGCACGTTAATATTGTTAACTTTGGTTTCCAAGGCATTAGAGCTCTGCATTGATGCTTTATGTGATTGCAGGGGTTTGGTTTCTTTTTTTTTTTCACCAGATCATGCATTCACATTGCATCCTCCTTTTGCAGTATTTGCAAGTCAGATTTGTAGCTTCTGACCAGGGAGGCAGCAGTGCCCGTGTCTATGGCAAAGTCCAGTGCTGTCCATCTCAAGCACCTTAGAATTACAGAGTGGTTTGGGTTGGAAGAGACATTTAAAGGTCATCTATTCCAACCCCCCTGCCATGGTCAGGGATATATTCCTCTAGACCAGGCTGCTCAGAGCCCTGTCCAACCTGACCTTGACTGTTTCCAGGGGTGGGGCAGCCACCACTTCTCTGGGCAACCTGATGAGGATTTTACCACCCTCATCGTAAAAACTGACTTTCTTATACCTAAGCTAAGTCTATCCTCCTTCAGTTTAAAAACCCTTGGCCTATTGTAACATACCCTGCTAAAATGTTTGTTCCCATCTCTGCACTTGTGTGCCTGTTTTCTAATAAAATAAAGGAACAGTGCGGCTGCTGCAAAGCAGAGACACCAGAGGCTGGTTCAGCTTAAAAAGTAAATGGACTAGAGGAAAAGAAAAATGTAAAAAGAAAGAAAAATAAATACAAAAAAGCTGTGATGACTGCATGCATATACAAGATTGAAAAGAAAAAATACCCTTGCTTAGACCATTTTTTTTAATCTATTTCTATGTTTAACCATATTTAGATTTTGTACAGTGAAATCAGCCTCTTTGTTGTCATTATCACATCCCCTCATCTTAGTCTGATTCCCTCCACCCTTTTGTCCTAATGCATTTCAACACTTTTCCCACAGGTTTAGGGATGGGATGGATCATCGTGCCTATTAATGCCTCATAGTGGGGATGGACCCTCTCGCCTATTAATGCTATTCCCTGAAAGGCAGGCTTTCCCATAATTTCCTGCTATTCTTTATAATTAACTTCCACTGCTAATCAATAGAAAAACAACAAAACCTCCTCACAAGAAGAGAGCCCTGAAAGGCTAAAACCTCTGAAGACACCAGCTTTCACATGAAGCTATATGCTGTTCCTGAAGTCGGGTTTCTATTTCCACAAAATTCAAGAGGTCTTTAAATGCCCTATTCTAGTCTATAACAAGCCAACCTCCTTGGCATGCACGCTTTTATATAACAGGCTAACAACAAAAGGCTACTGCCTTACAAAATTAAAGAGGATGGATGGTCTCAGTAATAGACACAACTCCAATTCTTACCAGCTTCCTCAGCAAATCAAGTTATGTCACTGAGGTAACTTTTCAGCATTTGTCCCTAACAGGAATAGCAAATCCTCAGACAGTTTATCTGGCATAAGAGCTGACATGAAACACACGGGACAATTCATCACAATAAAAAGCGCATAGAGGTAAACTGCTTTCTCAGATGTCTTGGGACAGTCCTCAGAATAACACAGAACTCAACACAGAAAAAAATTGTTGAAATACAGACTTTGAATTACCTCTCCCAGTTCAGAAAATTATAATGGGGAAAATGAGGGAATCCTTCAGTGCACCTCACCCCAGTCTAGACACCTATGAAAGTTTGCACTGAGCTGTCTGCATGAAAAGTGAACCTGAGCAAGAAGAAGGAAATAAATCTTTGCAGATGCAGTGAGTTTAATCGGACAGATAGAGGTGTGACAGCGCCATGGGAAGCAGCCAGAGCAGATGTCTGGGTGTCAAAGGCAGGAGGGAGCCTGAGGTAGGGGAATGGGGCCTCAGGGAAGAGGCAATCCCAGCTGTATGCTCGAGTAGTTTTCCCTGCAGCAGCAAATTCATCCATTATACTCCACAGCTGCTACTGAAGCAGTGCACAGGGGGGAAAACCCAAGACAGTCCAATGAACTTCTTTAGAACACAATGGTGCTGCTAAAATACCATATATTTTATCTGACAAAACTGCTCCCCTACATAAGAGATGTTGACACCATCAGGGGAGGTATAGAAAGGTATCTGATGGCATAACTAGCCCAGAGAGAGAGAGAGAGAGAGAGAGAGAGAGAGAGAGAGAGAGAGAAGTTACCCCACTGTAAGCTGTTAAATACAGCCTTTGCAGAGTATAGGGTGTTTCTGGATGAATACATGTCATTTTTCAGTCTTCACTGTCCGGACATTGGAAAAAAAAATAAACACATAAAAACATTTTAATCATTTTTACTTGACAAAATATGGCCTTCAAGCAACCCAAGTTCTCCTTAGGTATGCTTTGTCCCTGTTTTTTGACTTAGTAGATAACTACAATTATAAGGACCGAAGAAAACCCTCTTGCCTGTGTGTTTGCATCTTAATGGTGAAGAATTCTCTGCTGTATTTGCGTTCAGAGACTCATTCTCCATCCTCACCTTATACCCAATGCACACGGAGAGTTGCCAAGGGTCAAGGGTTATAGCTTAAGGCAAAGCAGGTCACAAAGTGACCACATTTTGTAGCCACATTATTGGCTGCAAAAGCATCACACTTCTGTTGTGGTCTCCTCCTTTGTAGTGATTTCTGTCTGTTTTCTCCCATCCTTACATACTCATCAAATATTTCAACAACATGCAGCACCTGAGACACGGCTCTCCCTGAAGGAGAGCCTGCTGCACAGGCAGGTAAGAGGCATAGCACACATTCTGAGGACAAAATTTCTAAAGCAATCTCAAAGATTCAGACACATGCCCACTGAATATAGCATATACCTAAAATTTGACTCCACTTTGGAGATCGCAGCCTTTTTTATTATTATTTATTTATTTGATTTTTTTTGGTCAGGAGTGTGGTATTTCACAGTTATAAGTCTGTAATTTTCTTCTGAAAAAAAAATCAGTTTCTTATTACTGTGGTCATCTGCTTAGTACAAAAGATACACTCAGATATCAGATATTTATCTTTTTTAAAAGAAAAACAATTTGTTTTGGACAGGGAACAATTTGGTTTCAGTTTATCTAAGGGAATATCTTTGAAAGAATTATGTGGAGTGACAAATTTGGCTCATGGGATACGGCTTGAGGTATAGAGAAAAGGAGGGGAAATTTATGACATGTTCAGTCCAGGTAATATCCCAATTCATAGAATTGTAGAACCATCAATGTTGGAAAAGACCTCCAAGATCATTGAGTCCAACCATTAACTCTACACTGCCACATTACCACAACCCACCTTGTCTCCAAGCACCACATCTTTGTATTTTTGAACACTTCCAGGGGCTGTAATTCCACCACTTCCCTGGACAGCTTGTGCAATGTGTGACCACCTTTTCGGTGAAGAAATTTTTCCTAATATCCAATCTAAAACCTCCCCTGCTGCAACTTGAGGACATTTCCTCTCATCCTGTCAATTGCTACCTGGGAGAAGAGACTGACCCTGACCTGGCTACGACCTGCTTTCAGGGAGTTGTAGACAGTGATAAGGTTTTCCCTCAGCCTCCTTTATTCACATGATTAAAAAAATGTTTCCTGACAGCTACATTGAGAGGCTTGCTTTGGGGTCACCCCTCTACTTGGATATTGTTTGCATGTCCACAGGCATCTCAGTAGAGATGCTTTCCCAACAACATCTCCTGGCTGTAAGTTGAGGAACAACAGCAGCCAAAGTCGATGTGTTTGCTGTGAACAGCTTTGTTCAAAACTCCTGTCCATCACTGCTAACGTAACAAAACGGAACAACACAAAAAAGCCCAACAGATTCAGAAAGTCATGAGGCATCTCATTCAAAACAATTGCTGGACATGGCATGGAAAACAATCCCTGAGAAAGCAGGGTCTGAGCCAAGCATGGATTCAAACCAGGTCACTTCTGCGGTTGGTGAATAGAGGCCACGAGCAAAAGCTGTTGCCAGCAAAAGGACAGATCTTTACTAAGCAACAGTATGTCCTGCAAATATCAGGAATTCAGTACATCTCAGAGAAGGACCGCAAAGCACTTTGCAAAACACAGATAAAGCCTCACCATATTCAGAGAGGCAATCAGTGCAATTCATAGAGGAAAAAGCTGTTCACATTATCTTGGCAGTGGTCACACATTACCGTCAGTAGTTCTCTACTATTTCATGACTGATTTCCTGAACCCTGTGAAAGTGGGAACTGTGTACAGATTAATGCTTTTACCCTACCATGTTTCCCCTCTTACACAGCTTTTGCATACAAACTTAGTGAGGCACACGTGGCAGGCTCTTGCACTCACTGCATATCCATCACAACCGCAAGGCCACCTTTGCAGGCCGATGGGGGGTCCCCAACATCGCCAGAAGAGGTTATGCAGCCTTCACTGCTTAACTGCTCCCAGAAGAAAATGCTAATCTAATAGAAGCTATTTAATTTAGTCTCTTAATCAATACATCAGGAATATAAAATACTATTTAACTAACCAACATAGGAAGGATTTATAGCAGCACTAAGTTCTAAAGATGAATATTAAACAACCAGACCCTTCCTTGAATCAGAATTTAAACCCCGGTCCCTCAAAGGATGAAATATGTCATCTGTACCCTCACTTTCTATTACTGAAGTGTGCTGTTGAATCATTAATAAATCAGGATGAATTTAGCTATATCTCTGGCAGTTTTGTTTTAAAACCAGTGGATAACTATTTTGACAATATATTATAGTCTGCCCTGTCAGATTATTCACAGCTACTGTTTACCATGGCATCACAGACGACTGTTCAGTGGTGACAGTGCACAAGACATGGGTTTTGCTTCTACCAGCCACCTCCTGGGGCTGGAGCTGACAAATTCATGCTGGGGGCAGCCAAAAGCACAAACATGACCAGCCATCACAGCATGTGTTAAGTGGTGTGCTAATTCACTCCTTTCCTCTCCCAAGGCTGGACCTCAAGCCTCGTTTTGTAGTTAGCCCAAGATGACACAGAAATTTTGTGACAGAAAAAAGAGAGGGCTGCAGGACTTCCCTGGCTGGTGACAGCATTCTTGACTCGGGATCATCCTTCATCCGTGATTGTCTCAAAGGAAACCTGGATAGATGCAAAAGTGGCAACTCCAATGAATATAAAACACTGGGGTGAGGTCACCCAGAGCTCCATTTTTCATACTTGTCCCCTAGCTGCTGCCTCTTCCCTGTAAATCTTCAGTTCAGTACCCAAATGCATCCCTGACAGTCTGATTTCAAACTGGGACCAATGCAATAGATAATGGAATACAAGTCTCTAAGTATATTTGTTCAAACTAATTCATTCCCTTTCACGTCCTTGACATTGAGACAGGGTGGAAGAAAATTTGTCATTTGATGACACATTACTTTTCCCCTTCTCCATCCATCTTCCCCAATGCTTATTCAATAGTTACATGGCTTGAATTCATCACATCAAGTGTACACTAAAATTGAATTAAAACATTTGGAGTCAGAAAGCATACAGATGCTTTCCCATAGCTAAGGACATCCTATTACAGTTGTACAGCTGCAAATTTTGAAGCATTTAAAAAGAAAATTGCTTGATATGGGGAAAGGGAGGGAGAGGAAAGATGCCTGATTTTAAACAATTCATATTCTGCATTATGCTGTCTGGTATATTTTTGAAGTTTTAGAAAGGGGAATGTTGGGTAGAAAGCAGGAAAATTCCATTAGTGTCTCCATAAAGGGTTTTAAAGATGCTCTATAAAGTGTTTCAGCACTGAAGAGCACTCTCTTAGGCGTGTTATGCAGGGGTAAATTAGACACATTCTTAGTCCACTGAGAATTTAAAATAGAATTAAAGAACACATGTTTACAGAGGCTTTAAGAAAGGTATTTATAATCTAACGTAGGCAGAAAAAAAAAACCAAAAAACCCACAAAAAAACAAACCACAAAAAACCCAGTACTAGGATCAGATTCTCAACTGGTGTAAACTGGTGGAGTAACACAGCTGAAAACCTGACCGTGAATTTCTGATCAACTTCAGTTTTCGTTTTCACTTATATTTCAATGAGGGGGAGATTACTTTGACTTACTGTTTATTTAATGGCATGAAGAGCTGACCAAAGGCAGAACTTAGAAGAATACTCAGAATTATAGCAGGAAACAAAAATCTGACAGCAAACAATATTTGCAATCAAGTCCTCCTCCACATAATTCCATGACTTTATAACAGATACAGCAGCAGTAATGATGATGTAGGGTTTGCCTCCATGGGCTTTATTCTGAGTATCCTTTCCTTACAGGAAAATAGGGACCCCACTCGTTTTCTGCATGTTCAAGCCTTTGCCTTTGTGCTGTGTCTGTGAGCAAGGGTGTCATTTACTTCTATCATTTCCAAAATGCTGACACGCTATAATCATCTATGTATAGCTTCTAATTCATTTAGCATTGCATACATATAAATAGCGGAGTATCAAAGCATTCCTCTTGCATAATTTCTGATTTGTGCTACACAGAATCATTGTCAGGAGAATGCAGATGAAAATCTTGGCTTCTCCAGAAACAATGGCTTTTGTCCTTGTTTTCAGAGGTAGCACAAGAGAAAAGGTGAAATTTTTGGCTCTCTGTAAGAAAACTGCTGTGGAGTTATGCTGTCCTTCATGTGTTTCTTTTTCACAGACTGTAAGTGAAGAAAAAGGTTAAGAAACTGAGCAGTTAGTAACCTGTGGGAATACCCAGCCCTTTTCCCCTTTTTTACTCTTCCAACCATTGAAACACCTGGTTGAACACCCATTTACTTCCAACAGTAAACGGGTATTCAACCAGCCAAGTCTTTTGTCCACATCTCTGTTCTTTCCAGACAAACAGTAACAGGGAGAACTGTTCATAAGGTTCACTCATCCAAGTCTCCAAATCACTGCTGCAAGCAGCTTCTCCTTCCAACAACTACAAATTGGGGCACAGGGGTCTTCTGTAAGAAAATGACATCATATGTGTGCTTTTAAAAAGAACTTCTCCCAAGGATCCAGGTGATTTACGTGATCACTTATTTGTAGGGAGTTGAGTATGGTCCCTGTGAAGAGACCTGTGAAACCCAACTAGGCTGGATGGCTGTGTGTCCATTTCAGCCAGAAAAGTTCCCTTGGCCCCAGAGGATTTGGCCTTGGAAGTGATGAGTGAGGTCCTGACTGCCCCACCGACGCAGGTATGGCTGTAACTCCAGAGGCCACAAGGCCTTTGGAAATGGGTCGGACCATCCAAACCAAAACTTCCTCTTTTGGAAAATGCATCACAGGGTATTTAGTGAGGATAAGGATGCCTGGCACCACAAAACAGGAATAAATGCAAGACGCAGCGGTCTTGTCCAGCTGATAAATATTAAATCATCAGCCTGACCTGTGAATACACCCAGGATTAATCCCTAATGGCATTTTTATCCAAGTTCTAACTTGGCTTGCTATCAATTAATTTGGGACATATAAAAAGATCACAGCAGGAGATGAAATGGCTGTATCTTCACATGCCCCAATTCTTAACTATTGAATTTTCTAATTAAAAATGCATAAATGAAGAAGACATCCAAAAGCTTCTAAGTTCTTTTAATTAGAACATACAAATAAAGCCACACAAGAACATCCAGAGAAATGCCAATAATGCTAACCAAATGTGGATTCATTAAACACTTGCTTACAGCACATCTGGAGCTCCCTTCTCATTCATATAGATAAGGATAAAAATTATCATTGTCTATAAGTGAAAATCATGGCAACAACTTTCTTAAGCTGAAGTATCTAAAAGCCAGCACCTAATTCCTTGTGTGTGAAGCTTCATAAAGAAGGGTTAGCTTTCAGTGGTGTAGAGCAGAATCACTTGGCTAAAAGGAGGCAGAAAACGTCACCTGACATGTCCTGGGTTATCTGATCTGGCCTTGAGAAAGTCCAGTGCAGATTCCAAAAGGTTGGGTCCCCTTCAGAGCTCATTTTTGTCCCCCTATGTAGTTATCTTGGATAACCCAGGGCTTCTCACACTAGATAACAGTGTTTAGGCAACTGAATCATTGCCATCGAACAGCACTGCATCTTCAGGCAATGCTGATCACTCAGGCATTTTAGGGAATCAATAATGGTTCCTGACCAAAGAAATTGATTACTGCAGACAAACTTTTCAAAGTAAAACCAATTACATCCACACTCCACTTACTGACAAAGGAAATCTGTAACATCCCCAACAAGTATGGTTCATTCCAGCATAGCATATGTATCCTCCCAAAGTACACTTTTAGTCCTCATTTGAGGAACTACTTCATTTGTTTGCCTGGATATGAAAAAAATGATGTAAAAAAGCTCTGTGATGTGGAAAGTCAGATGGAGATAGTGAAAGGATGAACAACTTCCAGGTTTCCTTTCACGAAAAAAATAACATAAACCCAGCAAGTTCCAGTTAAAAAAGGTAAGGAAAAAATGAGAACAGTCATTACATGCCATGTTTAGAGGTGACTGTAGGTAGAATCCATTATACAATGGGAGAGAAATCAGATGGGCTTTACAAAGAAAAGAAACCAGAAAATACTGAGCCAAAAGTCTTGGAAAATTGGGAAGATATTCTGGAAAAAGATCAGGATATAGTTATCTTAGTCTTAATCTCTTTCTTTCCATCCAGTTCAAGTAACTATTGGGAAGAGGATCCTGAGCTTGTAAATATTTTCTGATAATGAAGACTCTTATATAAGCAAAACGCTGGTGTAATAAATGCTGTAAGTGTTCACTGGGAAGAAAGAAACACTGGTGACAAAAACGACCTAAATGTTCCTGACCTCCTTTCTTAATTATTGCTCCATGTAACAGGGTGCAAATCAGTAAGATTAAAAAAGACTTAAGACTTCCTAGTGTAGGGAAATACTATCCAAACAAAAAATTTTCCCCTTGACAGATGTCTCAGTCGTAGACAAGGTTCTTGGTATTTTTCTGACCTCACACCTGAGATTCTTTACATTCTCTCATTTCACAGGTGACAGAAGAAGGATTTTAGGACAGCGCTGTAGCTGGGAATGTGAATTAACCAGTGGTGCTCCTCTGAAATGTCTTCTCAGTCTGCCTGCTGCAGGGCTTTACCCAGACCAGGGACAACATGGCTTTGTATTCCGAAAGCAGAGGACAGAGACGGAGAAAAGCCATGCGAGTCTCCTGCCTACCATGGCTCATCTTCATTCAAATCCCTTTCTTTTCCAGGAGGACACACATATCCTGTCCCTACAAATGGTTGAGGATTAGGAACTGCTTACACCATAGAGACATGATGCTACATATTTCATCGTCTCAGGCACACACAGGAAAATTTGAATTTTTTTTCTGAAGTAAGCAGTTCTTGCAGCAATCCAACCCCTTCACCCAGTTTGATTTATATGCCTGTGCTACCACCCTGCTTGTCCAATGCAACTTCCACTTCTGCCCTGTCATGTACATCCTCAGCTCTACATGATTCCTCTGCTAGTGCTCAACTGGTCAAACCTTTGACATACCTATTGCAAAATTAATTCCCACAATTTACAGTGAAAAAGCTACCTGCTCCAACATTGTCAGAGCTGGACTCTAATTCCCACAGGAGAATGGAGAGTGGTGTTTAAACCACAGGAGTCAGTCACCCAATTTGTGCTCATGCAGCACCCAGCACAATGGGGAGTCCCATTTAATTTCCTTCCTATGTCCAGCACTGTAATAGAAATAAATAATAAATACTGCAACACTGATCTTGCTGTTACCTGCCACTACTTAATGCATTCCCATTATTTTATTAAGGAAATCCAAGTGTGTGTGTGTGTGTCCTGTAATTAGTCATCTATCTGCCATATACAATAACTAGTCCTTACGCTCTCCCTAATGATACAGATGCTAGCAGGGGGTTTGCAAATGCATTCCCCTTTAAAGACAAACTCTATATGTTTCACTTCTTTTAATTATCCTCATTTTTAAATATGTTAAATAATGGTACTTGTCACATCTGCTCCTTCTATAATTTTATCTAACAGTTCCCCACACCCTCAGAAGGGAAATCTTTCATTTTAATTGCATATTAGAGTTTATTTTCATAGGGGCAGACAGCTATTTATTCATTCAGCTAATTCCTCTCAGAAACAAAGCAGTCCAGCACTCACTGAGTTAAGTATAGGGTAGCTATTTCCACTGTCTGTAACACATTTAGAATCTATATTCTTCAAATTCCCCTGTGTAAGTCTAGAGCCTCTCTACCAGCATTGACAGAATGGTGGAGAATAGGACTGCTGGTACAAAAAAGCCATGTTTGGTCTCTGATTTCTACTCTTGTAGCTCCTGCAGCTAAGCTTATCATCTCTGCCAATGAGATATATTTCTATTTATCAGTAAAGAAATAAAGAGAGTCTGACAACGTTGGAAAATCTGGTGTGCTATAAAATACCTGGCAATGCAAAGCATGATTATATATGCAAGCAACTCCTAAAAATACCATGGTTCTTAACAGAGAGTTCATTACCTAGACAGATGAAATAGGTTTTTCCCAAGACAAACACTATCTATATTAAAGGAAAGAAATTAACTCTGGTTATTTTGACTAAAGAGAGGGGAGGGAAAAGGAAAGTGAAGAGCAACCAGGAATAGAGACACCAGATGAAAGAAACGAAACAGTCCCTGGCGAGAAAATTGCCTCATAGGTGTCATAAGCTTATTGGTGCCTGTATGATGTCTGTATCTAAAACTTCTCCCAACAAGGCTGCAGTACTCACAGTTTTGTATATTATTGACTGATTTCTGACAGACATCAACCATCCCTGTCCCTGTGAGGCCAGCCTGCTCAGGTGTGTTTCTCACAGCCCCCTCTAGAGAAATGGGTGAGTTGGGTGTCAGTCAGAACTCCTGACTTGGAAAAGAAACACCAAAAGCCCAAACAGTCACCACAGGTTCATTACCAAGAGGAGATATTTCTGTCTACACTGCCAAGAGGTCATGAGTCATTTCCTAGGCAAAGCCAGACACTCTTGCAGCCAAAAATCATCTCTATCTTTAAATCTTTGTCTTCTTTCCCAATGGCTTTCCTAGGCTTTTGCACTTGTATTTGGGCAGGCTTGGCCCTTGCAGTGTATTCCCCTTGAGGAATTAATACATGCTCTGCTACCAGAAATGAGCAGCTGGTCTTCCACAAGGAGGGATTGCCAGCAAACAAAAGGATTTTCCAGCATGTCCCACTAAAATGACTTTTGGCAGGAAAATGAGAATCATTCACAATGGAGCCATTTTTAAGGGATGCCTGTACCAATTTCAACAGAAACAAAACATTTGATTAAAATGAAAAAGGCATAAAGAGACAGCACAAAGAGGTTGGACTATAAGCCTCTTCAGCAGCCAGGCTCTCCTGGGTCTATCCAGCTTCCTGTGGGAATTGCTCCACTTCGCATACATAATCATTGCTAACCCAAAAAAGAGAGGGAGAGAGAGGCTGCACATTTGCTACCATGGCCTCTTTTGTTCCGCATCAACCCCAGGTGCTGTCACACCACCTGTGACATGGTCCCACAGTTCCCACAGGTAGGTAAGGGTTATTTTAACCCTCCTTTTGTGGTTCTTTAATTTTAGCTAAGAAAATAAAGCTTGGAGGTCAGGTCCATGACTTGAACCAGACAGAACAGAATTTCAGGTCTCCTCTCCTATCATTATCCCATCACCTGAGAAGATTCCCTCTCTGAAAGGTTTCATTAGTTCTGATGAGAGGCAGGGAAGTCTGGCTTCCCACAGACTTTTCCAAGTGGGAAATCACTTCTGTAATAGCTTTAATTTCTTCTAGAATTACATTAGCAATTAGATTCCAGTGTAGTCTGACTTCAGACTGAAGATGCCCTTTCCAATATTATATAACTTTGCATGAGCATAACCACTTGTTTTACTCTAGTAATAGCCACAAATTCTCTTTATTTAACAAACCTAGATGAAATTTAGATGGTTTCTTGATTTCTTATCTTCTCATAACAGCAAAACATCTCAAAGAACAAGAACTTTCTTTACAGAAATTGTGCTGTTGATCAATGATGCTACAGTTTTTTGTGTGGCAAGGGTTGCCCATCGAGTTCAATCGGCATGAAAGTGCTCTAAGCTATAGCTCCTCCTTTAATAAGTAGCTCAGATCTCTGGTGTATGGACAACACAGGGAACATCTTCAGCAAATATAAGGTTTCCTAGAGGAGCTGAATTTACTGGACATCCAATGTATACTGTATTGTATATGCAACAGTACTTCTGTTTTGACCTCAGGAGCTAAAATGATCAGTGAAACTTGCTCTTCAGAGTACTTTGGAGTGAGGCAGACAGCAGGCAGAGAGTTTAACTGTTTCAATGGTGCTAACCAGCTCCTCACTCTCCTTTTTCCATGTTGCCAGACATACAACAATCACATGGCAGGGATGGGACCAAAAAAAGAAGGCTGTATTGATAGAACCACTCTATAAACATAGTAATCTGTTGTGGCATGACTGTTTCTTAATAGACAATTCCTTGCCCTTTGACAAAGTTCTCTGTTGTCCACTGCAACAAAAGAACACCAGTTCAAGCAGACCAGAGAACTGCTCCACAGCCCCATCATACCAATGCTCACAACAATGCCCTCACAACCTGCCTACATCTTCCCTTCAGTAATTCCAGCCCGTTACAGATAATTACACCACCTTACACCATCCTCTACGATTCCTCTTCCTTCTTGCTGTTTACACTTCCCAGAGGTGCGTGGGTTGACCACAGCAAGAAATTCACTCTGGCTCATTACCATTTGAAACCTCCAGCAAAATGTTTACAAGGTTATTTTTCTTTTAAGGTAACCTAATGTGTGAGGTTTCTTTGTGCAGTTGTATATTAAGAGAATTCAAAAATACAGATATTGACAGGAAAATGGAAGACATAATAAAAGGAATAAAAAGAGTTTCCAGCACTGCTAAAATGCAGCGTAGGTTCTCTGTATTTTTATCTCTCAATTAGCTGGAGTGATTGCTATCTTTAAACTTATTTTACCCAGTATCAAATAAGAGGACATCAGTGCATTCTGCCCTGTTTTACAGGTTTGTTGTGGTCAAATTACAACCAGTATGAAGATCAAGTCTAGATTGTGAAATACACTGATCATTTTTTAAAAATATACAAGATATTCCATCTGCTCTGTTCATCCTACTGGTCTGTGTGTTTCGGGTGAAGTCACAAACTTCTGCTGTTTTAGTTATGCAAACAGTTTGCCAGCAAGGGTGTTCTGGAACAAAATAAAAAGCTCCACTTAACGCTCTACATGAGACACCCAAATTCTCTGTTTCAAGCTCTCCCATAAAAAATTAAAAAGAGTTCTGAAACCAGAAGCATTTTTCCACACAAATATTGTCCTGCTTTCCATAAATCATTGAATGTCTTATGCCACACAGGTGTTCAGCTGTAACATGAGAGTGCAATGAGACACGTGCACAGAAGAGATTTCTGCCAGCACCTACAGCTGGCAGATGCCCACAACTCACCAGATGTTGGTTGCTGGGGCAGCAGTGAAAGGAAGGAAAAGTTCCCACATTTGCCAAGGAATTCCAACTGTGTGAAGCAAATAAACTGAGGCAGCCAAGGAAAGGAACAAGTACATGAAGGTCAGCCATGGTCTACAGGATGTTGAAAATGTCTGTTATCTGTACAATCAGAAGCCCACTCAGCCACAGGCAAAACCTTTCTAGCCTAGACAGTTTCCACATTTGCCAAGGAAATCAAACTGTGTGAAGCAAATAAACTGGTCTGCAACTGGATTGCATGAGCTGCTGATCTGCTTGCCTGTAAGTGGTAAAAAAAAGCCTTATTTTTGAAGACCACAGTTCAGAAGTTCAGCTTCAACTCTAATTTCCTGTATTTGCAGCAGGCTCTTGTAAAAATAGGTTCTTAAAATGTGGGCAAGAGGATTACTTTCCTATTTCAAGTAGAAACCCCGCAAGGTGGGTGGAGGAGTACAAATAAATTATATCAAGGACTCAAGTCATTAAGCCACATATGGGTGTCAGGTGCCACCGGAGATGTCCAAGGGAATAGGGATCCACAGGACCAGCTGGTATTGAAGGACGGGACCAGAGCCTTCCCGAGGGGCCAAATGGGGGCAGCCACGATGCCCTAGAGCATCTCACACGGCCCATGTGGCTGAACCTGATGCTGACGGATGAGATCACCTCACTCCATCTATAAATGTCTGTATCTAAGCAAATTGCCTTGGCTCTTTTTTATTTTTTTTACACACAGTGAAGAGAAGCAGGTGCACGTAGATCACAGCTTTCACAGTTCCTCTGCCCTATTTTAGGGTGAGAGAAATATTTCCCCAAGGACCTGTTTCTCTTCATTGATTAGACGGGAAGCTCAGATGTGGGGTAGCCTAACTTAAAGTGGAATTTCTCAATTGCAAGCACGTGGTGTCATCTGAGCACTATTTGCCAGGGATGGCTACAAAAGGTGAAGACTCCTCTCCACCTTCCCCTTCTAGCTGAAGAAAGGCTTGTTGTGCAGCCACAAGTTCAGGGTGTCATAGATGTCAGAGTAGATGCCTTTGCTGAGATGAGTCAGGCCTTTGCAGTCACTCAGACAAATACTGCCTAAGGCTCCGTCTAAGCCTGGGGCAAGAAAAAAGTACCAAGAGGAATAAAGATTCACAACTAAGGGAAAATGAGAAGTGCTGCTGGAGTGTCTGAAGTCCAGCATTATAAATTAAAGGGGTGAGTGTTCACACTGTGTAGCTCTAAGTGGTACATGAGCTCATCCACACTCCTTAGGGTGGGAAATGCAGAGAAAGTTTATGGAAAGGAAAAAAGGACAGGAAAAAAAAAAGACAGGAAACGTCACAGGCAAAGTGAAATTTTGCTGCTCCTGAATCTCTGGGTTCTCAGCCTTCCAAAAGTTTGGGTCAAAGTTCTGAGTAAATCAGCTTTTTAAATGAATCATTTAGTACTTACAAAATAGTAAAACATCCCACAGCATTAAGTTAGCAGTGATTAATGTTCTATAAAAGATTTCTGCACGCATGGATATCTCATGCAATATTTATCACAGCCCCACAAGTGGCTGGGTCAGCACTTTCATGATGAACCTCTAGAGTCTCTCATCTCAGATGAGTATAAATCAGGAATAGTGTGAGAAGGAGGGTCATAATCTATTCCTCCCCTGTGTGGGAGGGCTACAATGTTGTAAAAATATTAAGTGTGTAATATTTCACAGTTGGGAACTCAGAAAATTAGTCTGGAGTCTTCCTCATCAAGAATTTAGTGAAGAGTTAAGGTAGTGTCCACTTCACTTCACTCACTGAGTAAAGGAAGGCATTTCCTTTCATTAGTGCTCCTAGTCTGAAGTGCCTCTGCACTCTCACTAAGGAGATTTAGGTGGAGAAGTTTAAACTGAAATTCAGTAATTAACTGCACACACTCCTCTGGTGCATTTCAGAGTTTACTAGAGAAGAACCTCATAACACACTCCCACTTCAACCTGACTCCTGGATGGAAGACACGTGTGAGGCTCACGTCAGCCTCTCTTGTTTGTGGGTCTCCATGGAAAACCTGCAATTGTACCATGCCTCCATTTCCCTACTCATTGTATTGGAAAACACAGAAAATAATTGTGGTCTAGGGCTGGATTACATGGCTACTCAAGGTTTTCTCTCATCTCGATGTCCAGGTAATTCTTCTTTGCCTTGCAAATATAATAATAACTTTCTGAGATACTTAAAGATCAACTTTTCTTTATTTTTCACCTAAAGGGATTCCAGTTTCTAGGAAGAGTAGTCCTGAAACTACTGGCCTTAATACAGTTCGAGGAGTCAAGTAAGTATCTCAACAAGTAGATCATTATTCAGTACAGCCTTCATTCAGTAAATTTTAAAGAATGATGCAGATTTACCCACCTACCATTCCAAAAAGTAGGCCAGGAGCAGGTGTCAAAAATTTGCCCTGGCCTCCTAGTTATACAGAAGATGAACTGTGTTGTAAAAGGATTTCCTGTGACCTCTTCCATGATAAATCAATTTTATGAACGGTTTGCCTGCCAAACTCAGATCAGCAGCAGGGCTGGAAGGTAGTCAGAGCTAGTGGGAGTCACCCAGTCACAGCTGTTACAAGCCACCAGCTTAAAGGGAATAATGATGTTCCTTCCATGCAACACAGTGAGCCCCTCCTGTGCCCTCCTGGCTCTTCTCCTTTGTGATTTCTCAAGAACGACTGTTAAACAAGGGGACAAGACTGTCACTTTATCGAGATGCCACCTGGACAGTCAGGGTCTGGTTTGCCCTAAGTGCACCACGAGTACGTCCCCATCTGTTCCTGGCTGAGCGTGCAGGGTGGGAGACCTTGGATGCCCCCTGGGGGCTGCCAGCTCCAGACTGAATCCTCCATGGAAACATCTACAGCAGAGATGTCTGTCTGGAAGCAACATTATGAAGTGATTATGAAGTAATTCAGCTCACCCACTCCAGTATCTGCCAGCCCCCCAGAGATGCTTCTGACATCCGAGGGCATTTCACATACCACTGTATGTTTGTGGGTAGACAAATTCAGACCTGGGTCTCTATTCAGTATGAGAGTGTAGGCACCTAGAGCACTCTGTAGATATCTAAATGTCCACTTCTGAAGCTGAATCATACCTCTGGGGCTCAGTTCACGTGCCTAAATATAGGCTGCTAGTGCCATCTAGATGCTCTGAGGACCTTTAAGCGAGCCACATCCCCTGGACAAGCAGCTGGAGGCTGGGCTGGATACCCCTAGGTAGCTCTGATGGCTCAGAGAGATGAATGGTGTCCCCAGCATCACTGGTCAGTGGAGTCAGCACTGAGATCAGCTGCAGCACTGTTCAAAAGATTTCTGTTTGAGAGACTTGAGTCCCTTCATCTTTTAATGTCAGGCACTGTGAATTTAGTTATGTGCATTTGCATATTAAGGAGGTAGTAGAGCCTCACTTAATTTATTTTCCACAGGAGAAGTTGAAAGCACTAGTCTGCGCACTACAGGTTGGTAAAAATGAACTATTTCCTTTGGGTGTCAAAAAAAAAAAAAAACATCATTAGAAATCAAAAAGGTTTCTAACAAAATGTTAAATTAATAACGTCTCTTTTTACTTGTCATGTCTTTTTTCTTTGTCTCGCCCTTTTCCAGTGATGAAAACGAAACTAAAAGAGGAAACAGACGGCAGGATCACAGGAGAAAACACAGAAGCGCCTGATAAAATGAGGGGGGAAAACTGGAAAGCAAATGCTTTCCTAAACTCTTTAGATCAATCACAACAACAAAAGTTTCCTTCCAGAGCCCACTGAATTCACAGCAGTGACTTCAGCTGTCTGTTTGCTTTTTGAAATAATGTTTTGAACAAACTTTCACCTACTTTCAGGCTCAACCAAAACAACGTTCAGACAAGTTGATCTGTACCAACCACCCAAATGCAATTTCCAGCGTCAAACACAGCTCCACCTTTTGCTACAGAAGTCCTTTCTGTTGCAACTGGTATTTATGGACATAACAGCAAACCAGTGAGGGGTTGACCATTACACAGATAGTTCCCAAATAATGAGCTTCGCAGTCATGGTGCCACATTTATAAGTGGTCAGCTACTGGTCCACAATGCACTCCTGACTTCATAGTGCAATCTGCTGTATCAGGCTACATTTTCCAGTGTAGAACCAAAATTTCTCTCCCTCCCTTTGGTATCTTCAAGGCAAAAACGTGTCCCAGGATACTTCATTTAGAAGCACTTAATAATAATAGAAAAAAAATTATTTTAAAACCATCGTTGAAGCTTTCCATCAACTGGCGAGTACCAAAACAGTGCCAATCCTACTTTGCAGCTATCCAAAGACAGTATGTTCACATTTTTACTACTAACTTCATTTTCTTCTGGTTTGGTACTTGTAAGCTTCCATACTCCCAGGTTTTGATTTTGCAAATGCCCATTGCATTGCGTGTTGCACAATGTCTGCTCTCTGACCTGAAGGAACACGGGTGTGATGGAGGTCGAGGATCTGGTGACACATCCTGTGGTCTCTCAGCAATCTCTTGATAACAGAACCTGGAGCCTCTAACCTTGGTCTCTGTTTCTAACCTCTCTACAAAGGCATGTGCCCAGAGGGCACTGTGAACTTAATTAGTTGCTTAAAAGGGGAAGATATCTCAATATATGCTGGAACATACAAGGTGCAATATGTAGGAGTACCCTGATGTAAAATGAATGTGGGAGTCCCAGCAAAAGGCAAAACAAATTCTGATGTTACATCCCATTAGCAAGACACACAAGCCAAGAAAGAAATATATAAAGGAACTTGTTGGCTATTTGTTAGTTCAGAAAAATCACCACATTCCCTCTCACAGATTTCTTCTCAGAGACGTTAGTTTTCCCTCTGCAACAAAATGAATGATGAGGCAGATTGAAAAACATTGTGTTCCACTTAAAAATAAGTTGTTAGGATATACCTTTAGGTAAGGTGAAATGAAGAAATGAACATCTGCTGGCTGAGAGGAGGGCTACTGCTTGGCTAAGGAGTGGAGAACAAGGTCCATAGCTCCTTCTTGAGGGTCTAGCGTGGCCTTGGTCCAGAGAAGCACCACAATTATCAAAATTACTTGATTCAGATCTAGACAGGAAACTGATCAATTTGCAAAAGTATTTTGTACCTAATATAAGCTGAAGTTTTCATAACCCGTGTCCACTTCTTTTGCTGAGCTCCATAGCCCTCGTCCCACAAATAGGAGTGGTCTTGTTGGTCTTACTGCATTTAGTATTTACTCCTGAATGTTTAGCTCTTCTGGTATGTTTTGAAAAACTGGTCTTTAGTCAGGCTTAAAATGTGTTTGGCCTTCACTTTCAGGAATGAGTTAATTCACAGGTTATTAGTATTCACTGCTCGTTGTTTGGGAACTACCTATTTAATGGCCACTCCCTGTCTGGTTTGTAACATAAAGGGCTTTTACAGCAAATGGTGGAACTGCCTTTGACATTGGAAATCACATCCATAATGTGTGATTTGTCTCAAACATGCAAACAGTTTGCAACTCAGATCTCCTGTTCCTCCTTCTGACTTCTCAATATCACACTATGTGGTCAATAAATCTTTTTGAAACATCTTGGTTTAAAAAAAAAATAAAATAAGATAAAAAAAAACTACTGCAGAGAAATTATTTTCATACTGTGAGAAAAACCCAAACTTTCTCAAACAAAGACAGCATTACACAGAGGTAATGAATCTGAAGAAAAACACTGTGACTAGAACTCTGCATAATGAATAATGGATTTGTTCTTTGTTCAAAAATCCTCTGTCTTGCAAGACTTTAAATCTCAGTAACAGAGCTGAGTTTACATTATACTGAATTTAAAAGCTATAAAATTAGATATTCCCTGACGTACTTCTATATGTTATCCCAAATCAGGTTATAGTGGCAGTGAATATAGCAATGTGACAAAACCTCTACTATATTATGCCATATTAATCCCCCTGTGAGAAAATAAATACTGTGCTGCTGTTCAAGTGGATCTTATTCATCGAAATAAAACAACCAATGAAACATTCTCAGCCATGCACACATCCTAAGAACTCCTTGAATTTACTAATGCAAAAGAGGATAATATGGTAATGCAAACAATACTTCAATTTCATCAGATCTTTTTTTTTGAAGTATAGATAGAGAGTGAGCTCAACAGAACCTATGAAGTCTAATACCTTTGAAGTGATTTATCTCTCTGGTCTCAGTGTACATGAACATGCCTCAGGATATGTGTAGTATCCAGGAGAGGGAGAAGAGCACAGAGCTGGCAGGAATTCCTTCAGGCAGCCCAACACATGAAGTCCGCAGTTCATTGTCTGCTCATTACTGTTTCCTGCCTTTACATCTGTTCACAGGAACTACCTGCCACTGAGAATGAGCTACAGCTGGTAAAAAGTTTTCTGTCAACATCTCATTTTGATGTCAAATTGGGTGTTCCAACCCAGCAAAAGAGATTTGAGAAAAATCTGATTTTTCATTTGAAAACTCCAGTCTACAAAAGAGCTCTT
Source organism: Oxyruncus cristatus (assembly GCA_013399855.1). Taxonomy (NCBI): domain Eukaryota; kingdom Metazoa; phylum Chordata; class Aves; order Passeriformes; family Cotingidae; genus Oxyruncus; species Oxyruncus cristatus. The sequence goes on along the minus strand of VXAY01000602.1, from coordinate 1,284,392 downwards.
TTTTTTTCTCAATTTTGAGCACTTTGGGAGTGAAAAATTTTCAGGGTTGGAGAAAAAAAAGCTTCTTTTCATCAGTAGGAGTCACTATCCTGTTGGGTCCATACAATACAGAGTGCTCTGAGCTACTGCACTTCAGAGATTTTGGTGACCATGTCATCTTGTCTGCACCACAACTACTCCTATGAGTCTCCACATCCTGACTGGGGTCCAAAGAGGTAAAAAATAAGTTATACTCAGAAAATCAATGAAAGACTCAATGACAAGTTCTTTTTTGATTACAGTTCTTTTCCGGATCACTGATGTCCTAATGATCTTCTGGATGATTCCTTAACAAACATAGCAGTGCTATGAATATGTGGACACTTGAAGAACCTGCTGTCTAAATTGTCATCATAACATAATTTCATGGTTGGAACATTAATACATTTTATTAGCCTCTAAAAAATAATTCTTATCTGTAGCAAGCGCATTTGCACAATTTAAGGTCAGGCTCTCTCTAATGAGACCACCAACCACAGTTGCACAGACTGAAAACTTGCTTTTGAAATTGTATTTTCTCAAAGTCCATAACCCTAATAATTCTAATATGATTTGTGCCCAGATCATCAATTTATTTTCCTGCAGGATGTTTCTTCTGCTTTTATTCTGGTCTGTTCTTATTTGTTGGAGTTACTTTGGAGCAAAGGTCCAACATAAATAAATAACATGCAATGCAGTGTTCCTCTCTTATTAGATTCTGGACCTCTGGAACTCAAAAAATAAAATTATAGTATTGTTACATTTTTTATCTTTCTAATGGTTTATTAAGCCAAGCAAAGGAACACTTTGGAACAAACTTCACTCAATGTTTTTGCATGTCCTGCAGCTAAGAAAAACCAACCGTCCAGTAATATAACAGAAAAGCCCTTAAAATTACCTCTATGAAATGGCCTATAAGGTAGGATAGCTGTCAGAGAAAAGTTCTGCTTATCTTATTTTCTCATTTTGTCTTCACCTTTCAGGTACCTGCGTTGACTATTGGTCATGTTTGGCTTGTGAGATTCCCTGGGGCAGAGACTGTGCTGTATATTTTATTCTGTTTGCACAGCGTCCAGTGGATGAGGTCTTTACCCTTGAGGAAGGCCACTGGGCACTATGGCCATGAATCCAAGCAGCACTGCCAGGCATCCTAATGTCACCTTCCTCTTTGCCACAGGTTGCTCTTTCTGTCTCTAATTTGAAAAAAAAGAAGAGAGGGTAATGTAATACCATTACCTGTATGAAACACGTTATGTGCCTTACATGCCTTGGAGAGATGATCCCAAATGTCTGTATCTTTTTTTATGTGGGCCTTGTTGCCGTATTGGGAATGGCAAACTGTGGCACGCCAGAATTTATCCATATGACTGCCTTTTCCCACAAGGGTTTTCTCAGGTTTCCATCTTGGTTGGTTTGGAAAAGAACTTGACAGGTGGATGCCAGAGACTGCAAGTACTGTGCAAAGATGCCCACGGTGGTTTTCATAGAATCACAGAATGGTTTGGGTTGGAAGGGACCTTAAAGACCATCAATTCCAACTTCCCAGCCATAGTTAGGGATACATTATGCCAGAACAGGTTGCTCAAATGCCCACCCAACCTGGCATTGAACGCTTCTAGGGATGGGGCATTTGAGTTGCTGCAGCAGCAAATAGAGGCTTTTGTGAGGTTACAGCATTTGCACCCAATTCACCTACACTGAACCAGAGAGCTCAGGACAGTGATTTCCTCTTATTGCTCAGGAAAGATCACTGCAGACAAACACAGAACTATTTATGCTGACATAACCTTGCCCAGGGCTCTCAAGTGGTCCAGAAAAACAGTGTTCTTTCATTCTCATATTGGGAGTACAGCCTGACTTCTCCAGGGTCCACTGAGCGTCCAGGAATGCAGTAACTGATTTTCCAGTTTGCTCTGTACAGATGGGGATTACAGTTAGAGGGAATCAACTGCCCAGCTCCCCCCAGTGCATTTGGATCTTTCTTACTTAATTTATCCTTTCAGGCATATCTCAGCCTTACACAGGTTTCTGTGTATGAAAACTGGAAGGCAGGTACAGCTTTTGCATAACAGTGTCAAATTCAGAAGTCATAGATAAAAAACCCATAAAGGTGAGGCTAAAAAATACCTGTGTGACCCTTTACAAGACAATGAAATGCAGCCAACAAAGGCTTAATGTTTACAGCTTTCCTACACTTACGGCAAAATTCCCATTTCATTGAAAGCTGTGGAGAAATTAATTTTATGTGGAGTCAAGATTTCACCTCTTTTTGTTTTCTCCAATACTGTGTCTTCACACAAGAGCAGAAATTAAATCCAAATGGTATTTGATATAAAGACATTTCAGCTTCTGAGATTTTGTACAGATGTCCAGAGAAAAGGTTTGTTAGAAATTTCCATAGAAGAAAATAAGGATATTTTTCATTTAAATATGACTCGACAATAAATTATAATACAGGGCTCTTTAAAGCACATGAGTTTACATATATTCATAAACATACAATCACACTGCAATCTGGAGTTCAAAAAACACTATTTACTGTGTTTGATAGGTAAGACAAAACAGCCACCAAGAATGGTGGCCCTGGTGTCATGTAGTGTAGAAATTCAACGCAGCAAGTGGTCTCTGCCCTGCAGAAAAAACTAAGAATTATTTTCACATTCCCTTTCCTGAATCCAGAAAATAAAAAATTAAGTAAATACACCTAGTCTTGGTAAAGAAAAGAAAATCATGTTGTAGGGGTTAAGAATACTGCACTGAACAGTATTACAGACCTTTTCCATGACTCCCTAAATTAGCCTGAACCTCTGCTGCTTTAGCAAGATGCTGTAATTTAGACAGATATTCAATAATTGCACACACATAAACCTTCATTTTCCTCCCCTGTGCTCATGCATTATGATGAAGCCTTTAATTATAAGTGAACATACATTATTATTTTTACAGGTTTCACAACTCAATGCAGAGAACGAGGCACACTGGGCAAACCTCTGAATAGTAATTCCTCATAGCTGCACCCAGTATCTGCACTGTGTATAACCTTGCTGCACACTTCAAAACCCTGCTAGGAAAATAATACTGTTGGTTTCATCACACCCAACGCTACAAACCCCTGAAAGCTCCACAAAGAGGCACAAATTTCTTTTCATAAATCTGCTGTGACATCAGAGCAGTCCTGGATTTATTTTACTGAAGGAAGAACCGAGGCCGGGAGGACTGGATCAAAAGAACAATTTAATTTTTGACATCTCAGAATAAGGACACCATATTTCATTTTTCCATTCTCAAGGTTTTTATCAGTCCACAGCACAGCTCTCTCTAACTTTGGCTGTAGCTAGAAGCAATGAGCCCTTCTGCAAGTCAGATGTGCTGTCCCATTTCCTCCCATATACACACCCTGTCCTCCTCCTCCTCCTTCGTGGGGCATCAAGGAGGAGAACATAAAGCAACTCTTCTCTGCAGCCTCCTGACACTCCCTGGGAAGAAACTGTCTCCAGACAAGTCCAGCCGAGACCCTCCACCACAAGCAGAATCAGAGCTGACAGAATCTGGGAAGAAGTCAGCTGCCAAATTTCAATGAGTTTCTTGTAAGAGACCAGAATTTTCCAAAACTCACAGTTTTTCCCATATGGAAAGTTCTACAGGAACAGCAAATGAAACATCCCAGACACAAAGGCAATGCTTCTTACCAGTGCTAAACCCATAGTCATAAAGATGCTATAAATTTCGATGTAGCATCCCTTTGTACCAGGCACAAAAAAATATCATCTGATTTCATTTTCCAAAATGGCTTGTTGTTTTTGTTGAAAATTCAAAAAGATCTGGTGGCAGGTTTTCAGATGGGGACAATGGTTAAAATTTTGCAAGTAGTGTCTAATTAGTGTTAATGACAGACACCAGTACCAGTCCTGCCTGTATCTGATACAGAAGGACCTGCCTACTTACTGTCACTAGGGGATAGAGAAGTGCAGCAAATTTTTTTTTTCAAAACAGATTCCTCTGTTCATTGAGTCTCTTGTTTCGCGCAATACCTGCCAAGAGGCAGAAGAACAGCTGAGATCTGAAGTTTTAAGGTACCAGAGACTTAAGGAGGATTTTGCACCAAGACTGAGAGGGCTGTGTCCTCGCTTCTGCCTCGCTGCATCCTGGCTCCCTGTGCACTGATCTTACCATTCCTGCTGATGCAATTACCCCAAAATACAGTGTGTGGCTTTCTTTTCAGGCAGTCAAGACTCAGCTCATTAATTAACAGCTGTAGCATTGTTTCCAGCTGCCACTTCAGTCAAAGGCAAGTCTCTACTCGGTTTTGCAGGGAAATGAGGCTGGGTTCAGGAAGGACACATCCTCAACAACCTTAAAACCACTAGAAAAGGGGACTGCAGAAGAGCTAACAGTAACATACATGAAAAATGTTATCTGCTTGTGAGTTTGGAAGTGTCAGATAACTGATGGAAGTTACCTGCTCTGAGAATCGTAGAATCATTAGGGTTGGAAGAATTCTAAGATCATCAGGTCCAACCCTTAACCCAGCACTACCAAGTCCACCATTAAACCATGTTCCTACGTGTCACTCCTACACATCTTTTGAACACTTCTAGGGATGGTGATTCCACCCCTTCCCTGGGCATCCTGCTCCAATGCTTGACAACCCTTTCAGCGAAGACTTTAGATAAACTTCTATTTGGTTGTTTCCAGGATGCTGTACATTCATAATATGCTAAGCAAAGGCAATGTGCAGAGGACTGTGAAGCAGGTGTGGGTTTGTCAGTAGATTGCCCAGGTAGGTACAACATTGTTCTGCTCACCCCGAGGCAAACAGAAGCTGAGTAGCAGCAGCATGGCCCCAAATCTGAGCTGAGCAGCCTGCTGAGATGGGTGCATTAGAGAGGGCTGCTGCACAGTCAGCTTGGGCTGAGCAAACAACTCCCACCTTCTTGCAGTGTGCCAAGGCTTCCTCTGTGGGCTCTCACAGTGCTCTTTCCATCAGCACATCTGAAGCACTCATGAAATGAAAGCTCAATATCCCACCTACGCCTGGGGGGAGCCAAGGCACGCTCTGGGCAAAGCAGCAGGGCATTGGCAGAGCTGAACACTGAAAGCTGCTCTTCTAGGCTGAAGTCAAGAGCACTGAACAGTGATTACAGCTGCAGTGCTTGGCTGGCAATATTTTTTACTATAGTTTTTTTTGTTAATGAGCCTGAGGACCTCTGCGTTTGCATTAAGGGCTACTTTGTGTGAGTACTTAAACACCAACATTCAATTGAACAGAATATCTTCAGTAGGAATGAACCCGTGCCAAATTTGTGCAGTGCCCAATCTTCAAAGAACATCCTTCTCACCTCTCATGAATTAAAGATGATCCCCATCCAAGGGATCCCCATGCAAGGGATCCCCATGTGGATCCCTTTGCACTATAACTTTCTGAGTGTTAATGTTTCAAAGGTGTGCCTCTCCAGTTATGCATCCATCTTCCACATGGGGAGGCAGGTGGCATGCTCTAGCAAAGGATGGGAGAATATTCAGGGAAATAACATTCCCTGGATAGTAAGGGATAAGTAATACAGTGAAAGGAGATTAATTTGAAATAGAGTTGTTTGGTTTTATTTGATTTTAAGGTGCCTCTACTGTACTGTAGTTGATATGAGCAAGAGCCTTCTGTTTACAGTTATCATCTCTATTTGTATTTATATTGGGGGATTTTCAAGTAAAGAGAGAAGGGCACTCAGACAGAGAGGGGAAAAAAGGTGCCTGTGCAACACCTCAGACTTAGCCTTGCAGAGAAGAGCAACCAGGCTGGTGAAAGGACTTGAGCACAAGTCCTATGAGGAGAGGCTGAGGGAGCTGGGGTTGTTTAGCCTGGAGAAGAGAAGGCTCAGGGGAGACCTCATCGCTCTCTACAACTATCTGAGAGGAGGTTGTAGCCAGGTGGGGGTTGGTCTCTTCTCCCAGGCAACCAGCAGTAGGACAAGAGGGCATGGCCTTAAGCTGTGCCAGGGGAGGTTTAGGTTAGATATTAGAATGAAATTCTTTACAGAGAGAGTAATCAGCCATTGGAATGGGCTGCCCAGGGAAGTGGTGGATTCTCCATCCCTGGAGGTTTTCAAGATGAGGCTGGATGTGGCCCTTAGTGCCATAGTCTGGTAACCGCGGTGGTGTTGGATCAAGGGGTGGACTTGATGATCTCAGAGGTCCTTTCCAACCCGTCTGATTCTATGATTCTATGATCCTATGATTTTGTAAACTAAGGTTTTTATCTCCATCACCTCACAGCTAACTGTTAGATCTAAGAGTCAGTGATTGGGAAAAGGTGGCACGAAAAGTCTTCTTGTTGATTTATTAAAAGATGTTAATGCTTTATACTGTAAACCTTGAACAGGATGTGTGTGTAGGCGGTTGTTTGCATCTGCAGAATGTCCTATTCATGATTGAATGGAGCAGGAAGGAAGGCACTGGAGGGGGAGGTTGGGCATTACTTTCACCCAACTGCCATACAAAACACAGCTTAAACTGCCAAAAAATTCAATGTTCTTGTTCTATCGGACACTTTGAGTACATTTATATTGTCAGAAAGCTTAGTATCACACTTCATGCCCTGGGGATCACTTCCTGGAACAGCAGTCTGGATGCAGCCCTTAAGATTGGCTCAACTTTGATCTCTGAGGAGCTCTTAGGGACTTGCTTCTCCAGAGCAGAACGTCCTGTCTGTGGTTCCTTCTTCACTCCGAAAAAAAATATTTAGTACCACTCTGTCAGCCACAGTAAGTCAGGGATGCCAAAGTAAGATATTAGATGCTGATTATTACAGGTTGGCATAGGTAATTGATATGACAGTGTATGGAAGCAAAAACTCGGACATAAATGCAATCACTCCACTCTACACATCTCTGGCAGGCTCTCTCAAGCCACATGGAAATAATGCAGCATCAGTGGACTGGTTCACATTGGGAAAGTTTCCCTCCTGCCAGCAAAAAAAAAAAAAACAAAGCCAAGGTGTTTCAGTTATTTTCTTTCTTTGACCCAAAGATCAAATTTTAGAGTTTTTGACCACAGCTTGAAACCCAGTAATAGTGGTGATGTATCAGTTGGCAACTTTACCTTCAGCTGCGGTTTGATTATCTTTGGGACATCTCAGCTGGGGACTGGTGGGAGTCTGCATGACCTGCTTTTAAGGTCTTAAGAGGAAATTTAAGACACAACCTTTGCTTTGAGAACACTGACACAAGCAAAATAAGACAGATGTGGTAGCATTTTATGCTTCCCTCAAATGTTCTTCCCTCAAGTGATCCAAAGAAATTTAAATTCAAGAATATCAGTTCCAACTAAAAAACATTCGCAAATCAGTATCTGAAACGCTCAGTGAGGAGTCAACAATCTTCTTCCATTTGGTACAAGAACTTGATACATCTTGTTTTGGTGTTTCCCATTCAAAATGTCCCTGAACACTTCCAAATATTAAAAAAAAACCCAACACATACACACACACCCCCCCCAAACCAAAACAAACAAAATCCNAAAAAAAAAACAAAAAAACCCAAAAAAAACCAAAAAAAAAAAAAAAAAAAAAAACAAAAACCCAACCCACCAACCAACCAACAACAACAAAAGAAAAAAATAAAACCAAACACAAAACCAAAACCAAAACAACCAAAAACCCAAGAACATAATTTTTACTCTAGTAAAAGTTCCAGTTATTGACAAGTACACAAAAACATGAAATTTGTCATAAAGAATAAGTTTTTTGTTGTTTTTTGTCTCAGTTCAGCTGCTGACATCAGCTGGTATAAGACCAGTTAGGATTATATGCAGGCTTTTTCACTTAGGTAAATGAACTTTATTAATTGACCAAGGAATAGTTAACAAGCCTAGAAAAACAATTAGCAACAGGCAGAGAAGTAGATGGTGGAGAATTTAAAATTTTGGAACAATTTGTACTTTAAACTTCTTTTGTTTTTCTCATAACCCTACTGCTGACACTCAGTTGTATTTAAGGATGCCTTTACCCCTCTCCCAAGAAGTGTCACTTAGAAAAGACTCACCTCTCAATCTCTGATGAGAAGCTTTCAAACAGTGAATGAGAAGTGGGGCAGATGTTGCAGTAAAACTATTTTATTCCTGCATGGACCACTTCTCTGCAACCAGTGTACAGAAAGCTTCTGTTTTCACCTATAGCTGAGAAAGGTTCAAACCAGATTTGATTCCTAGAATGACCTTCACTATGAAATGCTCCATGAAACATCCCTTCTGCTACGTGAAAATTACTCATTTCAGAAATATCTCCAATAGGTCTGTGAGTGTCACAAAATTTAACAGAGAGTATTCAGGGTCATGCTGTAAATGCAATACATGTCCAAAATGGAAAAAATGTCTCTGTGACTTAAAATTGCAATTAAAGAGGCTGATCCTGCAGCACAGGCAGTTTCTTACTCATGCCAAAGATGTGACATTAGCACCTTCCATTACACTTCATAATTTCTGATTGCAAGGAAAATATATGGGGACAAACCTTGTTCTGAGATTAATCTGCACTGTGCTGCTTATGTCACAGCTTTTTGAAAACAGGGAGCCAGAGCAGCCTGACGGCCCAAAGACTGGTGAAGAACAGCCATACATATTGTTATCTCCTGACTTTTGGAAATCTTGTGATGTTTGTGCTCTTGGGACCTGACTCCTCAAAGCTTGAGAGGCGCCTTCTGAGCTCTTATCGTGGTCCTGAAATAGTGTACTGTGCTGGGACCTCATTTCGAGTGGCAGGAATTTTCTTGGAGCCCTTTGGATCCAGATCCTGAAAAGCATCCTCAGAAAAGTCAGTGGGACTACTGGAATAACAATCTTGTTTATGATAATTGAATCTATCTGAATATTTGCATAATATTTGAGAAAAGCTAAAAAGTGGACAACCTGTGTTCTCCGGCCATGGACCCTTAGAAATTTTGAGGCTGGAAAGGAAAAGTCAGAGTAGTGAACTGCCGTCTCCAACTCCAGCTTTTTGATGATGACCCACAGCTGAAAGGGATCCCACAGGTTTCCTGGCTTCATCACCCCCTCTTCCCTGGACACAAAAACACCAGGATTAAAGTCCCTCCATCTGTATGCATATGAGAGATATGAATCCATGGATCATATAATCATACACAGAAGTTCAGCCTGAGGCTGAGCAAACCCACTCCCTGCCCTTTCCCGAGGTCAGTGGGCTCTTTCTGGGGGCTGAGCTGAGTCACACTCTGGATTTCACTGACTTTGCTGTGTTCATCTCTAGTCATTCAATGCCCTTCAAGCTGCCTTGGCATCCCATCTGGCCAGTCCAGAGGCTTTGGGTTTCCTGGAGGTCCTGCATCAATCCCAAAACCTACACCTGCCCACTCTATGGGGATGTCTCATACCTTGAGATGCCCACACAGAAGCATTGTAATTGTGCCCCAGACAACCACTGACAAAAATGGGAGCTGAGACTAGTAGGCACCTCCACTCAAGTGTCTTAAATTTAAACTGAATCCCACCCTTTTTTTGATATTTATGTTTGTGCATCAGTCTTGGAAAATAGGACTTAAAGCAACCAAAAAAGGACAAAACAAGTACGCCAAAAAGGATGTCCTTTTCCCCACACAGTGCTGGGTTTTAAGTGGTAGAAGTGGAGACACTATAGCACAAAACCTGTGTGATTCATTCAGGAAAACATATAAAGTAGGAAAAGGGAAGTTTCTCTTTCCACAGACGTTCTCTCGAGGGCACCACAAACAAAAATGTTGTCCTGGTCTGCTACAACACACCATCTGGAAGAAACAATGTTTTATCTTAGATACATGGAGTTCTTAAGCCTTGAAGGAGCCTCGAGGTCACGTAGGGTGTTCTGACCTCCTGCATCACACAGGCTCCTCCCCACAGAGCTTGCTTCAAAAACCGGTGTCTCTTTGACATTATGCATATCACTGTGGAAGACAAATACTTTTAAACCAGCTTTAAAACCAGTAGCCAACCTACCAGTATCACATTTTTCATTACAAAATAGCTTTTCTGTGTCTTTTTTTTCATAGCGGTTGACTCAGTTTCTAACCACAGACTCAATTTTGCTTTTTCTTCCACAGCGATCAAGTCTCAGCAATATCTTCCCCATGTAGTTTTCCACAAACTACTCTTTAATATACTTACGAGCTTAATAAAATCTTTTCCTGGTAAATTAAATATTTCCATCTGAGGTGTCTTTCTCAAAAAGACATTCTGAAAACCTCCAATATTTCTTGCTACACTTTGCCAAACCCTGATTTTTTTCAACAACCTCTTTTAAGGTGGGACACAGTACAGTGTCCACCAAATTAAGCTGCCCTGCCTCCTTAATATTCTCCTACTTCTACAGTCAGGATCCTATTCTCCTTGTTATCTATTGATTGACTAAGAATCCCCAGCAAATGACTCTGAAAGTAATTCACTGGAGGAAGTATTTCACTACATTCTGCACATGTAATTACCACCACTGTATAACTGAGAGGGAAAGAGTCGTTTAATGAATTCAACTGTACTTATCATACTGTATTCACCAAATTAATATTAAATGAGACAATACTGCATCTAAAATTTCTTCTTCTCCTCTCTTTCCTCTAAGCTTTAAGCCTTCTAACACAACACAGAAATGGGTCCAGAAAGCAAACTAGCAGATACTCAAGGCTGTGTTAATTGGGCTCCCTGCCACAGCCACACATAACACTATTTACAGCCAGATGCTAAAAATTAATTGTATCTGCGGCTGAATTGAAACCAGCAAGGAGCTTCAAATGGGAACAGGAGAACAGAGATACAGAGGTTACCCTGTTCATACGTCATTTGACAACAGCCTGGGAAATCTTCCGCATTTCCTGCAAATAAGCTAATTAAAATGAGGGGAGGAGGGAAAGGCATTTATCAAAATACATGCTGGAATTATGTAAATAAGTGAGAGAAACCAAACCTCTGTGCTTGCACTTGGGAAAATAACAAAAAGCTGCCTGTTTACAGCCAGCTTCCCTGGCCTCAGATGCTCTGTGCAAGGACTGCTCTGCCCCAGCTCTCTTCACACTTTACACCCCATTTACCCAAGATTAATATCACTAATTGCAATGGTGTCCCTCCAACTGGAGAGGCAAATCCCATCTCTGGAACCGTTCAAGGCGAGGTTGGACAGGGCGTTGAGCAACCTGATCTGAATTTGGGCTCGCCATTGTTGAAACACTCATGGGGAAGAAAGTGACCAAACAGGTGCAAGCACCTCTAATATTGAAAGAGTGAAATCCTGGTGGGGCACAAGGGGTAGGACAAATTTGGATAAAGAGTCTTGTCCTTTGTAGAGCAACTGCAAGATGCCCTGTTGTACATACAATTTAACTGTGGGTGAAATTGGCAACTGCACTTACCTAAACTGAGCAAACCTTAGGTTTTATAAACCACCTTATCAAACCAGAGGTCTTTAGTTCTGGAAAAAAAAAGATCCTGTAACCAAAAAGCTTCATTACAAAAAAGCAGCCAGCATCTAATTATCCTAGTTAGCTCTTTGATGGCATTTGAAAATCCCATGGAAAAATGAAGCAGCCCTGCTTGTGCATTTTTTTGTGTTTTCTCACAACCCAAACCCATGAAACCTTTTTGTCACTGTGGCTAGCAATGTAAAATTCAAAACAATGTCTGTTTAGATTCTCACACAGTTCTTCTGAAGGATGAGATGAGATGAGATGAGATGAGATGAGATGAGATGAGATGAGATGAGATGAGATGAGATGAGATGAGATGATGAGATGAGATGAGATGAGATGAGAGAGATGGTGGTCAAGCACTGGAACAAACATCCTAGAGAGGTGGTCATGGTCCCAAGTGTGCCACTGTTCAAGAAGCATTTGGACAATACTCTTAGATATATGGTTTAACTTTTAGGGTCCCCTGTGTGGAGTCAGGAGTTGGTTTTGATGACCTTCGTGAGTCACTTCCCGCTCAGGATATGCTATAGAGGAAGGTGTCCTGCCCATGGCAGGGGGGGCTGGAAGTAGGATACCTCTAAGGTCACTTCCAACCTGAACTATTCTCTGATTCTATCAAATCCTCCAAGATTATCAAATATTTCTTCAGGTGGGAGATGCTCCTTATCAAGCAAACAGCATTCATGGGAGTACTGTAGGATGGAGGAGCTTTAACCACCCTCTTCACCATCCTGCTCTTCAGAGGTCAAGACAAGTTAGCTGAGATACTGTGACAAGGCAAACTCCCCCCTGCCCCTGCCCTCCCCACCCCGCCCCAGTCTGAAGCAAAACAGCCCTTTGGTCAACTGAGCAGTCCTGTTATAAAATTGTTGACCGGGAAAACAGAAGAAAGTCAGCTGGCAGAGTGATTGCATAAAAGAATGATTAATGACAATATCTGAGCTATTTTCTTGCAAAAGAGGTTATTGGGAAGGACACACTGAAATTAACTTTCTTCACTTACTTACTCCATCTTCAGGAATTGATTATAGCTCCAGAGAGGAGGAGATAAAAGCCTGTGAAAACTATAGAAGATCTTAAAAGAGGGGCTACAAGCCCAAGCCACACATTATGATGGAAGGTTTCAAGCTGCATGATAGGGTAAAAATCAAGGTGAAGGATAGATATTCAGATGGTAAAGCCAGGAGGATTGTTAGACTGTTTCTCCTGACACAATACCCCCAGGAGCTTATTCCTCTGGGCTACCAAGGAGATTTGGGAACCCCCACTGGCAACAGGACTTTAACCAAGAGTAGCAGAGGTAGCAACAACAAGGGGTGCACCACTGTGGAACTCAAGCAAGAGCTGCATCACTCAAACTGATGCCTGAAGGGACTGTAGGGGATATTTGCACCAGCAGGGCACTGTCATGCTGGGCCAGGTCTTATTTATGCCACAGGTCTGAGCGGTTGAGCAGAAAATGAAGCATTTTTGTCCCACAGCACGCCCAGACCCATTACCTGCTAAACCCTGAGCACAGGGCTCACACAACTGCTTCCTCCTCTCCAACCAATGCCTGCCCCTTACACACTTGCAGTGCATGGTTATGACCTCTCTTATGCCCCCAGACACCACAGAATAAGCAGAAGTGCTTTGCCAATCTGCCTGCCATCTGCCTCCAGCACGCAAGGGAAAAGGTCTCAAGAAAAGTGGTGGTTTTGGCAGGAGAGAAGCATGGCACATGCAAGACCTGATGTTGAGGCAATGCCTCCAAGGTGGACCATTTCCCCCACTTCAACATCTCCACCAGTGACAGCTTAGAGGTGTCAACACTCTCCCGTCATCTGGCTAGACACGGGTCCCACACAGAGACCACTGCAGTACCACCCCTGAAGAAGAAAATCCTTCAGAGCTCAGCCCCCAAAGTGCACAGAGAGAGGAAATTTCAGGCATATTGAGCAGTGCCTGAAAGGGAAGCGAGAGAACACCAGTAGGAGACAGATCCAGGGGCTCTAGCGGTGGTCATCAACGAGCACCGATATTATCAATGCACAGCAGGACTGAGACTATTTGTCAACACAGGAATGACTCAGCCAGTCCCACAGCAGAGACTGTGCAGCTGATAAATCCTCTGCATAGAAGATAAAAGCTTAGAAAATAAGTCTACGGACGTAACGACAAAGGCAAAATTCAATGCAGACTCTGACTGCAAGAGAAAAAAGCATCCAGAAGAAACTTTGTCACTTGATGGATGCAAAAAAAAAAATAATCCACCCTTTTTTAAACCATGTTTAGGGAGATTTAAAGGCTTTGGAAGAGGAAAGTAGACAGAATACATATCTAGGATTGACAAAGTGAGGAGATCAGTAAGCCTGACCTACACTTTGTGTGCTTGAAGAGTCTACAAGAGATTATTTCATTCTGAAAAGGGGACTATCTACCTGTATCAAGAGTGGTTTTAAAGTCACAATCAATCAAATCTCAAAAGTATGAAACTGCATCCTTCCATGCCCAAAGGAGTAACAGGAAGTGTTAGATCAGTATAAAAACATTACTGAGATGGGCAATTGTCAGTTTTATTGGCAGATGAGCCTGGGAAATATGAGGTCCCAGAAGAAGCGCTCATAAGGTCACTATCTGAAATAGCATCAGAACTTGAAATCTTCCATCAGCTTCCATCTAATCCCCGCCTGAGTGTCTTTTACCTAGTCTAGTACCAGCTCAAGTGTGTGTTTAATTATAGGCTACATATTAAAGTTCAAATGTCCAAAAGCAACTCTTTAACTAACAAATTCACGTCTGACTGTTTGTGCTATTTGGATTCCACAGCTCTTTTAGGAAGCCACGCAAGGTCAGCAGGACTTAACGACATCCTCATTTCCTTTGTGGGCCAGATCTAGGCACATGTTACATGCATTTAAGAGTTTTGCTGACCTAAAACTTTATTCTCCTTGTAATTCACTCCCCACCTCAAGACTGGAGGCAATAATATTTTCCTTCCCCCATTTATCTGTCTTGTTAATTGTAGCTTCTTTGGATGTAAAGTCTTTGTTTGCAAGGACATAAAATTCCCTAGAGCAAGAATTGTATCTCATTATCTGTTTTAATAATGCATAAAAAAGGATTGGGGAATAACCTAATACAAAAAGCAAGATCAAACAAACACATAACAAAATTAAACCCTTCTCAAATGTATATTCCCTATTGCTCAAAACATCAAAACCAAAATAACATGAAAATAACATATTCCATCTTCCCAGAAACTATTTTATCTTTGGTTCTAAAGAGCAAAAGCTGGCATATGTGTTTTGCTATTGAATAGGAAAGAAGCTTTAAGATACTAGCCATAAACTGTTTATCTTCCCAATAAATTAGAATCTTCTAATCTACTCCTCTTCCTTTCCTCTGTGAACAGACAGGAAATCTATCTCCCCAGAATGCACTACACACGGAAGAACCAACAGCTCTTAAAAAACCTGAGAGCGCCACATGAATTCTGCAACACATCTATGGGTGATGCTGACTCCTGATGTATTTACAAGCCATATACATAGCATTTAATATTTAAAGTGAAAACAAGAAAATACGACTGAAAGTTGAATTAAGATGTTCTTTTCAAAACGTACCCAGAATAATACCCCCTAGAAGAGTTTCTGCATCTCAGTCCCAGCATGGACAATTCAGTACTGTTTCTTTTCAGCATTACAATTCTCCAGGAGATTAACCTCCTGCTTAACTTTGATTCATGTCCAGAAGTTCCTGATTCTCCTCCAGAGAGTCATCAGCTCAGGCAATCCTCCTTTGGGCCAAGCTAGGCTATTGTAAGAGTCTGGGCCACCAGCCTGGGTCCAAGTGCTCCTCTTGTACTTGTGCATATGTGCCCGCTCTTCCCTTGCCTGATGCTCCTTTTCCCACCCTCTTTTCCTGTAACACACACCAGCAATGTATCTCTGTTGGGCAATGACGAATGAAAAACCGTCATGTCCCCAAATGAGCCGGATGATTTCTCTTTTAAAATTAAAACAAAATGGGGTGCATTTTGGGAGCTCACAGTTGACCATCCAAGCCCTTGGGAGGGGGCATCTCTAGACATGATTTAGGGAATTTTGCCACAACACTCGTAGTTTCAAGGTTCCCAATGGTTTTGGGACAAAGTCCATTTTTCAAACCTCAAGGAATGGAGCTATTTCGCTCAGGGCCTCTGCTTTGAAGGTACTTTGTGTTAAAGCTTTTATCCCTGGAATAAGGATTAGGCCTTATTCTTCCTCTGATATTTTGCTAGTCTGAAAATATTCCTGAAATCTACTGGCCTTTTCAGTCCAGGAGCACTGGCAGGGCTAAGCCCCGGGTCCTTACACTGGTGGGGACGTGGCCTCATAGTTAATCCTACTTCAGACTGTGACTAAGAATTCCTTATTTCCCAGTGAAAATACACCATTTCCTGACACTCCATGTCAAACTGAGTCAGGCATTATTGCTCTACTTAATGCCTCCCACCCAGGATGTTAATTACTCAAGTTATGGAAGTACCTGTGCAATAAGGAAACTGGGGCACAGAGAGTGAGATGTGCAAAGAGATATAAGAAAGGCTTCTGCTCTTTTCCCAAAAGCCATAGTCCTACAGGTGAGGCATCTATAATCATTTTCCCCAGTTTCGAACTGTATCCTACACAAACTGCCCAAACCCACTGTAAAAGCAATTCAGACACCTCATTTCAATTTCTGGAGTTAACCTACAGTAGCTGGTATCCTGAGAGGCGGTGCCTGCAAGGATACAAAGCCTGAAAAATCCACTTCCACTCCTACCTGCATCACATGAGGACCCAAGGAAAATAATTTTCTCTCTCTGTTAACACACTATTCTCCTTGGAAAAGCACTTTGGGAAACCTTGCAAAGGAGGGTTATATACGATCTAGACAGTATTATTATCATTATTATTACTAGTACTACTAGAAGTCCCCCAGACAGGCTTCATAGCACTGTACAATGCAGCACTGAGCAGTTAAAAAAAGAGGTTTTGCATCAAGAAATACACTTTAAAACAAGCATAGTGATGAACCACTTAGCTGTCACATTTTGCTTTACCATTGCACGATTGCACGTTGCATAAAAATATTAATTAATTCCCACACCAGCAGGAGGGGAGGAACTGCCAGTTCAGCTCAGCCTTAGGTCTCCGTAGTTACAGTATCTCGTCTCCCACAGGAGAGTTCAGAGGCAGGTGTAAGAAATCTCTCAGCTACCCAGAACAGAGGAATCCAACCTCAAGGAAATTCTCCCTCTAACCCTGTGTTATTTGGAAGCTAAAGCTAAAATGATAAGGCATTGTTCCTCATCCAAGGCAGACAGGCAGCACCTTTTCAATCTGACAGCTAAAAGAGAAAGGGATGCTAAATGATTTGTCTAAGGCATTAGGTGTTTGCATCGAGGAAACTCCCTACAGTGTGACCACATCAGTGAAAAATCCATAATGCAGTCATCTGCATTGGCTTGGGGCAGGGCTTAAACTGCTGCAAACCCCACTAGAGCCTATTTTCAGATTAAAAGACATCATCTGTATGTGCAAACTGCCTTAGGGGTGGCTCAGGTGACAACTCCCAGTACCAACCACACCAGACCAGTCCCGTGTTTGATCAGCCAGAATCTCAGCAAAACCCATGTCTGGTTGTGTAACATTTTGATTCAGCTGAAGACCATGTTGTGACATAGCCTATTGTAAAAGCAAAGCCCTCCTATGGGGAGAGCATTCCCTTTCCTCCCGTTGCTGTTCTTTCCACTGCGCAGCATTGCAGCAGCGAGCAACAGGCTGGGCTGTGTCACAGGGAAACCCCTCTGCTCTCGTCACAGATTCACGGCTGCCCATCACAAGCAGATGTATCTTTAGCTTTGGCTCAAAGATGTTTGTGAGGCTGTCTAAACAATTCATTTTTCAGAGCTCATGTCAGCCTTTCCAAGGGCACGCTCCACCGGGAGCTGCCTCCTGCAGCTGACAGCCAGAAGCCCCCACAGTGCATCAAGCTCGTATGGAAAACGTGCATCGAGACCAAGGCAGCTCGTCACACTGCATCACAAACACCAGGCAGAATGTACAAATTCAAATGCCCTAGACAGAGCATTGTCTCATTTTGCTCCTCTGTCTGCAGTGCTGCTGCTGAGTTGTTATTTGCACAACAAACCCAGCCCTGATCTGCTCAATGCGCAGGAATCGATACTGCTCTTTGGCAGGCTGTGCAGTTATGCACAGCAATGAAAGCTGAAAGAAGGTAACTGGGGTTTCCCTGGAAAATAGAAGGCTATTCTATCACCATTAGGAACCCACTGGTAAAGGACTGTTAACAATCTGATAATAATTTCTTTACCAAGTTCATAAATGCGCTGCTACAACATGAGGAGACACTAAACTGCGTGTGAAGATTTCAAATGACAGAGAATCTTCCACACTCTTACTAAGCCCCAGAAAAGTCCTCAACCCTTTCCACAGTATGCCGCAAAGCCATTACCAGCAGATACCAGAAAGAAAAACAATTTACTGGACAGCAATTTTTTTCAAAGTGTAAAAAATAAGTGAAGAGGTTGAATTAATTGACGAAGACATTGCCTCTAAGCTGACCAAAACCTGGACTAGGTTCACAGGAGAACAAAGCCTCACCACTAAAATCATGGGGTTGATTCTGAAAAAATTTAACTGCAGCTCCCTTTTCCTTTGTGGAGGTTTTTCCTGCCTCATTCCAGACAGTCCATTTTCATGCACACACTGCCTGCATGGCTACGTGGCAGGGAAACCCCCATCTGCTCCCCTTGGATTTACACTCAGCCATGACAAATGACTTTAGCTTCAACTTTCTGCTAGGAGATGCATATAGAAAATGAGGTCAAAAAGGCTCATTTTAAATTATTCATCGTGAAAAATTCTCCCTGTCTTTTCCAAGCCTGTGCAGCCAAAGAGGAACCACCAGCTCCCTGGAGCCAGAAGAGCTGATCCATGCATTTGCTCTTCTGCCTATGGCTCTGCTCTATGTGAGGGACAGAAAAGGCAGCACCACAGCAGGGGTGTGGGAGTGGGGAGATCTGGATTACTCTGTTCCAAGCACCAACTGTCTCCATGTGTCAGCCTGAGAGAGTCAGAGGCATCAGTTTGGAGATTAGAAGGGATAGGGTTGGTGCTGGAAAATCTCCACAGTGAAATCCTTGATCCAAACAACATGAGAGGTCAGTTTGATTGATCATAATGGGGGGAACACAAGAAAATCTCTGAGGGGTTATAGGATTATCTACCGTGATTTTGTGGTATAACCCAGAAATGATGTGCAAATTTTCCAGAATCCATTCTGTTATTTTGGTTAAGAAGATAGAAAGGAAGCTATTCTCAGTGAAAAGACTTGCTGGCAGACAGCATTTGGGCTCACAGCCTTGGTTCATCTGTCCTATCAGCTGATCACCAACACTGAATATACAGACTTTTCCTTCAGTCCAAACTGTGTTGACATGACTTTGCCTGTCCCTGTGTTCAAGGGCCTCACTCCCCACTTCTATCCTGTGCTTCTCCCCTGACTGCTAGAGATGGCACCAGCTGTTGCAAGGCAGAAGAAAAATCTTTAATTCAAACAAACAAGAACCAACCTCCCCCCAAAAATCAAAACAACAAACACTTTTGGTGCAACATGATGAAAGGCACAGGAAACTCCCATAAAAGGATGTGCTGGGCTGGGAAACACTGGGGCCATAAAATCAAATGTCTGTAATCTAGAGCAGAGATGCTGTTCATGCTGACATGTATTTACCTGGTTTGTTGGCTATTTCTGCAGGCTCACTCTCCTTCCAGCTGTGCTTCTCATTCCAGAGGGACTGATTGACTCTCTCATTTTTCCTCAGGCTCCACACACTCTTTTACAAGCACCTTACATGACACAACAACTTATTCCTACTTATTTGTCTAAGGAAATGGTATGTCTGCAGTTTGGTACTTGGCGGCTCTAAACTGAGCAACTCCTTTGGTATAAGACAGTAAGTTATTCGTGTCCATGGGGAACATGCAAAGGGTTGTTCCAAAGTGTCAGCAGCTTCCAGGGTCTCGTTACCTTCAGAAACCCTCCAGACCTCTGTGTCAGTCTCTTGTAATTATGCCATTACTAATCCGGTTTAAGGAATTTTAGTACATGTATGTGATTTCATCTCTGCCTGTATCAGCTCATGTTGAGAATCAAGACAGATAAGTCCTAAATAATAAAAAATGGTGATTTTTTAAAAACAGATTAAAATATGTCTTTTTTTTTTGGGGGGGGAACCACCTCTTGATCACTGTTTTGCCTAAGGCATCTTTTTGGAGACTCAGACCTAGAACACACTGACTACAGGTGTGTGCTTAATTTTAAACTTACATATAAGTTTAAAGAGGTCTACTCGTGCATGTGAGAAAGACTGCCTGGAAAGGAACACCAGCTGGAGAGGAACTGTTTACAAGGGCATGGCATCAAACTCAAAGAAAGTTTAGATATTAGGAAGGAATTCTTCACTGTGAGGGTGGTGAGGCACTGGAACAGGTTGCTCAGAGAAGCTGAGGATGCCTCATCCCTGGGAGTGTTCAAGGCCAGGTTGGATGGGGCTTGAAGTAACCTGGTCTAGCAGAAGGTGTCCTTGCCCATAAGAGGGGGTGGGAACCAGATAATCTTTAAGGTCCCTTCCAACCCAAACCATTCTATGATTACAATTTGACTCTCCTAAGCTGTTAAAACTAAAAAAAAGCAATGCACATGTTGAGTGTTTTACAGAGCTGTCACTCAAACTAATATCAAGAAGCACATAGACTTCTCCTGGGGGATATAGGGGGCTGTAGCTATCTTTTTAATGAATTCAAAATAAGCATTTCCTGTAGAAGGCTGTTTTGCAAATGATTTACAAGATAAGGAAAGCAGAATCAGTAAAGTTATTCCAAGCATGAATATTAGAAGAATAAAGTGTGGAACTTTGACTTTGCCCAGCATTCAAAAGCACTCCCCTACATGGTGTATATATTAATTTATTATTCAGAGAATGAGTGTGATCAGTGTAGTCCATAACAGGAGCTGGACAGGCAAAGGTACTATCAGTCCTGCACTGAACATCATCAGTTGTGATGGGAATGGACATTAGAAACAACCTCATAACTTTTCAGGCTTATTCAGGGAATTAGAGCCTGGTCTTAGAGGGCAGGGACTGTCCCCAGTGCCATCCATTTCAGTAGAAGCTGAAGAAATTTAATACTGTCTGGGAGGCACAACTCTGTGCATGAGATTGGGCTTTTGCATCAAACTGAGGGCAAAGGAAGGAGCGAGGTAAAATAATGCTACATTGATGGCCCCCAACTAGGCTTTATTTACTCTCCTGGAACTACATAAATACCAGTCTGCAGTCAGCTAAATGCACTGCCTGCTCAAGCAGTTTTATAAGCATGAAATTTACTCAGCTGTACCTGTAACTTAACAGGCCAATTATTGATAAGAACATGCTGTCTACATTAGGATTAAGAGCTAAACATAGGTTTTCTTAAAAATGTATCAAGAAATTAAAAAGCTATGTGGTTGTTATTGTTAATAGTAAGAAGGCAGTGCCTAAAGACATCATCTCAGAATGGAAACAAGCATGCTAGGAGCTGTAAAAATAGAGAACAGGGCAATGTACACCAGAACAGGCTGAGAATATCAGCAGAGACATAACAATATGGGGAAGGAACAGCAGGTAGCAGGAGAGCTGCAAGGAGAGATGCAAGTGTCATCCAAGGATGATGAATTGTCTATGCATGGGTTTCTCTAAGGGGTGGCTTAAACAGAAAGAGTGTGGAAGTTGCTGGGAAGGCAGAGGGGAGCCCAAAGGGTAGAGGGGCAATGCTGAGTTAGAAAAGAACAGGAGGAAGGAAATGGGATTACTGGCAAATAGAAAAATTGAAGCGAACTATTAGTGGAACAGTCAGGAGCTGCAATAAGGACAGTCCACGTTCCAGCACACAAAGCCTTATGGAACACACAGAGCCAGGCAGAGATCAGAAGACCATGTTGGCAACTTCTCACCAGTCCACAGACTGGATTTCCTGAGAGCCTGAGGAGAGTCTGCACAGATTCACTTCTGTTAAGATCCCCCAGGCTCTCACACACTCCCAGGTGCTTCATTCTTGTTGCCTTTTTTAAGCTCTCCATGTGTCTGAGCCTGGTAACACTTCTGCTTATTTAGCAGTTGCTTTTCCTCCCTCAGCTGTCACACTCCTTTTGTGCCTTCCCAAGGATGCTTTTCTCAGCTTTCCTTATGTCCTTTCTGTTTTGTTCAGGGAGTCCTAAATCTCATGGCGCAGCTTCTCCTCTCATCCCAGGGAGGTGGGAAGTTCATCACCAGTTATCCATGTTGCCTTCTGCTCCTTGCAGAATTGCAGGATAAGCTGGGTATCTGCTCGTGTCTGTGATGCAAATCACTTTCCACCACCAGCATCTCAAATCCCAAATGGACATGCCTGAAACAACACGTTCAAGTGTGTAAGTGCTGGACCCTGAGGAGGTCACTTTGTTTCTTCAGCTTTGCCAGTGCTGTGGCACAGTGCAACATCAATCTAGATCTGCTGTCTGTCCACACTTTGCACATACTCCTGGGTGATCACCTGGTATTCCTGGAGGAAAAATACAAGCTCACCCTCCTCAAAATGATCCACAGGAGCAGTTTCGTGGCTGAGGCACAAGCCTGGTGCTCAGCTCCTGTTCTAGCAGAATCATCTGTCCCGTCCATTTTTCTCTTGACTGATTTCTGGCAGAGACAAAGGCTCCCTAAATTACCCTGAAATTTGTCTGCTATAGGGTTGCTAGGATTTGGACACAAGCTTAGGGTTAGCTTAGGCTGCCCATAGAAATAGCTAGCACAAGGTGCACGTGACAGGAGCTTAGGTACAGCATGTTGGCTGAGCCACTGTGTCTCTGATCTGCCATCAGCAAAGTGAGGCTGAATTTTTTACTGGTCTTTACCCCTTTGTCTTAGTTGGGACTGAGTTGGTTTCTTTTTTGGAACAAGACTGTTATCATTTAAGCTATGTGCAGCACTAGCTCCAGACAGTCTAAGGCTTGTTTTCCCACCACGTTACTGGATTCGCTTCAGAGCCTGTTACATCGAGGACCATCTTCCCAGACAGCTCTTGGCCCATGTCATCTTTCCTCTCCCACTTGGGGACAAATATGAATCACAAATGACTTCCAGGGAACACAAGGAAGGATGACTCATTGTCATTTTAAGGTATAATGCACTGGGTACATATTATTTGCATGATGATCATCATGCATTGCATGAATGCAGCTGTTTAAGCTATTCATTTGCATATGCATTAATCCATTTTATGTATGGAGAAGTGGTACTTGCAGAGACAAATTAAGCATGCAATACAATGGCTAAATTGTTTAAATAACACAAATGTTTATCATTCAGTTCCCTGTGTGAAAGACTGGGCTGTTAATAATTAGTTCCCTACCTCCAAAAGAGCACGCATGTTAATTAATTAATAGTTGCAAATACTTTGAAGTTGCAAAGCACCATAAGAAAGCTATCCATTATTATGTATAGTAAATGTACTTCTAAATGAAATAATTTGCTTATTTAAAATCATTCCCCTCCCCAAATCCCTGAGAATCCTTTATCCATAATATTAATTAGCATCTACTAAAAAATATGTGTGTTTAAATATTCATTTGCAGTTTCAGGAGCAGAACTGTTTTTCCACCCCTGGTGTTCCAAGGATAAGACAGTGGCATACTCAAGTGCAAGCACAGATACAGTTTTATGAGCTGTGTACCACAGGCAGAGTAAAACAAAAGATGTACAAGACAGACTCCAGGCTTCTATTGTGTCAATGGGGACCAAGAGACCCAGGTGCTCCCGATGCTGGCAACAGGAAACCAAGTCTGGAGCTCCATTTTTCCTATTTTCCTCTAACAAAATCTCAGGATGTATCAGAAAACAGCTCTGGAGCTTTATCTCATGTCATGTGCCAGCTTTTATCTTTGGACTTCAGGCCTCAAAAGCTCATGGTGCTCAGTGCTTTGGTGGTTTGCTGTCACCTCACAAAGAAGCGTGTCATCTTCAAATTCACATCCCAGGTGAATATTTACCCAACATACAAGAAATTACATCAAATGTGAAGAGTCACCCAAGAGTGAAATAACTCAGCAGATCCTCCAGTGCCTGCAATAGCTCTGATTTGCTGCTGCTGGAACACTCTGTAAAGAAAACAAGCATCATCACAATGCTGATGTGCTGTTTGATGTTCAGGAGGCTGAAAAGACTTTCAGACTGGAAGTTTATGGGGTTCATCTTCTCAGGATTTCCCAGGCACTGAAAAACAGCTGAAGAGCCATGTGCTGCCATGAGAAATGGGCCCCTAAAATCTTTTGAAAGTTAGGGTAAAGTCTTTCAGCCTGCTGAGCCTCACCTGGGGGCATGGATGAAGGTCACCCCACTGAAGCCAGAGGCACTCATAGCCTTTGGTTTCAGTGCTCTGATATTTCCCAGGTGGAGCATGTTAACAGAGTAGGAGTAAACTCTCCTAAATCTGCCATCAGCTTTCTGCAGGACAACAAAAAAGACACTTTGGATCACAACTCCACTGATTCAGGAGAACTGGCTACTCCCCGTTGTCGGTATCTAAACCTCACCGGAGAACTAAGTGACCTGATCCATAGGCCTCATATTCATTACAGGTGACCTCACTTGAGATCCCCTTTTTGTGAGAGTGCAATCAGCAATTAAACTTACCCAGATACTCTAAAAATAACAGGTAATTTCTTGGAAGAGGAAATCTTCTACCTAGCATAGTGTAACTTAATACTAGACCTCATTTTGACGGACAAAGGAAAATCGATCGATGACCTAAAAATGAGTGGTTGCTTAGGTACTTAAGATTATGATGATGATCTGTTTACATGTATTGTGTGCAAACAGAATGCACCAGTGCTCAGCAGCATAAGAATTTTTGAAAGCTCTAATTCTTGCCAAACTAGTGAGATTGTCAGCATCACTGACAGGGACAGAAAATTAAAGGAAGAAATCCTAATAGAAGACTCCAGTGGAGGCTCCAAAAGCCAGAAACCCCACAGTCATGGCAGTGCTCTGTTGGGGAAAAAAAAAAAAAATCTTCTTAAATATTGAAAAGGCATATGGAAATGGCAGTATGGCAAACATTTTTATATATTTGTAGAGTCAGGAAGGAAGTGTTGATTATAATTTACAAAACACTTAACTGATGATGAGGAAACGAAGGGAACAATGAAATGACCAATACAGATAGAAGTAATTATAGCATTTTTTTCACTGTGAGTTATTGCTTACAGGCACACAGAAAAACTGTTCTTAGGCAAGTAGAAAAAGTAGAAATTTTCAAAGGATAGATATTTTTGTCTTTATATCCAACTGAGCAGGAATTTTATACCGAGGGTGGAACAGAAAGATTGCCATCTGTGATGAAAAGGGGATGTGAGGTAGCATTTGCTAAAATTAAACATTTTTTAAAAACAACAGACACATATCTTGCACCAAGAGCCTTTAAGGGATGAGGAACTCTCTCCAAAAAGTTAATTTCAACAAATCTTGGGAAACAAAAAAAATTTAAAATGACTGCAGGACTATCAATATCATTTGAACACCAAAAAGTATAAAAGGGATGAACTAGAGAATTACAAACCAACCAAGCTGATGCTAATCCTGGGTAAATAATATAATGCTGAATTCTAGACTATACCAACAAAACTTTGAGGAAAACTGTAAATAAACTCTTCAGCATGATCTCACAGCAAGTGGTTTTTTTAAACTATCCCTTTTTTTGTATTAAAGAACAACTAATCAATTAATTATAATGCTTGTATTGAAAAGCATGTGAATCAGTACCACGCAGCATTTTGACTTTAAAATCTTTCAGTAACATACAGTGGATGGGTTACAATTGTCTTACTAACAGTACTCAGAAGATAGATGTCAACAAGAGATAATTTTTAGAAGTTGTTCTCATGATCTGGTCCTTGGCCCAGCACTGTGGTCACTGACAGATTGCTTTTACCATAGAAGTCTGCAGTGATCCACAAAACAGTAGATAGAAAGTAAGTAGAACAAGTTACTGCTACAAAATACATCATCTGCCACAGCTGCAAAGTCAACCATGCACCCAGATAAGGTGATTCAGATGGAAATTTTTCATGGATTCTTGCTGCAGTAATAAAAAGGAGCGGGGGATGTGGGCTTTATAAGAGAGATATCAAACAAAAGTGAGTAGAGACATAAATGTGAGAAGAAACTGGTTTCCAATAAGACTTTGAGGAAAACTGTCCAACAGGAAAGGCAATGAAATGGAGGTAGATGGTCGAAGGCATTATTCACTCAACATGATTTCTGAATCTTAAGAAGAGATTGGACAAATACCCTTCACAAATGACAGGGATATGCTGATGTGCTTTGGTTTCTGGTTTATCAGTGCACAAGGTGACCAGCTAAGGTCCCACCCAATCTTATATTGAGGTTAGGCTGCATATAGGGGAGAGTGGGTTGTCTTGAATACATCTACTCCTGGTGTTCCGAAGAACATGAAAATAGGAGGAGTTCAAGGAAGCACTTTAAAAAGGTAAAACACTAGGAGGTTTCATAAAGTTTTCTTCCCAAAGTCCTCCCTCCTCCCTTACAAGGTAGAAAAATTACCCCCAAGCTGGTTTAATAAAACCAGACTCCAGGTGAGAGAAAAGGTTACTTTTCATTTTTTTTCCACCCCTACATCACTACAGTGGCTTTTTAATGTTCCCAAACTCCACATGACATCTAGTGAAGCTTATTAATAACACAGGATAATCATCCACTGGATTGTAATAAAATTTTAGAAGCTACTTAAAAAAAAAAAAATTAAAAAAAAAAGATTAAAATATCTTGAATGCCTATTAGTTACTTGGGGTTTCTTCCTCCTCCTTCTCCATTAAATCATTGGCCCCAAACTTAACACAAAGGGGCCAGTCAATCACAGCCATTTTTATCTGATCTCCTTTATCTCCTGTCATCATTTATCTGCACAGCTCCAAAAACAAAAGCTGTACAAGGCAGCATCAGATGCTTCCCCTTTGTGCACCGCTCCCATCACCTGTCGCACTCCTCTTGTGAAATCTTTGACAGGAGTCTTCAGCATTCCTGCAAAATAATTTATGCATTTTCCCCACCTCTGCAACTACCTTGTGACAAGAACAAGAAATCACAGAGGAGGCTGTAATTAATGCATTTCCACTGTCTGAAATCAATGTTGTAAAATCAGTGCCCAGCCTTGTCACAAACACAGTGACTACTGACAGAGCAGCACAGTTACAACCTGGATTGCTCTGACCATGAATCACCAGTGGATCCCAGTCACACCTTAGCCCATGCCTGTGATTAATTCTTCAGTTTATGGTAAAGGAAGACTATAAATCTGACATCTGTACAAAAATAATCTGTTTGACCGATCCCTTCCTACTGCCAGGGCTTACCTTCACTGAACAATTCCATGCATTAAATCCTTCAGATGTGAAGTTAATAAAAAATAAAATAAAGATATTTTTTCCCACTAAGGTTATCACTTAGAGGAAATATTAATCTGTTATAAGAAACACGGAAAAGTGGGAATCAAGGACAGACATACCTAAAGAGATGTTAAAAGAAATTGATTAAGCAAAGAGCAAAACATCACCAGAAGTATACCTGGAGCATCTTTAAACAGTTTGGAGAAAATCATAAGGGAGATGATGGAAATTCATAAAAAGCTCAAAGGGAACTGCTAATCAGAGAGGCAAATTCACTGACACCGCCTCGAGGGACGAATGTTGTAGCCTGCTTTGGTGGAGCAGCTGAGCCAAGACCTGTGGGCTTTGCTGCAGATGCAGGTGAGGTGTCTGTGAGGAACTGGCCACCAAGGGACTCTCCAGTGCCACTGGCTCTGCTTCCCAGCACTCAGGTAACAGCTGGACTGAGATCTCAGGAGTTTCCAGCAGCTGGGCTCCAACACAGGCCAGACAACTCCTCTATAGTAGCAAAGATTAGCTTTGACATTTCCAATATTCAAAGGTATAAAGTAAGAAAAAGAGCAATCTGTATATTTTTGGCCAATCTTCTTGCCTATACTATTTTTCCTATAATAAGTGTACAAAAGGAACCCAACTTTAAATCTGTTTTCAAGAAGCATTTAAAAGGAGTAAGCACATCCATTAACAGGGTCTCTGGTGCTCTGTATTTCTGTTGCACCTCTCATTCGTTATGATCATAAATGGGGCGGGTGGAAAGACAGCCCTAGTTCCTAGGAAAATTAGAAGCTCGGTTTAGAACTGGTTTTAATTTAGAACTTTTAATTTAACTGGTAACGTTTAATTTAACTATTCTTTTAATAGAATTTCTAACTGGTTTTAATTTAGAACTTAAAAACACTGATGTCAATAAATCACAAGACACTAAGAATCTCTCTGACTTAATTTTTGGCTCATACATTATAAAACAAGGTGGCAAAAATTGCAAAACGATCCCAAAAAGGGATCACAAGGTTGGTTTTAGGGTATTTTTCCTCTTAGATCCACAAACATGATCTTTTCAGCAAGCTGTTAAGATAGAAGATGACTGTTCCCTTTAATTATGCTGGGAGAGTGAGGAATGGGGGAAGCAGAAGAGCTGTTTGAACTGAAAACCAGCACTGGCAAAAGACAGAAATGAATATACACAGGCTGTGCATAAATATAGATATGGAATTGAAAGGTTTTGAGCCACTAAAATAGCAAAAGCCTTGAACAGTCTTCAAATAGCAGCCGTGGGAGCAAAGCAGCAGGATCCATGTACCCGACAGTGATGTGCAGATGTGCCCAGGCTCTTCGAGCACTGTTCTCTCTTGGGAACTGCCTGCCTACAGAACCTAGACCTCAGTTTGGGTTAATTTGCTGAGTGTTCCAGCCATTTTCCTTCCTTCTCAGCCTCCTCTGTGGCCCCTGTGGAGCTCCATTCTCAGCTGCTACTGACACCTGAGCTCATCATTCCAAACTAGTGCCAGACCAGTAGTGCACTGCAGTCCTGTTCTGAGCCCAGTATGGACAGATTCTAATTAGTTTTCACAAAGCCTTTATTCACTTAAGGAAAAGACCACATTTTGTTCCTGCCTTGGATAGAAGAGAACAGAACTCAGTCCCTGCAAAGATTTCCTTCCTGTGCTGGCTTCTTCTATTGGTGCTTGCTTCTTTTCAGAGAAACAAAATCACCTGCATCCCCATTCTTTTATCATTAGCTTGCCAAGGGAGTCTGAGAGCTAAAAAGTCTCTTCTGATGTCCAGGTAGAGGTGCCTGAGCAATGAGGGAAGGACCAATTTTACCCCAGGGCTACACAATGTGCAGCCCAAAGCAGTCCCCATTTATCAGGTGCACCTGTAATAACACACAGGTAAGTGAGATATTGTCTCACACAATATCGACTGAACAGACTTGTCACTTTTTCCACTTCACTGTATCAGCTATTTCTCCTTTTGCCCTCCTAATCTCACCCATACCATTTTTATTTTTTTTTAGACTATGAACCTATTATGTTTCAAAAAACCGCCTTTTTGCTCTTCTGGAAAGATACAATAGCAGCAGCTTTTCACAGACAAAATCAGAACTGAGTCCCCAGGAGAAATGAGAAGATTATGATTTCTATTTTATCCAAGTTTTTGATTTTTTTTATAAAGCAAATTTGGGAAAGCTGGAAGTATTCATTTCCCAGTTTGTATCTTGTAAAGCCTATACATACACATAGATCTCTGTGACTGCTTGGTAACATAAACCTTCCAAAGGCGAAAGGAATAAATAAAGAAGATTAACATATATGTAAAAAGCTGCTATAATTACCACAAAAGGCCTCCTGTGATTAGGACTGCAAGTAGATGCAAGTATCTTGGGATCTGTACTCAAACTGGGCATCAGATCAACTAAGAGACATTTTTTAAGAGATAGTCAGGTCATCTGTAATTCAAAATTCAATAAACATGTTTAAATTTCTTTTAAAGTGTTTCTGCCTAATGGTGATAATATAGAGAAAATACAGATCTAAAGATTATTTTTTTTTTTAAGATTTTCATTTTGGGGTTTTTTTTTCTAATTAGGAGCAGATACATAAGAAAGATTTCTTTGTAAATGGCTTTGCAACTCTGAACTCCTAACCAGGTGCTAGCAACAACAGCTGTGAAACTTATTTGTGTAGAAAGATCCCTGGGCTTTCTCCAAACATGAAGATACAGGCAATATGAGAAAAATACAGATATATCTTAAAGATTGTGCTTTTCTATTTTTAAAAAGGCTCTTTTATAATCTGAAGGAAAATTGCAATATTTGACTGAACTTTATATAATCTGTTTATTTTCAATATCTACCTTTTCAACTTCCCTGGCTATAAATAGTCCTCGTTTGCATGACACAGCATTCCCACAGATTCCTCACTTGTCTACACACTGTAGATACCCCAAGGATTCACAAATTGTCCCTGAGCTGTCCAAGCTTCAGGAAGAACATGGGCATGAGCATGGAGTGTTCCAAAGGGACATGATCTCACAGGCACAGCGCTGACTACACCAGATCTTTCTGCTGCTGATCACTTGCTGAGAAGAGATGCCTCACAAAACCGTAATTAAAATTTAAACCAGCAGTTACAGTAAAGACCTCCTTAGAGAAGACACCCAGACCTGTTTTTCATAAAAGCATTTTTATTGCTTCAAAGGTTTTATTAAAATCCCAACAGATCAATTACAGTTGATTGTTTCAAGCCTCTACCTGCCCGGTTATCACTCAGCTCACAGCAGTGAAAGGTGTGTGCTCCATTTACAGGCTCTCCTCTCCCTCTCTTGTAACCAGTCACTATTGTTCCCCAGGCAGTCCAGCAAATTTAGAATATCTTTTGCTAACTATAGTCTACCTTACATTGAATTTAGGTGCTTATATATCAAAGGGTTTGTGCTGTATAAAGCAATAGGGGAAAGTCCTATCCCCATCCCCCCCCCCGAAACAAAATACCTCATGTTCAAAAAAATCATTGTATCCGGATTAAAACAAATCAATTTATAGAGAATGTTATGTTTGAAAAAGCACTGACAACCTTAAGCAGAAAGTAAAAGTTCTGGGTAAGATATTCTTTGCACTGGAGACTTACATCACCTAAGGGGCAAACAGCTAGCAAAGCCTCACCATTCCCATAACCACCCATTCAGCTCTTCACGCCACAGCAACAGTGGCATTAAGTTCAATATCCTGTCACACAGAGGAGGCTTGTAAGGAAGCACTTCCCAGGGTCCATCAGAGGCCCACAGTGGACAGGTAGGGCTGCAGGAACCGAAGCCACAGTGAGGGGCTCCAAGGACGTGGCACTGCTGAGAGGGATCAGCCATCGTATCTCCTGTCCCTGCCAGAGCCAGAAAGGGGCCTGAGAGGTGATCATAGTGTAAGCATACGAATGGCTAGAGAGGATTGAAAGAAATGTGTAACGGGAGATAACAACTTGGGAACACTTCTCCCTTTGAGATGTGAAGGGCTGAGTCTGCTCCTTGCAGGTCTATGAGTTTACAGGACTGTCCCAATTTCTGCCAGTGACAAATGCATTACACACCAGGAAATAAGTTTGATAGTCGCTATCCATGGAGAGATATCAGCATTGTACTGTAGTTCTGGAAACATCTACCTACATTTTGTTTAGCAGTGGAGGATAATGGCTGCTTCAATGACATTGCCTTAACACAGTAAAATGAGGAAAAAGCCCAGACTTTTCTTGTTTATAATATCTGTGTTATCCAGCAAAGTATCCAATATCAATAGAGTCATTTGTGAAATCAGTGGTGACATTTAAAATGGTTACACTTCCAAGTTAAAGCCGTATGTAGACACACCGAGCAGCTTCTCCTGGTACCTCTTCAGTTTGCCAAGTTAGAAGTGTGGCTTAAAAGCCTTCTGTACCTTGGAAATCTTTTGAAGGGAGCTGTTTGGTTTTTTTAACAGCTGACTACTACACGAAATGATGGAAATCAGAAAGACATTTTATCCAGCTCGCTTTGAATGTTTTTCAACTGT
The DNA here is from genome assembly GCA_013399855.1 of Oxyruncus cristatus. Lineage (NCBI taxonomy): Eukaryota > Metazoa > Chordata > Aves > Passeriformes > Cotingidae > Oxyruncus > Oxyruncus cristatus. The sequence goes on along the minus strand of VXAY01000602.1, from coordinate 1,252,889 downwards.
TGTCTCCAGAATAAGCTCATTCCTCCACAACCAGCAATTTTATAGCCAGAGATTTAAATAAACCAGTAAGCAGTGGTGTGCCATATTGGCATGTCTAAAATTAGTTGCACAATTATAATTCTGATTTCCCACCTCTGCTCTTCCCTGGAACAGTCAGGCTACAGAGCCAAAGGACACAAAACCGGATGATGAAGATAGGCAGAATGTCTTACGGCTTTGCCAGAAACATATTTTTGGCATTCGTACACTACAGGCCTCTCTGCAGCCAGTTTCTCCCTTAGTTCACTTAATCTTCACCAGAACATTCAGCCAACTTCCAGCTCAGCTTATGATACATGGAAATGACACTGTTTCTCTGAGCGCCTCCAGCACACATTCAGAGCTGCTCACTCATTTTTCTTTCCGTTCACGTTGTCAGGGATAACCTCCAATGTATTAACAGACAAGACAAGGATCCTTCTAGAAAATTGTTCTGCAGCTGAATTGAGAGAGGTACTTGGGCTTATGGATTTTTTTTTCCCTGGGGCACAACGCCTTCCAACAGAAAGTGGTCATTTGTTCACTACTCTTTGGACCCTGCAAGGTTCATCCAGGATTTATCTCCTGGTATTTCGCAGCTAAGACTGAGGAGCTGATATGGAGCAGAGGTGCTCCTCTAGGAGCACCCATTATGTTTTCCAAAGCACAGCACTCTGTCCTGAGGAGAGCTTTACCACTAAGGGCTGGGCTTCAGCACTGATGCTGGAGCACAGCCCAAACACTACAAGACCATCTTGACAGAGCAACATACCCCTGAGTCATGGTTCCTCCCGTGCTTTCCCTTGCCTCTTGCTGGGAATAGCAGTTTCTCCCAGATCTGTGCCAGCCTTTATTGATTGCATGACAGATCTTTACTGCACTTACCCCAAATGTATTTGTTGCTTTGGCATCAGCTGGAGGAGGCAAAGATGCATGAAGCTGTCTCGCTGACTCTTCTAATAGCTTTTCTTCAATAATCTATTCCTGTGGTATACACAACATTATTAACAGTTTATGCTGAGGGCAAAGTGGGAATACTGCCAGTGTTTCTTGTTTCACCCCTTTTCCTCTGGATCCACCTATAAATTCCCCTGTTACACTGAAATTGTAAGGTCTTTGGGCAAAGACCGGTTTGTCATCTCCATTTGCAGTGAGATCACAGACCATAACTAGGTTCTTGCTGATGCTGCAACACAAATGTTTTATCTAAAGCCCTACTTCCCATGAACTGGCCTTCCATTTTCCTTGCTTGATCCCTCTTCCCTAATTATTGAAAAATTAGCCAAGTTCAGCCATCGCCCCCTAAATTGCAGTAATTGCTGTCATCCCACTGTAACAAGTTTTGACCTTGGAATGACAAAATCTGCCTTCCGTTTCCAGCCCTTCTAAGCCATTCTCTCCTCCCTGACGCTTTCCTCCCCAGTTAAACCACACACCTTGCAACCAGACCCGCTTGTTGAGAAGGTGCAAAGTGCTGCCTAGAAGAGCTGGACAGGCCAGTAGCATCCAGAACCTGTATCAGTTCTGTCCCCATTCCCTGCCCCCAGCAGCACCATGTACAGACACACACAAACAGGCTTTGCTTTCCAGAGTTGCCCAAAACAAAGCCAACTGCAGCCTATCTGCATGAATCAACAACATAAACAACATACAGGAGTTGAGCATTTGCCAGCAGAAGGATCACAACCCACCTTGAGATTTGTGCATATGATTTAGCCCATGTCTCTCCCATGAAATGCTATTGCTCAACAGCTCATGGGGGCCCAGAAAAGGAAGAAAGCCTCAGTATTACACAATTCTATCTTCTTGATCACCTCCCTAAATCCTCTGTATTTCCATCAAAGATGGAAGTGCAGGAAGGACAGAGATGAGACAGAACACAGATGGGGGCAGAGGATGCACTTAAACTACATGTCTTAAACTCTCCATTCCCTCATTGTCAGTAGGCCTGGGGAAATAAGTTCAGGTTAAGTGAATGAAACAAATCCACCTAATCTACCCGGAGCTTGTATATGAATCTGAGTGAAATGTGGTTGAAGAGCATGGTTTGAGAATAAAGATGGATGGGACCTACAGACTGGTCAGAAACACAAACCCAACTGGCCCCCACATACAGGTTTATTAGACACACATATTGCACCCCATCACAGGGTCTGTATGAGCAGCCAGCTGCATAGAAGTACAGCCAGTGGCATGACCATGTGTGAGACACCAGATATATATGTTTTAGGATTGATGCCATCAAATTTTTACTCTGCTCTCGCCAGCACTGTGAGCAGAACAGTCCCCAGGTTCCAAAGTTGGTAGCTCCTTCATCCCTGGCAAGCTGAATTGATATAAAAGAAGCTGAATTAGCAGCCCTGAAACGACAGCCTTCAGTTGATTTGTCTTCTCTCCCTGGGAGTGAAAATACTATGATTAACAACAGTTTGTGTGCCCACACTCTGCACTACCACTGAGCCCCACCTGGGCTCGGAGTCCATGCTCTCAGGAACAGTGACAAAGCAGAGGTGCCCTTTGCAGTAGACCTTTTAGCCATTTCATCTGTGGCATAAGTGAAAACACTGCCAGTGAGGATGTCAGCTTTGGGGATGGCTTTTCAATATTGTTTCAAGGCCAGTTAAAGGAAACAGTCTCTCCAGTGGACCATGACCTTTATTTCCCAATGTCTTCCCAGAACAACCATGGACTGAACCCTCAGTTTTCAAAGAACAGTTATTAATACTGAACCATTGCTTGTTCTGGAGTGACACCACTCTCTTTTTCACCAGTGATACCATCTTCTCCTACTTATTGATCCACTTTTTCACACTCTCCTTTTCACTCTCCATCCCCCAAGCAAGAAAGGAACAGTCTGCAAGAGTCAGCAAATCCAGCACTTTGCTCCTTCCAGTCTTCACTTGCAGAAGGCTTGTCTCTGTGTCACACATGCAAAACACTAATAATACTGGAGCACTGAGGCTACTGATTATTACAGTAATCGTAACTGGCTTCTTGTTAAATTATCCCTGCCCCAGCTGCCAATGACTGTCATTTCTGTGTCTTGTTGCGTACAAACTTGGACCCAGCCTGGATTAAAGAGCCTGTGTGCTCTGTCTGAACAGTGCACAGCACAAGACACTCAGCTGGGCAGGGTGGACTGCATCTCACTGAGGAGGTCAGGTGTGTCTACGCCTCATCAGCTTCTCAGGAAAAAGGTGGAGGTTTTTTTGGAAGCAATGTGATGGAAAATAAAAGTGCTGGAAGGAATCTGGGATACTCTGGGTGGTACAAGGACACACAGCCCAAAGGGCTTTCATCTCTGCTTGTCCCTCAAGATGCTTCTATAGCATATATACATTATAAATAATTTCTGGGTTACTAAAAAAGCATTTACTACATCCAAATAGGAACAGGAGCTGCAGTGACTGTGTGGTACTATGCTGTTTCAAACACACATTCACAGGTATGTCAGACATAACCTTTGCCATCACATTCACCTCCCATTCATTTTGGCTTATCACATAACTGCACACTGCTAAAAACGTTCTTATCCCCACTAAAAATGATTCAGGGGCTTAAAAGGGGTGCCATGACACAAAGATTAGTCTCCAACTAAAACCCTGATTTTGTGCTAGATTTGCTGACTCAGAACAAGGCCAGTGACTTTCCTCTGCGGAATCTCAAAAAAAAAAAAAAAACCACACAAAAAAACCAGCAAACCACCAACCAGCAGGCAATGTCCTGTAAGTGATAGAAAACCATAAATGGAGAATTACAAAATGTCTTGCACTGTGATATCATGTTGCAGGGTAAGGCATTCTATGAGTCACAGAAGTAAAGAAACTTACTGAAACTTACTGAAGAGAAGTGCTGCCAGGCCGTGAGTCGACAGGGCACAGCTAAAATCTTCACCCCACTTATGTGCCTCTCCCAGTGCTGTGAATTGAGCGCTGAGAATAAAGTTTAGGTTTGAGAATGAAGTGGTGGAGTCACCAGCCCTAAAAATGTCCAAAAAAACAAGTAGATGTGGCACTTCATGATATGGTTTAGTGGGCATGGTGGTGTTTGATCAAAGGCTAGACTTGATGATCTTGAAGGTCTTTTCCAATCTCAATCACTCTATGATCCTAAGCTATTCCTCCTTTCTTTTACATTTAATGTGCCTGGAATATGCTGCTCCTTTCGTGCCTCTGTTTACTCTTTGGACCTTCTTCAGGTTTTGCAGCGAAGCCGTGAGTGTGTAGGCGGAGAGAGGGAGGTTCACTGTTCCAGGGTCAGCCCCAAATTGCCACCAAGCACAATATCCTGGGATTTCAGTTCTGAGGGCTACAGTCTGCACTGAATTTACAGTTGAGGTTTAACTCTCCTGCTGTTTGGGTGACAGTATGGAATTCCCAGCCCAGTGCTGCCAAGTGACAATGACAACCGTGACATGTACAAAGACAATGGATACACCTCAGAAATCACAGTCCCCTGGCTCTCGGCAGAGCAGGAGTAGTTCCAGCAATACAGCAACTGTTTTCCACCACTACCTGGCCAAGACACGTCACTACTAACCAGGTCTTGGGCTTGTCCTCAGCCCACTCAGAGCACAAGGCGTCTCCCTCTAGATCAACAGCAACATCAGGTTTCACACTGAAGATACTTTGCAATTAGAGGAAAATAGGCAACTTGCCTGAAACAGGCACCACAGCACGAGGAGGGCAATTAAGTGCTCTATACAGTCAGCACCTTCATTAAGTAGTTTTTAACATGTTCACCTACAAGAGTAATCTTAATTCCCCTTCTTCCTCTGTTTTACCTCTCACAATGAGGTTACACCTCTTCCTTCTCCCTTTCGCAAGTTTGTTTCCAACATCTCCCTTGCTTCCTTCTGCAGCTCAGCTGCTGTTTTGTCATTGTCACTGGAACTGTGTTCACAGCTGCTGCCTTCTTCCCTGCACCATTACTGCTCTTGTCTCACTCTAAAAAACATGGGCTTTCTTGCTTATTTTCCCTCTGCCTTTTTTTTTTTTTAACCAAGTGGGCTGAAAAACATTCTTTTTTCCCTCTGGACAAGGCAGACATCAGACAGGTCCATCTGTTCTCCTTGCAGGATCAGTGGCAAAGAGACTGCATGGACACCTAAAAATTACATCCCACTCTTCAACAGAGCTGACAGCTGAAGGAATGACCATATTGCAATTGCTTTTTTAATAACTTGAGAGATACAGCTAGGTATTTATGTTCTGAATAGGATAACATTGACTTGGGGCCCTTTCCAGAAAAAAAAAAAAAAAACCACCAAAACAAAACAAAAACACCACATTCTGGCAATTATTATTTCACTATCAATGTAGGACTACATTGACCAGAGAAAGCAGCAACAACTTCTGACCCCAGTCATGCAAATGAGCTGATGAGCTTTACCTTCTGCATGCAGATGGTGCCTGAGGGACGCCAGCAGAGGTCACCACAAGGTGAGACTAAGAGGCACCACAAGGTACAAGACTGAATCAGAATTCAGCACTGCAGAAAGTTGGTGATCTCGGTTCATGTATTTAAATGTTTTGAGAAAGGAGTTCCAGATTTTAGACTGTATGAGATTTTAGTATTCGGGGCAGTCATCTTCAGGCCAAAAAGGATGGCTCTGTTCTACCCTCCTGTCCAGAGTACTTAGTGAAGTTATTATCCCCACAAGGCCTTCAACAATGTGATTAGGACAAGATTCAGCTCACAAAGTTAGTGTTTGTAATGTAGGTGTCTACATCTAAGCCCTGTATTGAAGCTCCCATTACAGTCAAACGATATCTGTTTATTTGGTATCACTGTTGGCAATCAGGACGTGATATATCCCTGTTGTCATTTACTTCAGGATGAGCTGAACATCAGCAACGCTCCTGCAGAAATGGCTTATACCAGCATCTGAGGAGATTGAAATGACACATTTAGATATTTACAGGGAAGACATAACTACATTAGTCTCAAGAATCCCAGCCCAATTACTATAACTGCTACTGCTTCTGTTATGCTACATTATGATGTTAACAATACAGTTAAGACACAAGTAAATATCTTTTTCCTGAGTTACTTAATTTCTCATTTACTTATCTTATTGTTGCTAAATTAGAAAGAAAAACTAAACCCCAACGTATTCCTAGTTATAACTTTAAGTCTTGCTTAATCACCAGCCAAGAATATGCAGAATTATTGATTTAGCCCATATTTTGCAGCAAAGCTATAGCCTACAGCTGTCTTCTAGAAAATTCTCCAAGTTAGGTTTAAAAATGACAAGTGGAAAATCGATAATTTCTTGTGCAAATTCTTCCAGCAGATATCTGTTCCCCTATTAGACCTTATATATAGCCTGAATTTATCTTGCATCATCTTCCAACCATGTTATATCATCATTAATGCAATTAAAAGCCCTCTAGTATAAGAGAAACTCCCAGTCTTCATAGCCTGGAACAAACATTGATGGAGAATTCAGATTAAGGCTTATAAACACATTATTTACTTCAAGTTGCTGGGAAATTAACTCATGGTAGAGTAAGTGAAAACAAGCACTGCCAATGAAGACAGATTTCCATCTGCTCAAAATCTCTTTTCTTCACTCATCCTAATGATGTTTTCTTTGGAGTTACTGTTTCCAGAAAACTGTAAGATATTACTGTGTAACAGAAGAGCTTCCCTATGGTGTCCAACAAAATGTCGTTTCAGAGGTTATTATGTCCTGCTTTGGTCTCTGGGAGCAATGTTCTTTCTCATCCCATTTGCTGGGGAATGTGGTGATTCAGGAATTCAGCCCTGCCTATATGCTCAATTGCTAGAGAAAGTTGCTGTCCATTTATTGTCACACCAAGAGCTCCCATCTTTAATTTCTTGGTTATCAACACTGATTGCAAATGGAGCTGCAAACTAGGACGCTGTGGTATCATCTTGACTCTGGGAGCAACAGCTCAGGCTGCATATGAAGTATCATGCAGATCACGGATTAGCATGTATGTCGTGCTCCTAAACCACCTCCTCCTACCAATGATACCAGGGACAGATATTAGTTCAGTTTGTACCATTTCTGGGAAGAGAGATGGGTGTCCACCTCCACTTCATGTTCCCTCTTTCTCGAGAGAACAGCTGAGTCACCACAAGAAAGCTGTTACCTACACAGGTCATCAGTAAATCAGTCCTTCCCTAACACCACCAGCACCCCTGGAGCAAAGAGTGATCAGGAGCCGTGACTCAGAAGTGTGTGGGTCTGAATTAAAACAACTCTTCTCCTACAAGGATGCTGTTTGCGTAGGGACTGTAACTTTGGGCTGTGCTCAAAGTCACAGGCTGGTCCAGTGGAAGCATCTTAGCCCCAAATGCCATATTTCACATCAGGGAGCTGTGCAAGCAAAAGAGAAACACTAATGAAACACAAGGTGATTCAGAGATATTTCCTGCACCTAAATTACCTTGTACCATATGGACAAAGTAATTCTTGTTGAGTCCCTACTCTGAGGGACTTTGAGGTACAGTTTTAATCCTGACATGGGTGAACTCAATGTTAAAATCCAGTAAATTAAATAAAAAAGTGTAACAAAGACCAAAAGGTAAATACAGCAATGTCTGGGTAGGAGACAGTTTGTCATGTCAGCTCTGTCAACCTGATATCAGCACTTAGGTCCACAGATTTTAAGTCCAACTGAACTCTGCTGTCACAGTCAAAGCAGGAGAGGCTGAGGAAAGGCACAAAGAAGAGCTGGATGATCCGGTGATTGGTGCTGTTCTTCAGTAATGAGGCGATGAATGCCACCAAGGGAAGGAGAGAATATGGGATTGAGCGAGGAACAAAGAGAAAGAGATGGGAAAAGGAGTTGTAGAGTTGAGACTGAATTATTCTTATGAATAATGAAAATTCAGCAGATATGTCAAATGACAGTAAAAAAAAAAAAAATAAAACATTGAGAAGTCATTGGGAAAGGTTTCCTCTTTTCAATTACCTGTACTGATTACACTGAAGGTTATTCCTAGCATTCCCCAGTGTCAGTACTGTGAACACAGGCAGTATTGGTGCTCGTTAGCCTAGCGGCACACAACTCTCTTTGTAGCTAAAAATTTGGAGCATTGTTTCCTCCACAGTGGGCTGACCTGCCCAGCATCTCTGTCCAGATGTTACATCTCATTTCTGTCCATGCACACTCAGGATTAAATGGAGTGGGGACAGAGGAAGACTCTCCACAACTCCTGGCCTAGAAGTCTGCCTGTTATAAGAAACGCATTAAACAACATGTCTGTGAAGAACAACCAAATTTATCACTCCTCACAATGTTAAGCAGTTCAACTCCTGGAGATGCACAGAACTCAACTGGATACAGCCCCAAACAACCTGATTTGACTGTGAAGTTAACCCTGCTCTGGGGACTGGACCGGAGGCCTCTAATACCTTACAGACTAAACAGTTTTATGGTTGCAATTGTCAACACCTTCCTACAGCCCCAAGATCAGGCACAACCTTCACCAAGAAATGGGCAGAAAGACAGTGCTTCCTTCACTTGCTTAACTTCCCCAGCTTATCTGCCCTGGATTTGTTAACCAAATAACTGGATTTATGAGGGAGGAAAAATCCTCTTTCATCGTTGAGGAGCAGAGAGGGAAGGAAAGCTTCCATGTTTATATAAACCAGCTCCCAACATGATGAATCCATGGTGTGAATACTGGCAGCTCTGGGACAGGGTGGTGCTCGCTTGTTATCTCGCCAGGGGATCTCCATCACTCCGATTGATCCCATTCCTTAAGCTGTCTTACCTTACTGAGAGGACAAGTCTGGTGTAGAAGGGCAATACATTGCCAGAGGTGCAGGACCTTGATCTTGGCCTTTGGCACTAGCAGAGAGTATCAGTAAAAAAATGCAAAGATTTTGTATTAGGTCCGGAACAAGCTTGTGGTGCAGCAGCCAAATCCAGTTGTTCTCCTGACTGTAATAGATTTACTCTACATTTGCACTGACATGACTAAAAGAGGTTGCTGGCTCAGTATTTCTGCAAAAACAAGTAAAACACAAACTAGCAGCTGTAGAAGGAACACACCACCACCCAAAAGACTTCTTTACGTCAGGGCATTTGCATGCATCTAGATTTTGTGCAGTTCTCCGATGATTTCAGTATTAGGTTCAATTATGCTGGTTTTCTGATTCAGCTGGTGCATGAAAGTGAGCACGCCCTTGAAAATACTGAGTGGTGCCCACATATCTGCAAAGTCTCCAACTTTACAGAGAAAACTGTAGCACTTAAAAAAACACTCTGAGCTTATGAATGGCCCTCACAATCACCCTCACTCACACCAGGCCATTCAAATTGACCTTTTACACTTGTTACAGGCTTCAAAAGGGCAATGTCCAAACCACTCACAAAGTGTTTTCTGGTCCCTAAAAGACACCTGCTAGAAAGCAGTATTGTCTTTGATTTGGTGAGGCAATTTTGAGAGATGGAGTCAAGAGAAGCAATGTAAATGGACAGAAATTCAGGAATGGGAAGAAGCTGGCCTGTTGCTGGTAAACTCCCACCACAGTAATGCCTGTGCCTAGGTAAATCCCGAATGGCCACAAGAAGATGGAGGGAAAACAGAGTCAATCCCAGGCTTGGATCTGAAGCTCAGTACAAAAGGTAGTTATGTCTGGATTTGAGTGTGACCTCAAGATCAACTGCAACTATGATCATAAACCAAGAGCAAATATATGGGAGAGCTCAGGGAGATAAAGCCCATGGCAAAACAGAACAAAGGGAAAGTGGAAAGCTAAGCTCGAGACTCCCAACTAGAGAAAGATCTTAAAGCTACTGAAATATGTTCTTTGGCATCACGTCAGGGATGACCGTAGGCTTGTCATGGCCTGGAATAATAAGTAGCCACATACGTAAAACTCTTGAGGAAAGGGAATTAGAATTGAGCCTAATATTAATAGAAGCCAATGTTATAATAAGAGTCATATTCCTCTTGGCTTTAGAGGTGTGACTTTTCTGTGTGATTGTGGCGTTTACTGCAGACATTTACAGAGATCACGTCACCTCAGCTCCTGTTATAGACAATGGAGAGTTGCTCAGTAGAGCGGAAGATGTAATTTATCTCCATGTAAAGGAGACCCCCACATCTGGTTGGATGAATTGCACCAAAAAATCCATTGACTGTATTGACTAGATCTCCACTGACTATAACAAGAAGTTAAATACCTCCTGAACATGTCTCAATTCCGCACATGAACATGTCTAAATTCAGCTGTCTCAGTGTGGCTTTGATCCTTGCCTCTCAGGTCAGGCAAAAGGTTTCCCATTCCCCAGGTGTTTTTCAGTGCAAATACCCCAATTTAAGTAGTCACATGAGGTCTCCTTTGTAGTCAGCAGAAAGTTTCAGGCGCTGCAAGAGGTGATTAATCTCACCTCTTTTAGAACTGTCTTTAGAATGAGATTAATTGCACTCCAGAAAGTTCCATTTCCTGTTTTTCTTCAGCATCTATAAAAGGATTCCAGACAGCTTCCTCGGATAATGTGATAGATGGATAGATCTCATCGTGACTGTGGAGAGACTGACGCTCGAGCCCTGAGGAAAAGCAGGGAAATGCTGTTCATTTAAGTAATTCAACACTGAAAGAAGCAGCGTATTTGACAACGTACTATGTGATAGCACCATACTCTGAGAGCAGGAACTGCCTCTGTCAGATCCCACCTCTGCACCCAGGACCCAACAAGGTAATGGAGCAACATCTACAATAACGAGTGAGACAAAATCAGGAGAAATACCCAAATATCAGCAGCAACCCAGCTAATAATATCTTCTTCTGTGCTTTACACAAGTAAGAAGTTTGGTAATGAATGATGAGTGAGCTCTTCCTCCTGGATTTTTACCACAGAAATGTATTCTTTTGTTAATACACCAAGATGTGGGGGTGAAGTGTTTTAAACCTCCATGGGAGTTTGCCACAGCTTCTGCCTTTTCTGTTTCAACATTCCTTGTGCTGACCAAAGTCCCATGAACAGGAAGAAGACATAGAATATAAAATGTGTTACTGGACACACACATNCCGCGAACAAAGGGGAGTGGGGGGAGGCTTTCCCTGAGGACTCGGACAGTTGGCGTGAAGCCAACACAGTGGGTTAGGATTTCTTGGGTCTTTATCTAAGTAAAGGTTCTTATTCCACGGGTCATGGTTTTAAACTAAAAGAGTGCCCATTTATATTAGGTATTAGGAAGAATTTTTTACAATGAGGGTGACAAAACACTGGCAGAGGTTGTCCAGAGAGGTGGTGGTTCCCTCATCCCTGGAAATTTTCAAGTTGGGTTGGATGAGGCTCTGAGCAACCTGCTCGAGTTGAAGGTGTCCCTGCCCACGCCAGGGGGACTAAGTAACTTTTAAAGGTCCCTCCCAACCCAAATTGTTCTAAGATTCTATCCCAAAAAAGTGGGGTTTTGCATAGACCCAGGAGAATATCCTCAAACTGGTAAGATCTCCCATATAAGAATTACCAAAGACGCTCAGCCCTGCTCTCTGTCCACGAGGCCAGCTGGCACGACCAATGTCCCTACTGACCTCACTTGCCTCCAAAGCAGGGAGCCCCACTCAGACGCCCACTGGGAGCGGTCCCAGGTCTGTGGTAACACTTGATCTGTGCTCAGTCACTCAGAACAAAGCCATGGCACAGGTCATCCAGCAGTGTTACCGGTCAGCCTGTGTCACTGCTTGGGAACATCCCTGGCATGGCTCTGCCAGTTAGTCTAGACACAGTTAATGGCATGAGGAAAGCTGCTGTCATAGCTGCAGAGCAAGGCTGGTCCTGAGCTGTGGCCCTGTGCATCTGGTGCCACGGTGCAGACGGTGTCTGAGGTGTGATCAGGGAGCCTCAGCCAGCTGTGTGCATTGAAATTCTTCCAGCACGTCTCACAAGAGCAGCAGTGTTAGCAAAGGTAGAAGAGCAAATTCCAGTTCGTGTAATTACCTTCCTAAATTAATTCCCCTGCAATTTCAATCAGCTGCTCTTGACATTCCCTCCTCGGGGTGTAATCCCTCCTCATAAACGCCCTGAGCCCTGCATGGGGAGGCATGAGGGGAGCAAAGATAAGCAGAGCTGATGCTGCACTGCTGAGAGCTGGTGGGCAGCTCCCCACAGGGTGCTTTGGGGATTTCACTATCAGTCCCTCAACAGCTGTACTTGCTTCTCCTCCATCCCCACTGAAAGTAGAAAATTTTAGACTCTGAATTTACAGTCAGTGGGGAATTCCCTGTAAAGAGTTTTCTGGTTTAGTATTAACATCTCTGTCGTTCACCTAAAGTTAGATATAACCCAAATCTAATGTCTCCCATAAAATATAGAAGAACTAGGACCTGGATGGATTAGGACATTTAAGCTTTCAGCATCGCTTTAGCTCTACTTTAGAGGTGGATGGTACTAGGAACAATGAATATTTTTTGTATAAGATACACACCATGTCCAAAGCATGAAATATCTGAGATAGTAAGACAACAATTAAATGCACATCACGGAACTAAATAGATAAACAAAACTCAGCTTTGAACAAAAAGAAATGAGGAACTATTTGCAATTTTGACACAGGTGCAGTATCTCATAAAATCTTTGTTTCAGTATTAATTCAGATGACCATTAAAATTCAGATGACATTAAAAACTGGGTTGGGAGATATAAATAAAGCCCTAAAAAATAGTATCGGATTAACCAGGCAGGGGGAAAGTCTTTATTTATTGAAACGCTGAATGAAGTTTCTTAGTTCTGGCCTTATTAAATGCTTCCTTAATGATCTAGAAAAAGAACTATTTTAAATGTTAGCAAAAAATTACAAGGTACTAATCTAGAAGGTGATCAAGTCACTAGTGAGGACAGAGTAAAGTAAATATAAAAAGCACCTGAGATTAAAAAACAGCACTGGAGGGTCAACAGGACAATCACAAATTAACACAGGTTAGCAAAGTAATGCTAAACACATTCATACAGCACCCAGCCACAGCTCTGAATACTGGGGGGACAAGTGAGATGTAAGTATCCATAAAATAAAATAAAGTGTGTGAACTCAAAGGAAGTAAAAGACAAGAGCCAACCCAGAGAGGGTGAGGATTCCTCCACTGCTGCTGCCATACAATGGATCTACTGCTCCACCACCATGGACCAGCACCCAAGAAAAAGTAAAGTGGGAAAGACTTTGGCAAGATTAATGCACGTAGGAGAAGGGAGTGAGAGCACCTCAGGAAACACCAGAGGCTTCTCATGTCAGGGTCTCAGCATCTCTCCAGACTGGGATTTAGCAGTGTTAGAGATATTAAACCTCCACCTCAGCATGGTTTGCACCACTAAGGAGAACAAGGTGTGATGCTGGTGACTACAACCATAGGTGGCTGTTAAGCTCTGGAAGGGATGAAGACCTGTGATGGACCCTGTAGAGAAGTGGAGCTTAGAAAGATCTCACCAGGCCTGAACAGAACAGGGAGTTGGTTGTGCAGAGGAAGATGATGATACCTAGTACTGCTTTCCACCAAATCTCAGTTGCACTCTTCTGCTTTGGATTACCTCAGTGCCAGCTTGGATAGGTTCTTCCTGACATCACTTGCTCCAAGTTAAACAGACTTTTAAGTAGTTTGCTCACTTAAGGCTGGGGAAGGCAATTTACAGATTTCCAGCCTGGAAGTTCTCCCAAAGTGCCTTTTTCCAAAGTAGGTTACCATGAACCTAAATATCCCAGGGCGTGTCCCTCTCTCCACAGAAAATGCTGTTTCCCAGCTACCATCCCAAGACAGAAGGCAGCATACACTTAACAGCTCTTGCAGACCACATTCCCTGCAAAGCTATTAATATTTAAGTTATCCTATTTAATACAGTATCTGCCAGAAGCAATAGCAGATGCAATGTCTCCATGGCTCCATTCCTTCTGTAAAGTTCCACGTACAAGAAGAGAGTATGGCATTATTAAATACAAGAAGGGAATATAGCATTATTAAATACAAGGATAAACATTTTAATTTATTTATATCATGCAAAGCTGATCATGGTAGTACCCCGACACTCAGCTACCTGGCTTTGTCTAAGGTCAACAACCTATTATGTTTTAAAACAGATATAAATTATCTTAACACTCACTTGACTGATTTTGATTAGAAAATTTATTACAGCTGTTAAATTAGATCCAAATTATTCCAGTTCAGACCTTGTCCTTGAATACTGCACATGCATCTCAATGCTACGAAGGACTTTCTGATGACCAAAAGATACAGAATTGTGTTCAACATACATGCATGCACAGGTTTGTATGTTGGGTAACCTATAATTAAAGAGGATTTAATCAAGTGATATTTGAAGACAGGGAGTCCCAAAAAAAGCACAGAAATGTGCAGGGTGAGTAGCATCTAAGGTGACCTTTGGGAGAAGCAGGAATTGCTGGGGCACCTTCATGTTCACTTGCACACATTCAAGCGCACCTTGATATATGACTGGTGTTTTATATATATATTAGATATTAGAAAGAAATTCTTTACAGAGAGAGTAATCAGCCATTGGAATGGGCTGCCCAGGGAAGTGGTGGATTCTCCATCCCTGGAGGTTTCCAAGATGAGGCTGGACGTGGCACTTAGTGCCGTAGTCTGGTAACCGCGGTGGTGTTGGATCAAGGGTTGGACTTGATGATCTCAGAGGTCCTTTCCAACCCATCTGATTCTATGATTCTAATCTTCTAATCCAGCTGTTAATAGTCTTTAGTTACTATTTTTTCCCCATTAAATTTATTTTGAATGTTTCTACGTTTTACAGCAAAATGAGCAAAACGGGCATGGAAAGTTTCTCCCTGTTCATTTTTTGTACCATTTTCCTAATCTCCCTCTCAGGTTAAAACAGTAAGTAAATCCCAGGTGCCCTCTCCACCCAGCAGCTGTTCCAGAGGAGCCCAGATGAGGCTGCATTGCACGGTCTGAGCTGGGGATTGGACTTGCCAAGTGGAAGCTGCATCCCCAGGGGTTTGGGGAACACTGAGGCACACACCTGTGCAACGTGGAATCGTGTGCCTGCAGCTCCCACAAGCCCACTGAGCAGGCACGAGCAGCACCAAAACTCAAGTTACCAGCGTAGTCATGGCAACATGGAATACGTGGGCAAACCAACTCAACCTGTGGGTACCACTACAGAGCGGGACTTGCTGTCAGCACCAGTGCCCAGGCACAGAGATAGGAAGCTGTAGATGAAAACACACCTATTCCCCTGTAATTTCAGAGGCAGTTTGGATGCTTAAGCAAGCGTTGGGCACTTGCAAGCTGCCAAAATGACTCTAAAGCTATGGCTGGGAATCACAAGCCACTCACATTACCCAGACAGGGGCTTCCCCAGGCTCTGATGGCCCTCCTCATTCCTCACAGCAAACCCCTGGCGGCCACAGCCTGTCATGTTGGCTGATCCCAGTGGCTGAAGCACAGTCTCATCTCCTTAAACCACACACGAACCCAGGGAAGCTCCACAAGCCTGGAGCTGCAACAGCAGAGGTGTGTGGTAAGGTCTCCAATGACTAAGACTTCATTATTTTTTACAAAGCATACTGCAGAATATTTATCTGTGCATTATGATGAATTAGCATAAATAATTAAAACAGAACTCATATTGGCAAACACATAAACAAAGGGCACTTGCTAATGGACCAGGCTCGCTCTGCTTAGGGACTCACTTAGATACAAGTCCTTGACAAACAGGCCAAGGAAGGATTCCTATTTGTCCTTCTTTTTACCCCAAACCTGTTCCCATCTCACCCGAGATGTCATACACAGGGTGGGGGTGGGTGAGCACGTCTTACAGAGCATCTCCCAAAGGGGGAAGAAGAAAATAATGGAAAGCCCCCAGACCTTCAACCTGTTCCCCAAGTCCCATGACACTCTTCTCTGCAAACAACACACCTACGATCAGTCATGCAGGAGGTGCTCGCTGGTGCTTCCCAGAAATGCTGATGATTTGATGGATCACATGACTCTGCCTCCTCTTTTTATTCCAGGTATTAAGCAGTACTGAAAGAAGATTACATGGCAAACAGAGAAGGGTTCTCTAATGTTCCCTATGGTTTCCCCCTCTCTACTCCAGCAGAGTGTGGTTGACAATTGCACACTTTCCCAAAAAGA